>PVJD01000671.1:0-377484 GCA_004026545.1 Mormoops blainvillei
CTGCCCTGTTGGCTGTGAATCCATTGATGCCGGGGCTGGGCATGCCTACATCACAGTAGGGAAAAGGAAAAAGTCGGGGCGGGCGGGGAAGGACCTCTCAAATTGGAAAAGGAAAGAGGCAAAAAGGAGGAGGAAGATGGTGAAGACCAGAGAAAGTCTGCCTTTTATTCTAATGTAGCCCTTCTTGCCTCATTCTGTCACTTGTCATTAAAATAGATACATTATTTTCAAATTCTCAAGACCTAATCAATTGTTATGTTAGTAGTGGCATCAACAAATTGTTTTGAAATAAAGCTTCAAAAATATTTTCTTAAATAATGAAAACATTCTGATATGTTTAGGATTCTGTTATTTATTGGAATCACAATTAAGAAATGGACAATTTCGGCAAGACCATGCCCCCTCTGGCTGCAGAGTTCTTCCTTCCCCTCCCTTGATTTTATTTATTTTTACAGAGGGGAAGGGGAGAAAGAGAGGGAGAGAAAAACCAACATGTAGTTGCTTCGCATACCCCCGCCGACTGGGGACGTGGCCCACAACCCATGTAGGTGCCCTGACTGGGAATCGAACCAGTGACCGTCTGGTTCACAGGCTGGCACTCAATCCATTGAGCCACAGCAGCTAGGGCTGTGCAGAGTTTTTTCTTAAGGAAGTTACTGAGGGGCCTGGATCCAGGTGGATATGGGAGTTGGGACCCCAGAGATGTGTTGCTGATGTGAGGAGGACTTCCAGCTTCTGCCTGATGTTAGTTGAAATTCACACTTTCTAAAGGCTTGTCGCCAGTTATATTAATTTTTCTATTCCTAATCTGTGTAACAAATTAACAAAAACTTGAAATTTATTCTTTTATAGTTCTGGAGGCCAGAAATCCGAAACCAGGGTGTCAGCAGGACTCTCACCCCTCTAGGATCTAGTGGGGAGTCCTTTGCTTCTGGGGAGCGAAGGCTTTCCTTGGCTTAGGGCTGCGTGGCTACTGCCTCTGCCTTACTCTTCATTTGACCTCCTCCACCTGTGTCTCCCGTAAGAACACTGGGCCCACCCTGAATCCACGCTGATCTCGTCCCAAGACCTTTAACTTAATTATGTCTGCAGAGACCCTATTTCCAAATAAGGTCACATTCCCAGGTTCCAGGAGGGTTAGCACTCAGACATATTTCTTTTTTTTGGTGGGGGGGCACAATTCAACCCAGTACACTAATTGAATGTATACCGGATGTTCTTATTAAAATTAAGGATTTTGAAGAGAAGCCTTTTCCTTTCTTGAATTTAAATTTTATTTGTGCACAAACTAATACATGCGTGTAGTTTAAAAAGTTAAATAGCAATATAAGACTTACAGTGTGACAGTAGTTCCTTGCTTCACTTCATTTTATTCTTGATTCTTAATGCCTGGAGTCAGTGACCATTAATTCTTTCAGGTCTCTCCTGGTACTGACTTCTGCATTTCGAATGTTATACTTACTCTGTTCTTATACTGTTATTTCTTAGCTTGTCAATTTTATCCGTTGTCTTTTAACCATTGAAGATGAGAATTTAGCTCCCTTTTGCAGCCACTCTCCATAAACACACACTTCTACCCCCATCTTCTGATTACAGCCATAGCACAAGTTTTGATTAAATTATTTATGTTATTATGATTATAAATATTACAGCTGAGCCACATTGTGTATTAGGATTTTATTTCCTTTTTTATACAACTTTTGTTTTTACTAGAGTTACATAGCCTCTGATTTTTTCATTTGCATAATTTGCTGTTTACCTATCATTAGTTCAGCCCCAAGCATTCTGATGGAGCTAAAATAATAATACTGAAAAGTGCAGTCATTTGCATCAAGTAATCTGTTTTCTATTTTCTTTTCACTAATCTAGAGATGACAACTTCCTATAAACTGTCTGATCTGGACTGGTTGCTTTCTAAACTGTTGCCCCATAATGCCTTGGGACTCTTCGTCACTATTCTAGGAATTCCCTTTGCCTCTCCCATGTGAAAACACAGCATCCTCTATCTTTTCATTTACTTCCCTGGAACGCATTTTTCAGGAGCTTTCTGAGAAAGCTTTGGAATCAACTTTTTTGAGACTTTGCAAATCTGAAAATACTATTTTCCTGTTATGCTGGATGGCTTTCTTCATTGTAGACTTCTAGATTGGCAATAATTTTGTCTAAAATTTGAAAGCATCTCACTGTCTTCGCACACTCAATATTGCCAATTGAGAAGTCTGGTGACATTCTCATTCCAGTTCTTTGTAAATGTGATTGGAAGCTTGTTCCGAAATTTCAGACTATTGTACTTTATTGTGGTTCTTTTTGCATTCATTGTTCTGGGCATACAATTGGGTCTTTCCTGTCTAGATGTATATTTCATTTCTGGAAGGATTTCAGCTTACAAAAAATCTTCCATAACATTTTAAAAGTAATTTCTTCTCTTTTGTATATCTGGATTTATGATAGTCAGATATTGGACATTTTAAAGGAATCCACTGTTTAAAAAACTCTTTTTTCTCCTATTTGCCTATTTTAGATATTTCATATAATTGAAACCTTATAATAATTGGGCTCTTTAGTTTTTGGTCTGGCTTCTTTCAATATTTTCAAGATTCATCCATCATATAGCAAGAAATAGCACTTCATTCCTCTTTATGGCCAGATAATATTCTATTGTATGGGTATACCATGTTTCATTTCTCTGTTTATCAGTTGATGAACAGTTGGGTTGTTTCTACTTTTGCCTATTATGAATTATCCTGCTATGAACATTCATGTATAGGTTTCTTTGTGGATACAGATTTTTAATTCTTTTGGGTATATATTTAAAAATGGAATTGCTGGATCTTATGGTAATTGTGTTTAACTTTTTGAGAAATTGCTAAACTTTTCCAAGGCTGCTCACCATTTTTCATTTCCAGCTAGCAAATGTAGTTTCTCCACATTTTTGCCAACACTTGTTATCGTATATATTTTGATTTTGGCTGTTACGGTGTATCTCATTGTGGTTTTAATTTGCATTTCTTTGGTGACCGATGATGAGCATCTTTTCCTCTGCTTATTAGTCATTTGTATATTTTCTTTGGAGAAATGTCTATTCATATCCTTTGTCCATTTAAGGTTGGATTATTTGTCTTTTTTATTGTTGAGTTGTAAGAGTTTTTTATATATCTAGATACAAGTATTTGATCAGATACATGATTTGCAAAAATTTTCTCTCATTTGGATTCTCTTTTCACTTTCTTGATGGTATCCTTTGAAGCACAGAAATTTTTAAATTTTGATGGTCAAATTTATTTAGTTTTTCTTTGTGTTTTTCATATCATATCTAAGAAACCATTTCCTAAAGTTTTGAGGATGTACACCTGTGGTTTCTTCTGAGTTTTATAGTTTTTGCTGTTATATTCAGGTCTTTGATACATTTTGAGTTCATTTTTGCATAAGGTAGGAGTCTACCTTCATTCATTTGCACATGGATATCCAATTGTCTCAGCAGCATTTGTTGAAAAGATCATTATTCTTTTCCCATGAATTGTCTTGGCACCATGTCTAAAATCAATTGAACTTAGCGTATGGGCTTGTACCAGGACACTCAATGCTATTCCATTGTTCTATATGTCCTTATGCCAGTACCACACTATCTTGATTTCTGTAGCTTTTTGGTAAGTTTTGAAATTGGAAATTGGGACTGCTCCAATTTTGTTCTGTATTGGTTATTCTGGGTCCCTTGCACTTACTTATGAATTTTAAAATCAGCTTGTCAGTTGAGTTCTTCTTTTCTCTTTGTTTGTTTTGATATCTTTTATGACTGAGGCTTTCCTCAAATAGTTGTTTACACTTAAGTCAAGTGCCAACAGCCTGATCTATGACCCAAGTGAGGAAAGGTGAGTGGGGCTGGGGGACAGTGACTTGTCACAGTTCATGATGTAGAGTTTCATGTATCTCCCTAGATCAGTGCCGTGCTTTATCCCTACCCCCAACTGTGTCCAAAGTCCTCAAGTCAGGGTTAGCCCTTTTGGAGGCTAAAATTTAACTCTCTTGCTTGAGATTAGGGAGAGGTGACTGCCTAGGTGAATTGAGTGGCAGGGGAGCTGGGGACCTGTTTCCCATATAGACTTTCACCTGTCCTGTTTTTAGCTTCACTTAGGCTCACTTTCAGAAGTACTTGGTGCCACCAGTTATTGACCCATTCTGGGATTTCTCAATACCAGTCAGCTTGCTTCTTGTTGACTTCCCCTATTGCAGGTAGTTAGGTTTCAGTTTCAGCCCACTTGCCATTTCCAAAATGTTGCTGCTGTCTCTGTTATTTCCTTTTCCATTCTTTTTTAAATGGGTTTGTGTTTTTGTGTTGTCTCCCTGTCATTTTGATGGGGTTTGAGAAGGGAGCAGAGATAAATACATGTGTGTTTAATCTGTCATGTTTATCGATAACCCCTTGAAGACTAAGAGAGAACTATCAGAGAAGGTGGTACAATGCTTAGCCTCCTTGGAACCACCCCGACATAGAGCTCCTTTACTGTATTCCGTCCCTATTATTATTAATAATATTGCATATTATTCTGTGTAAATTTTTCACATAATTTTAGTTTAGCCTTAACCATTCTGATAGAGCTAAAGTCCTACTTCAGTGCAGTCAAATTTGTTGAGGCCTCAACTTATTAAGTAACACTAAATCAGCAATTATCACCCGCAACTTTATATTAGAATCACATGGGGAACTTTTAAATAACATATCTGTCCCCACCTCACTGCAGACCAATCAAATGGGAATCTCTGAGGTTGGGATTTGGTTGTCAGTGTTTTGTTTTGTTTTGTTTTAATTGATTTCTAGTTAATTCAAATGTACAGAAAGAATTGAGAATCACTTCTCCAAGGCATTTCATATTTCATTAAGGATAATTTTACCCAAAAAGGTAAATTCAGTTGCATCTCTTGTTTTTACTATTTTTAAAAAAGATTTTAGTTATTTATTTTTAGAGGGGAAGGGAAGGAGAAAGAGAGGGAGAGAAACATCCATGTGTGGTTGCCTCTTGTGCACCCCCTCAATTGCATCTCTTATGGCTACCATTCTCCTTCACTGCCCTCCAGCCATGCTGGCCCTGTTTTGTTCTGTAGTCTTAGGATATGCCACCATCTCAAGAGCTTTTTTTAAAAGATTTTATTTATTTATTTTTAGAGTGATGGGAAGGGAGGGAAAGACAGGGAGAGAAACATTGATGTGTGAGAGATACATTGACTGATTGCCTCTTGTGTGCTCCCAACCAGGGTCCTGGCCTGTAGCCCAGGCATGTGCTCTGACTGGGAATTGAACCAGTGACCCTTTGGTTTGCACTCAATCCACTGAGCCACACCAGCCAGGGCTAAATAAATAAATTCTTAAAAAAAAAAAAAAAGAACCCAAGAAAATGAGGATAGTATAAGCAGTCTCTGAACAACTTCAAGAGGTCCAATATTCACATCTTAGTGGTGCCAGAAGGGGAAGAGAAAAAGCAAGAAATTGGAAACCTATTTTTAAAAATTAGTGAAGAAAAACTTACCTAATTTGGAGAAGGAAATTGATGTGAAAGTCCAGGAAACACAGAGAGTCCCAAACTGGATGGATGCAAAGAGGCCCACTCCAAGGCACATCATAATTAAAATACCAAAGGTTAAAGATAAAGAGAGAATCTTAAAAACAGCAAGAGAAAAGCAGTTGGTTACCTACAGGGCAGCTCCCAGAAGACTGTCAGCTGATTTCTCACAAGAAACTTTGCAGCCTTTGAAAAGGTTGTCAAGAAGTATTCAAAGTCATGAAAAGAAGGGTCCTACAGCCAAGATTGCTCTACCCTGCAAACTATGATTTAAGAGGAAGGGCAGATAAAAAGCTTCTCAGATAAGAAAAAAACAAAGAAGTTCATCACCAAGCCATTATTATATGAAATGTTAAAGGGACTTATTAAAGAAAACGAAGATCAAAACTATAAACAAAAAAGTGGCAAAAATACATTTCTATCAACAATTGAATCTAAAAAAACCTAAGCAAACAAGAAGAATAGAAATGTACTCATGGATACAGAGAGAGTTTCGATGGTTACCAGATGGGAGGTGGGTGTGGGGGAGAATGGATAAAGAAGTGAGGGGACTAAGAAGTACAAGTAGGTAGTTACAGAATAGCCATGGGGATGTAAAGTACAGTACAGGAAATGGAGTAGCCAAAGGACTTATATGCATGACCCGTGGACATGAACAATGGTGTGGGGATTGCCTGAGGGAGTGGGAGTTGCTGGATGGAAGGGGGCAAAGAGGGAGAAATCAGGACAATTGTAATAGCATAATCAATAAAATATAGTTAAAAAAATAAACTTTCCTCGTTCACACCCCAGATTTCTGCTTTGTTTTTCTACCACTTGCCATCTGTATTGTTAGTTCTCTTATTTGTTTCTGTATGGCAGCCCTTCTCAGCACATACCCTTTCCCTGTGTATTAATCTTTTAGTGCGTAAAGAAGTCAGTGGGTGGAGCTTCATTCATTCCTTTTCTCATAGTTTTATTTTCTATGTGTAGATACAGTTTTCTTTCTTCCTTTCTTCCTTCCTTCCTTTCTTTTTTGAAGATTCTGTTTGTTTATTCTTAGAGAGAGGGGAAGAGAGGGAGAGAAACATCAATGTGTGGTTGCCTTCCACAGGTACCCTACCAGGCACCTGGCCTGCAACCCAGGCATGTGCCCTAACTGGGAATTGAACTGGTGACCCTTCGGTTTGTAGGCTGGGACTCAGGCTAGATGTAGGTTTCTGACCCATATAATTTTCTATCTCCCTGAAGAATTTCTTTTTAACATTTCTTGCAGAGCAAGTTTTGTTAGAGAAAAGTCCTTTTTTTTCTTCCTTCACTTTTGAAGGATAACTTCATTAGATACAAAAATTCCATATTGGCTTTTTTTTTCTTTCAGTGCTATGAATGTTTCACTGCACTCTCTTGCTTGTATGGTTTCTGACAAAAAGGCAGCTGTGATTTGTATCCTTATGCTTCTGTAGGTAAAGTATTTTTCTTCTCCTTTGCTTTCTTTCATGATTTGCTCTTTGTCTTTGTTATGTCTAGGTGTAATTTTTTTATGTCATTATTTTTTTGGTATTTATTCGGTTTGATGCTCTCTGGGCTTCCTGGTTATGTGGTTTGGTATATGTCATTAATTTTACAAAATTCTTGGCCTTTGATACTTCAAATATTTCTTCTGCTCTGTTTTCTCTTTGGTATTCCAGATATATATATATATATATATATATATATATATATATATATATATATATTGCACCTTTTGAAATTGTCCCAAAGTTCCTGAATGTTCCGCTCTTGTTTTTTTGAAGTCTTTTTTTTCCTCTGTACGTTTCAGTTTGGGAAGTTTCTATTGACATATCTTCAAGCTCATTCATTTTTTTCTCAACCATGTCTGGCATACTGATGAGCCCAAGGTTTCTTAATTAGGAGAACCTCGTGGGGCAGGGAGTGTTGTTTTTTTTTAAGGTTTTATTTATTTTTAGAAAGAGAGAAAGGGAGGGAGAAACAGACGGAGAGAAACATCAATGTGTGTTTGCCTCTGGAGTGCCCCATACTGGGGACTTGACCTTCAGCCCAGGCATGTGCCCCGACTGGATATTGAACTGGCATTCCTTTGGTTCGCAGGCTGGCACTCAGTTCGCTGAACCACACCAGCCAGGGCTGTTTTTGGTTTTATTCTGTGATGTATAACTAGTGCATGCACATACATACACACAAAAGGGGTGCATGGTACAGAATAAATGCCTAATAAATATTGGCTGATCGAGTGAATACCTTTCATGCAAGCCCATGAAATTGTTTTACGTGATGTGAGAAAATTCCTCAGACCTAAAATGATAATAAATCAATAACATTTCTCTGAGTGAATAGTTAGACCCCAGTCTAGTGTTTGCTTATTGGGTTCTGTGGTGTTTGTGTCTCTTTAATCTAAAACCCTACCTAAATTGTTGTAGAGCAGTTGTTCTCAAACTTTTTTGACTGCAGCCTTTATTAGACATGTATTTTATATCGTGACCCAGTTTACATGTACATAAAATGTACATTTATCTGAATAACATTTTTTGTAATAGTACTTTCCTTTATGTTTATGATATACTTTTATATTTTCTACCCTATTATTTTGTATTTTATTTAAAAATATTGTCAAGGTTTACACAGAGTTTGAGACAATATGGTTTTTATTTTTTTGAAAGAAGTTTGGGTAGATCTACCAGACTTACTGTATTTTGCCATGTAATTTGCCATATATTTGCCGTAATGAGCTCCCATGTATAGTGCATGCTCACGTTTTTGACCCAGACTTCCAGGAAAAAAACTTTCATTTAAATTTTTAAATTCAATTTTTAATTTATTTATATTTAGAAACAAAACTGATTATCATATTCCAGGGTATTATTTTGCATATTGATATCATTATAGCTTTCTAGAGTTACACTTTTAATGCATAAGCATAAATAAAAGAAATAAAAGCATTTATATAGATACAGAATTAGTATGACCCATGTATAATGTGCATCCTTATTTTTCCCTCAAAAATTTGGGCAAAAAAGTACGCATTATGCACAGCAAGATATGGTAGTTTTGTCTTCCCCCTTCCCATTACACTAAATTTATTTCTCCCTTTAAAAATGAAATTCTTTCATATTTATAATCTTTAGTGATTTTTAATTTAAATTTATTTTTTAAGATTTTATTTATTTAATTTTAGAGAGGGGGAAGGGAGGGAGAAAGAAAGGGAAAGATACATCCATCAGTTACTTCTAACACACCCCCAACTGGGTACCTGTTCCACAACCCAGGCATGCTCCCTGACTGGGAATTGAACCAGCAGCCTTTTGGTTTGTAGGCTGGCACTCAATCCACTGAGCCACACCAGCCAGGACTCCTTGGTAATTTTTTAAAACACTGGTCTTCTATACTCCCATCCCTCCTTCTCCAGCCTTCCCCAGGCTTATGCTAACTCAGTTTTTCTGGAGTGTTTTGGATGCAAACACGTCCCAATGGGGGAAATTATCAGAGGGAAAAATTACTTGAGTCCATATATAGTTGTGCTGAGATTATCAGAGGGAAAAATTACTTGAGTCCACATACAGTTGTGCTGAGATAAATGCAGAGTAAATTCTGGGTCTCAAGTTTTATGAGCTTCGTATAGTAGGTGGTAGGGGTTTGGACCTTATGCCCATTAGGAACCATGTCCAATATGGGGCCTGAGGCAGAAGCTAATAGGTTGAAAGTATTTTGATCAGGATAGGACCTGACTTCCTTTCTATGTAATGCTTTTCTTTCTTTATACATGGTTTGGAAAGGTGTTACAATTGAAGATATCTATCTTGTAATCTGAGAGAGGTATCTTGCTACTTGGACCTGGAAAGATAGACAAAACCCACAGAATAACATAGATTATGGTTGGTGAACTATGGACTTTATGAATGACACCAGAGAAAGAAAACATGGTGGTGTTATCTGCTATTTCTCCTGCTTTCCTAGTTTTGAGCCTACTTTAGAATTTATCTGATTGATTATGTTTTGGGGCCATGAACTATAAATCAAGAGGCCTCGGTTGTTTTCCCATTTAGTGGGCCATGTAGGATCTTTGAGTTTTATCCTCCTGGATTCTCTCGAGTTCAGACCAAAGGCTAGAAACAGCTAAAGCTCAGGGAGAACAAGCTAGTTTAAAAACTACCCCCAGTCAAGTTAGGGGAGAAAGAGTTCCAGTAGATATGAAGATTTTAAAGATTCTTTTATTTTTAAAGTCTATACATACTGGGTTTCCAGCTTTTAGTGCTTTAACCTCTGTTACTAAAAGCCCCTAGGCTTAATTTGTAATCATTAATTTTTCCTTTATTACTCCCCCCTTAAATTTATGTTAAATTATGTAAAAGATCAAACATATGAAGTGGTTCAGAGAATAAGATAAGAAACAGTCATAAAAACTACCATCTGGATTTAATAAATATTAATATTTTGCCATATTTGCTTCAGTAATTTTTCTTTGAAAGATAAAGTATTGCAGATATAGTTGAAGTTCCCTTGGTCTCTCGCCTCACTCCATTTCCCTGGCTCGATCTTCTGCTACCCTAGAGGTCGCTTCTGTTCTGAATGGTGTGGTTCCTTCCCATCCATGCTTCTATACTTTTATTCCATTTATGTGGGTCCACAACAATATACACAATTGTTTTGTATAAATTCAAGTGTATTTCATTGGCCTCATACTATACTTAGCCTGCCACTTGCTTATTTTTTTTTTTAGCATATTAGTTTGAGATTTGTATGTATAGATTGAATTAATGTATTTCAAGTATTACATAGCATTTTATTTTATAAATATAGCAAATTTGTCCATTCCCTCATCGATGGGTATTTGGGTTGTTTATAAAATTTTGCTATTATAAACATTGCTGTGATGAACATCTTTGATTATGGCTTCTTTTGCTTATGTTGGAAGATTTTCCCTTGGAAAATACCTAGCAGTGGAATCCTGGGACGTACAATATATACATCTTTAACTCTACTGGTGGTTGTCAGGTACCATCTAATTGGCGTGTGAGGCTTCTCACCAGCACTTGTTTTTTAAAAAAAATTTTATTTATTGATTTTCTTTTTTAGAGAGAAGAAGGGAGAGAGACAGACAGACAGACAGACAGATTTAGTGTTCCACTTACTTATGCATTCATTGATTGATTCTTGTATGTTGTGGGTTCTGACCAGGGATCGAACCCACAACCTTGGTATATTGGGATGATGCTCTAGCCAACTGAGCTACCTGGCCAGGGCAGCACTTACTGTTAAGATTTCTAATCTCTTGCAAATCTGATGGGTAGTAAGAGAGTTGATCTTTTTATTGCTTCACCAAAACATGCTTAGTTTAAGGAAGTCAAGATATCCTTTTAAATTTCAGAAAGTAGATGCTCAAAATCATTCATTTGGTAAGTATTTATGGAGTTCTTGCTAGGGAGCAGGCACCATTCTAGATAGTGCTACAGGGCTAACAGATGGGACACACATTTCAACCCTCGTGGAGTTTATATGCTAGGGGAGAGAGAGAGACAATAATTACAATAAATCAGTGCAGTAGGAACCATGTCAGTGATAAATGCTAATGAGGAACGGTAACATAGGGAAGGATGGTACTAATGTCTGTGAAGTGGGGTTGATAGGGTGGTCAGGAAAACCCCTTAAGAAGGTAACATTTGAGTAAATGCCTAAAGGAATAAATGAGGGAATAAACCATGTATGTGGACAACTGGGGAGAAAAGATTCTAGACAAAGGGGTAGAAGTCTGATGAGGGAGCATGCCTGGCCTGTTCAAGGAACTGGGAGGAGGCCCATGGGGCTTCCGGAGGAGAGCCAAGGTGGAGGGAAGTGGGAGATAAGATTAGAGAAGCATGTGGTGGTTGGGGGAGCATATCGCGCAGGACCTCCAAGGTCATTTTAAAGCCTTTGACTTTTACTCTCAGGTAGACAATAAGCCGCTGGACAGTTTTGAACAGTGGAGTGTTATGGTCTGACTTACATATTTAAAAGAAGTCACTGTGCGGAATTTAGAGATTAGAAAGAAAAGCACATAGGGAAGAAGCAGCAGGAAACACAGGTGAGAGATCATGTTTTTGATCAACGCAGTGGCAGTAGTGGTAGAGGGATATGTTTGACCTTGGACCTATTTTAAAGGTAGAATCAATAGGGTTTATTGACAGATGGAATGCGGAGTGTGAGAGTGAAAGGGGAAGCAAGAATGAGCCTTAGAGTTTTGACCTGAGCCACTTGATGGAAGGAGTTGTCATTAGCTGGGGAACAGGTTTTCAGGAAAGGTGTGGGGGTTGAGGAGTATCAGAAGCTCAGTTTTGTCAATAGACAAAGAGGATCTGAGGTTCAAGGATGAGGTTCCTACTGGACACATCCATTGGGACTGTTAACAAATAGGTTGTATTTAATACCATGAGATGGGGTGAGATAACCAAGAGAAGAGGTGCAAGGTCTGAGCTCTGAGGGTTAGAGATGAAGAGGGGCAAAGAGCAGCCTAAGAGGCAGGAGGAAAAGCAGACAAGTGGAAAGTATTTCAAGGAAGAAAGGTGATCTAGAGATCTTGATCAGCATGGTTTCAGCATTGTATTCCTTTTGTTCCGGATAACGTTCAGAGGTTTGCACTGCTATTCCACAGGGAAGATTGAAATGTAATGCCCATATGGAGTAGTCCAGAAAAGACTAGTCACTTAAAAACTTTTTTGGCCCTGGCTGGTGTGGCCCTGGCCACAGTGGATTGAGTGCTGGCTTGTGGAACAAAGGGTCGCTGGTTTAAATCCCTGTCAGAGTTGCAGGCCAGGTCCCCAGCTGGGGGCTTGCAAGAGGCAACCACACACGGATGTTTCTTTCTCTCTCTTTCTCCCTCCCTTCCCCTCACTCTAAAAATAAATAAATAATAAAAAAAGAGTACTAAAATTTTTTTTCTTTGGACTGGGTATATCTTATAAATAAGGCAAATTCTTTTTTTGGGGGGGCAAAAATCTTTAAGCAAAATATTGTTTGACCATAACTATGAAAAATGTCACAATGTTCTTTAGCTGTAGCTACATTTAATCCTCATATTCTTAGAGTAATATGGTGAGTTAATAACCATGTGTTAAAGCTGAACAACTTCAAAATAGAAAGTTAGGAGGAGAGATCAGATAGAAATAGGATAAAAGAAGGTATTAATGATGTTAAATGGAATAGGAATTTTATATTGTTTTTATAGCAACAGTTCTCAAGAGTGGTCCTCAGACTCTGGTAGCCCTCTGAGACTTTCAGGGTTTTGAAACATCAAAACTATTTTCCTAATAACTTTATTTGCCTTTTTCACTGTTTCCACATTTGCACCATGGTGTAAAAGCAAAGGTGAGTCAAACTGTTGGTGCCATGGCAAGAATCAGGGCAGAGCCACCAGGCTGTGCTGTTATCATCGTATTCCTCACCACAGAACACTCAATAAAAGAAAAGAAAAAGCCAGTGTCATTTAAAAATGTGCTTGATGAAGCAGTATAAATCAATTTTATTAAGTTCCGACTATGAGCACATGTCTTCTTAATATTCTGTGTGATGAAATGGGAAGTATGCCTAGAGAACTTTTGCTGCATCCCAAGGTATACAGGTTGTGTTGAGAAAAAGCACTTGTTTGATGATTTGAATTGAGAGCTGAACTAGTTGCTTTTTTTTTTTAAATACCATTTTTACTTAAACTAACACACCAATTGAAGTTACTAGATTTGAGTATTTGGCAGAATTTTATTGAAAATGAATGAAGTGAGCCTGTCACTTCAAGGAAAACAACTGACAGTATCTGTTGTCAACTATAAGAGTTTTCCAGTGAAAATTAGGATTTTGGAACACTTAGCATGTACTATGAAGAGCTGACAGCTTCCCAGTACTTTAAGGCTTGTCTGATGAGATCACTGGTAACATTCATAAATGTATTTTTTTTGATATTGTATAATGAAATCAACACAATTATTGTTATTGTATAATGGCATTTGGAATATCTGCATGTCTCAATGAACTAATATTTTCCAGGGACAATCTATAATGTTACAAAACCATATGAATAAAAAGATCCATTCAAAGTGCAAGATGGACTTCTAGCCAAGGTGGAATGACAGGGGCACCTTATGGCTAACAATGTCTAGTATCTTTATGTGCTTATTGGGCATTCGTATATCTTCTTTAGAGAACTGTTTATTTAGATAAATTGGATTATTGTTTTTTATTGTTGAACTTTGACTTTCTTTTTGGAGAAATTATATGAGTCTCTCCCTCCTCAAGATTTTTTTAAAAATTATATTTTATTGATTATGCTATTACAGTTGTCCTGATTTTACACCCCTTTCCCTGCTCCGCCCAGCACCCCTCACTCCCTCAGGCAATCACCCATCATTGTTCATGTCCATGGGTCATGCATGTAAGTTCTTTGGCTACTCCATTTCCTATACTGTACTTTATATCCCTATGGCTATTCTGTAACTATGTTTCTGTACTTCTTAATCCCCTCACCTTTTCACCCATTCCCTCACAACCTCTTCCCGTCAGGCAACCATCAAAATGTTCTCCGTATCCTTGATTCTGTCGCTGTTCTTTTTGTTTGCTTAATTTGTTTCAATTGTTGATGATATGTATTTTTACCATTTTAGTGTTCATAGTTTTGACTTTCTTTTTCTTAAATAAGTCCCTTTAACATTTCATATAATAATGGCTTGGTGATGATGAACTCCTTTAGTTTTTTCTTATCTGGGAAGCTCTTTATCTGCCCATCCTTTTTAAATCATAGCTTTGCTGGGTAGAGCAGTCTTGGCTGTAAGACCCTGCTTTTTATGACTTTGAATATTTCTTGACAATCTTTTCAAGCCTGCAAAGTTTCTTGTGAGAAATCAACTGACCGTCTTCTGGGAGCTGCCTTGTAGGTAACTAACTGCTTTTCTCTTGCTGCTTTTAAGATTCTCTTTTTATCTTTAACCTTTGGTATTTTAATTATGATGTGTCTTGGAGTGGGCCTCTTTGTATTCATCTAGTTTGGTACACTCTGTGCTTCCTGGATTTGCATGCCTATTTCCTTCACCACATTAGAGAAGTTTTTTTTTCATTATTTTTTAAAAATAGGTTTCCAGTTTCTTGCTCTTTCTCTTTCCTTCTGGCACCTCTGTGATGTGAATGTTGGACCTCTTGATGATGTCCCAGAGAGTGCTTATACAATCCTCATTTTTTAAAATTCTTTTTTCGTCTTGTTGTTCTTTAAAAAATTTTTTTAAAAAAGATTTTATTTATTTATTTTTAGAGAGGAGAGGGAGAGAGAAAGAAAGGAAGAGAAACATCAATGGGTGGTAACCTTTCACGCACTAGACTGGGCATCAAACCAGGGACACTTTGGTTCACAGATCAGCACTCAGTCCACTGAGCCACACCAACCAGGGCTTTTCTTGTTGTAATTGGTTGTTTTTTTCTTCCTTATGTTCCAAATCATTGATTGGGTTCTTGGTTTCATCCACTCTACTGTTGTTGCCCTGTAAATTGCTCTTTATTTCAATAGTGTATCCTTTGTTTCTGACTGGATCTTTTTTGTACCGTTGAGGTCCTCATTAAGTTCCTTGAGCATCCTTATAACCCTTATTGGGCATTCGTATTGCTTTTTTTGAACTCTGCATCTGATAGATTGCTTATCTCCATTTCATTGAGCTATTTTTCTGGAGTTTTGATTTGTGTTTTCATTTGGGCCATGTCTCTTTGTCTCCTTGTTTTGGCAACCTCCCTATGTTTGTTTCTATGTGTTAGGTAGAGCTACTTTTATTCCATGCCTTGGTAGTATGGCCTAATGTTGTAGGTGTCCTGTAGGGTCCAGTGGCACAGCCTCCCCTATCACCCAAGCTGGGTACTCGAGGTGTGCCCTTCATGTGGGCTGAGCATACCCTCCTCTTGTAGTTGAGCCTCAGTTGCTTTTGGCAGATCAATGGGTGGGATTTACCCAGGCCAGTCAGCTACAAGGATTTACTGTGACCTCTTACCACAAACATCCGCCCTCTGTCCAGGATCAGCTGTTTGGGAGCAGAGTGGTGGTTCTCTGATGTCTCCTATAGCTGTCCACAGGGTGTGCAGGCTTTGGGGTTTCCTGGGTGGTTCAAGCCAAGGTCATCCTCAACCTGTGTTTTACGTAGGGCCACCCTGCCTGAGCTATAAAGCAATCTGAGATAGCTGCTATTTGTGCTGGGCTCAGAGATTCCCAGGTAAAGCCAAGCTGTGAGTCAAGGCTGGTCACTGCTAGTGCTAGGCCTGGGGACCCTTAGCAAGAGATATGGTGGCTAAGGACTCACCGAGGCTCGCTATTGCTTGTTTGAGAGGATTTGGAAAGTTGTGAAGCATGAGCCAAGACCAACCATTCTTATAGAGAAGCCGCTTGGGTGGGCCTGTAAATTGGGTGGGATGGAGTCTTTGGGGATCTCCATGGTGGGGCAAATAGTGTTGGCCAGGTTGATTGAGTCTCAGATATGGCACCAGCCTACCAGCTCTTTGGTTCTGTTGCGGGAAGGCTCAGAAAAGGGTCAGTGGCCTTTACCTGCATTTCCACCTGGGATAAAGCTATCCTCTAGCTCTCACCTTGATGCCAGACAGTTCAGTTTCTCTCTGTATGCCACTGGTGCCCAATTAAGTCCATGTGTGTGTCCTTTAAGAGGAACTGCTTGGGACTCCTGTAGTTTGTTCCACTGACTCAGTCCCTGCTGGTTTTTGCAGCTGGAAGTTATGGGGACTTATCTTCCTGGCACTGGAATGCTGGGCTGGGGAGTCTGGTGGGGTGCTGGGACTCCTTGCTCCTGAATTTTTATCCACCACATGTGGATGTGGGACCAGCCAATTCTGCATCTCTGCCCTTCCTACCAGTTGGATAGATGTGGTTTCTTTAATTCCAAAGTTGTCAGACTTCCATTCAACTCAATTTCTGATGGTTGTTCTCTATATTAGTTGTAATTTTGATGTGGTTGTGTGAGGAGGCGAACCATGTTTACCTTTGCCTCCATCTTGACCGGAAGTCCCCCTATTCCCAGACTTTGATATAGCAGTGTTCTTACGCTACTCAAGACCCATCCAGTTCTAGTCATTGTAAGACAGACACACACCACTCTACTGGAAGCAGCATGGCTACAGCTGCTTTGAGGTTTATATTTTCTTGCTTCTGTTATCTTTAAACTCAGGTATTAACATTGGGTCCAATTCCTCAATCTCTTATCAGATATTATCTAAACCTCCTACTATGTTTGTCTTGCAGTGTCCTGGTGATGACATGGCATCTGCCAGCTCCAGCCGGGCAGGGGTGGCCCTGCCTTTTGAGAAGTCTCAGCTTACTTTGAAAGGTGAGTGGCAATGTGTAAAGTATTAGTCATTTGCGGTCCAGCCCAGACTGTGGGAAACAGGTGGAGTTATACCACATCTTGGTCTGGAGAGCCAAATTCTGTGAAATGGCTTAAGATTGTAACTGTTCATTCTCTTAGGGTTGTCATGTTGTAGCTGGAATTATTGAAGAAGAAGGGAAAAAGGAACTTGTGGCAAAAATGATCTAACATGGTGATTCTTTCATGCCACAGGGCTCTTTTCTGTTTACACTCATTCTGTAGGTGATCTCATCCAACCTCCTGGCTTTAAATGCCACCATTATGAAGTCACTGCCAGATTTGTATCTCTAGTCTGACTTGTCCTCTGAGCTCCAACAACCCACTTCATCTCCATTTGACTGTTTAGTGAACATTTAAAAATGTGACATGTCTAGAACTAGCTCCTGATGTTTTCTTACATATCCTGTATTCAGCTAGTCAGAAAACTTGTCTGTGCCTGTCTTGAAATGTATCCAGCATTCAGCCACTTATCGCCATCCTCACCATCCCACAGGCTGCCATCATCTCAACCCTGGGCTAAGGTGGTAGCCTTCCTGTATCTACCTTTTGCCCTCTTTCGTTCTGTTGGCCACACAGTAGCCAGTGATTTTGTTAAAATGTAAGCTAACTATTGTCAGTCCTCTTCTCAAATATGCCGAGGGCTTTCCATCTTACTCAGAGTAAAAGCTGAAGATGCCACATAATATGACCCCCTAGTTTCCCATCTCCTGTTACTCTTTCACATTTACTCAGCTCTAGCCACATGGCCTCTTGGCCATTCATTGATTATACCTGGCACATTTCTACCTCTGGGCCTTTGCATTTGCTGTTCCCTCTGAATGAAATGCTTTGGGCTCGCATATCTACCTGGCTTGCTTCCTTACTTTCTTTAGATGTTTGCTCAAAAGTCACCCTCTTCAACCAGGTCTTCCTGATATCCCCGTCTAAAGCCTCCCTGACCCCAGCTTCCTCACTTCTAAACACTTTCCTACTTTGCATTTTTCTTCTCAGCCCTTGTCACTATCACAATACCTATTTTTATGTACTTCATTTATTGACTGTCTCCTTCAATAGAATATCAGCACCATGATAACAGGACTTTTGGTCTGTTTTGTGTACTTTTGATATTAATGACTAGAACAGTACTTGACACATAGTAGGCCCTTAATAAAAATTGCTAAATGAAAGAATATTGCTTCAGAAGCTGTAGCTCTGCAGAAGAGCCATGGACTGAGAGATGCCCAGGGATGGGGGGACAGCACTCAGTATCTGAGCTCAGACATGGTCATCTCAAGGCAAACTTGTGTCTCTTGTTGTTATTTTTGAAATGTAAATGTTATTAATTTATTTAATATATTTGCATACTTTAACATTATTTCTTTCCTTAGCCTCCAGTGTCCCTGCTTAGAGGAAACTAGAATTATCAGTTTCTTGTGTGGCCCTTCCAAGATACATCAGAGGGGATGTATTTTCGTAATTTTGAGGGCCAGGTTGCCTTCCTTTGAAGGAGTACTGTTCAGGCAGTGTATGAGAGTACACGCTTTCCTCTTTACTGACACAGTGTGCTGTCAGACGTTTTTCTTTGTCAGCCTCATTGGTAAAAAGTTGTTTCCCTCAGCATAGTTTTATTTTGCGTTTCTTTAATGATAGCAATGTTTAGCATCTTATCATACATTTAAGAGAAACGTGTTTTCTTTTTTCTGTGGATTACCTCAGAAAAAAGAAAATACATATTCTTTGCCTCTTTCTTATTGAGTTATTGTTTTTTTAAATAGTCTTCATACATTTTAATTATTTTTCTTGGTGTCTCATTGCTGTGCTGCTCCAGCCTTTTGAGGAAGAAGAGGATTAGAGTGAACTGATAGGGTTTGGAATTTGGGATTACAACCTTTACCCCCTTCCCTAATAATTAGCAAGCCTAGGTTAAAGCAGAAACCTGCCCATGGAACCTGGTGACATCCCGAGGTTCCTATTTTAGGTTCATATTATTCAGGAACATCCATGACTTCTAACAGATTTCTCCATTGCCTTTCTTCAATGTGAAGTTTCTTACAAGTGTGGAAAGGGCTAACTTGATAATATAGGTACTTCTCATTATATGCATTTAATCTATAGGGATTTGATATTGTCATCCAGGAAAATGGTGGGGGAGAAAGAGAAGGAAAGATATATAATTTAAATAGTGTGGGTGGTTCTTCCTCCCGTGCATTTCATTGATAGAACCCACAGTGTAGTTTGGGAGCTGTTACTACGCTGTTCTCTCTCTTCGCCTCTCTACCCTTGTGCCTCTTCATAGTGCAATCCTAGAGCTTGGAGATACAGTTTTTAACTTTTTATATCAGGCCCTTAAACATTTTATCTGATATTTAACTTAAGAAACACTGAGAAACAAAGCACAGCAAAGCAAAAAACTGTTTGAAACCTGTTGAAAGATAGTATGCCAAGTTCTATTCTGGTGCCTTTCTAAGAACTTTTCAAAGGGTTTAATTTTGGCCATAAGTGATTTTTGTCTTACTTGTTGACTTTAAAAGCTAAATCATATGTGAAGATGTGACTCCATATAGAAGATACTGGTATTTATATTTCATCAAACAGTAAATGAATTTTCTAGATAAACTTGCTTGTATCTTGATGACTTTATTATGGCTTGTCTTTTAGAAAAAGAAACATTCAATATATCACCCTGCTGACTAACTATAACTTAAGAGGGAAAATGTTTCTACAGAGGAGAGACCTGGAAGACCCCACATTAACCAAGGGATCAAACTTAGCATCCCCAATAGGGTAGCCTGGTGTGTGCATAAGTATACAATGTAACCAATGTGGTATGCTTGACAAAAATGTTCAGTGTGAACCTGATCTTGAGAAAACAACCAGAAAAATGCAGAGTTTGGCATATTCTGGATGACAGCTGGTAGAAGTCTTTAAAAATCATTGTCATTGGGAGAAGAAGGGAGAGCATTCTACATTTTAAAAGGTTAAGGACCCAGCTGGTGTGGCTCAGTGGATTGAGCGTCGGCCTGCGAACTAAAGGGTTGCCAGTTCGATTCCCCAGCCAGGGTACATGCCTGGGTTGCGTGCCAGGTCCCCAGTGCGGGGGTGGGGGGCGCATGAGAGGCAACCACACATTCGTGTTTCTTTCCCTCTCTTTCTCCCTCCCTTCCCTTCTGTCTAAAATAAATAAATAAATAAATAAATAAATAAAAGGTTAAGGAGACAACAACCAAATGCATTTGTGCTCATCTTGATTGGATCCTGGATTGGGGGGAAACAGCTATAAAAAAATATTTGGAACAATTGAGGACATTTGGATATGGAATGAATATTGGAATTGATAGAGAGAGTAACTGAATTTTTTCTTGGTATAGTAATGATGGCATGGTTAGATGGGAGAATGTCTTTATGCTTAGGAGTTGCATTTTGAAAGTATCTGGGGCTGATCTCTCACAATGTCTGCAGTTTACTTTCAACTGGTTTACCAGAAAGAAAAGTGTGTGGATATAGACATATACACACACACAAATCTAGACATAAAATGTCATGTTTATATCCTGTGCAGTCCAACAAGGTAGCCACTATAGCCCCATAGAACTATTTACACTAAAAGTAAGTTAATTAAGTTAAATTTACAATTCAAATCCTCAGTAGCACTAGCCATATTTCAAGTGTTCAATTGCCACATGAATCATATGGCAATGCATTGGACAGCACTGGTATAGACCATTTTCATTATCACAGAAGTTCTCTTGAGTAACACTGATATAATATAGGAGGAAAACAAATGATAACAATCGATGAAGAGCATACAATGAGTTATTCTAGTCTTTCAACTTTTCTATAGATTGGGAACTTCAAAATAAGACTACTAACTACAACATGTGATCCTAGATTGGATTCCCCAAATATTCTCTTCTCTTTTGCTATAATGGACTTCGATAGGACAATTGGCAAAGTTTGAATAAGGTCTGTACATTAGATAATAGTATTAAAGAATGCAGAATTTCCCAGTGTTGATATTTATACTATGGTTATGTTAGAAAATGTCTTCGTTCTTAGAAATATACACTGAAGTATTTAGGGGTAGAGGGATGCAGATCTACAACTCACTCCCACAGTTTCAGGAAAAAAGTGTGTATGTGTATGAGAGAAAGTCAGAGGAAAGAAACAGAATAATAAGGTAAAGATAGTAAAAAAATTGGTTACTGTGTGAAAAGTTTATAGGACTTCTTTGTATTATTCTGGAAACTTTTCTAAAAACTACTGAAATTATGTAAAAATTTAAAAAAAGGAAAAAAGTAGAAAAAAACTTAGGGGAGAAAGCTAGAGGACCAAAAAGGAAGCATCATGGCAGAGTTCAAAGAATTGGCCTGGGAGCTAGAAGACTTGAATTTAGGCTTAGCTCTGGCTCTGACTAGTTCTCGGATTTTGTTATTTCACCTCCCTGGATCTTAGTTGGCCAAATTATTAAATAAAGGGCTTGAACTTGTTGATTTCAAAGAAACTGTCTGGCTCAAAATTATAGGACTCTCATTATAATTAGTCCCTTTAAAAAAATTTTTTTAAGGGCTTGTATGTAGAGCTACTCTTGCACCACCAGGTGGCCTCAGTTAACCTTGATCTATTTGTAAAGTATTTTTCTACTCTGGGCCACGTTTCCCAGTACCCAACTTTTTTTTCCTGGTACTATCCCTTGTTGCTCTTGAATCCTAGCCACAACATTTTTGTTGTTGTTGTTGTTCTTTGAATTTTTCTCTACTATTGGGCCTGGAGAAGAGAGCTATTGCTAAAAACAATCCAGAGGTGGTTTCGTCGTTTGCCAAATTGTGGACCCTTATGGGACCTCTCAAAAGGGTCTGGGAGGGAGAGGTTTGCTAACTCTTGACACAGGGGAGCTCAGGCTAGGATAGTCCTGCCATCATGGGTAAGGAATGGCAGTAATATGCCCTGACTTGGGGCATTGGATGGAAGCCATCTAGACGTGTTTCATCCCAATGACCTGGCTAATTCGTGTTCTAAGAGGAGCTTGTCTAACCTCCTGCAAGTCTTGCTTAGCTTGTGCTCTCTGAGTCCCTGGCTTGCTGGTGCCAAGTGAACATCAGAAATGCTGCCACATGAAGAGGAAATGCAGATGGTTAACAAACACATGGAAAAAATATTCAGTCTCACTAGTAATTTAAAAAAAGCCTTAGAACACATAAGCAGAATCTGGTAATGGCACACAGCATGGTGTAGTCAGCCTGCTCAGTTGCACATCCTGGCTCAAAGCTCCCTGGTTATGTAGCCTGGGGCAGCGACCTGGCTTCCTCAAGCCTGCTTCCTCCTGGATGAAATACAGGTAATGATATATTCCCTGCCTCAGGGGTTCATTGTGAGGATTCAGTTAGATAATGTGTGGATAGCATAATATCTGTAAAAAAGTACTCATTAAAGTGTAGCTATTATCTTTATACCGAAAATCTTTTAACATCTATCATATTTACAAAGAATGAAAAGACATTGTGCCCTGTGTTATGCAGTATTTGGTGAAATGGAGATATTCCTGTAGTACTCATGGGCATTTACATAGGCTTACTCTTTTTGGAAAGGAATTAAGCAGTTTTAAGAACTTTAAAAAACGTTCATATCCTTTGGAAGAACACTCAGAAATGCAAGCAAATACTGTATATACATTTGTGGTAATTTTCACAGAGCAAAAAATTGGATGCAATCTATTCATCAGTGAAAGAATAGCTAACTAAATTATGGCATAGTCTTATAACGGGCTTATATTATAGCCTTTTACAATGGATTGTGCAAGGAGAAGAATTTTTAAAGAATGAGGGATGTAAAAGATGAAAGTCTAAAAGTCTAGATTTACCAACATCTTGTTTTTAGGTTAGGAGTGATTTTTATTTCTTATGCTTCATATTTTTTAGTGCCCTCACATTTTTAAAAATACGTTTTCTTAGCATCAGGAAAAAACAAAATTTATTTTTTAAAAGAAACAGCTAAGAAGAGCAAGGCCATCTGCCACAGGGGGGCAGCTGGGAGCCCTCTACCTCACCCTTGACTTCTGTCTTTCCCATCCAGTGGTGTCAGCAAAGCCCAAGGTGCACAATCGCCAACATCGAATTAACTCATTTGTGGAAGTGGCAGTGGATGGACTCCCCAGTGAGACCAAGAAGACTGGGAAGCGAATTGGGAGCTCCGAGCTTCTCTGGAATGAGATCATCATTTTGTAAGAGAGAATCCCTTCTCTTTGAATGCAGTATCATGGGGGAAAGAGAGAAAGCGCTCCAAGGGGGTTGTGGGAGATCCAGGTGTCCTGTGGAGCCTTTAACTCTTCTGCCTGTGGTACCCAAGGTGCCTCTCTTTAAGTGTTTCCACATCATTGAGCTCATACAGTGTTCATTATTAGCTAGATGGTTACAGGGTCAGCTTTGGGGGTGGGGGAAGGGGTTATGTGAGCAGCTTCCTGTTTGGGATTTTCTTTGCCCCTTCCAATTGTCAGAAATATCTCTTTTCTTCTAAGTGATAAGAATGACTGATCTGCTTGGATGTGATGAATCAAGTATTTGTTTTCCAGGAATGTCACGGCCCAGAGTCATTTAGATTTGAAGGTCTGGAGCTGCCATACCTTAAGAAATGAACTGCTAGGCACCGCCTCTGTCAACCTCTCCAATGTCCTAAAGAACAATGGGGGCAAAAGTACGTATGAAGAAGGGGTGGCTGATGTGGTTCATTTATGTAGGTGGGGAGAAGAATTTGGAGGCATGGACTTCTCTCAGTGCGGCTGATAAACATGGTGATGCTGTTTCCTCCAGGAGTGGGGACTGCAGTGACTCTGCTCCCCACGGATGCTACCATGGAGTTTTAGGAAGGCCGAATGCTTCTTTATGTGGAATTCAGCCCCCTTTTCCAGGGGCTGTAGTGGTGGGGTGTAGTGATGTGTCCTCTTGATCCTTCGCAAGGGTCATTGCTTTCCCTCTGCCTCTGACCCTGTTTTTCTAGTCCAGGATGTATGGGACATGTAGAATCAAACTGTCAAATGCCTCCAGCTGACACCATTACTACCCTAGTCTGGGTCCTAGAATAGAACAAAGGGACTGCGTACAGACATGTGTGTGTCAGTGTGGGATGGTGCTACAAACAGTGCCCTGTGCTTAGTAGGCACTCAATAAACATTTATTGGATGTTAGACTGTGATGGAAGCTCTATCATAATTATTCAGGGTGCCTCTGCTGCATGGAAATCTAAACCCTAACATCTATTTATTGTTGTTTGTGGTCAGTGGCATAACCGTGGCTGTGGTATCTGAACCCTCTCTCATAAAAGCCTCTATTCATAGCAGTTCCATATGTGGCGAGGGAATGCCATAGAAAGAAAGGCTCCTTTTTTTCTTGAAGGCTGCTGTCTAGAAAATATTTTCTGAAAGTGGATGTAGCTTAAGAGAGGCATGGGGGTGGGGAGTGTTGAGTCCCAGGGTGAGCGCTGCATTGATTTGAGTCCCTTCTTTCTGAGGCCTTGGCCTTTCTGCTGGGCACACAAAGATGTGGTGAACCCACCCTGGCTGTGGGTATTGCTCAAAACCAGGTATGTGTCGCTATTTTAATTCTGCAGGGAACTCCCTGATGCTCGGTCTTCTGAGTTGGTCTTTATTTTCCCAAACTTCAGCCTGCCTTTTATGATTTGCTTCCTAAAGTGGATTATATTTATTATGTCATTTGGAAATATACTTGTGGGTATTCTCACATTCGGATCAGTAGCCAGTTGATTCAGATCAACTCAAAGGATGAGTGTACTTTTCGTTCCGTCTTTTATTTGTCCAGTCAACATACTTTTCCTCTTGATTATAAAAGTAATTATAGAAAACCTGGGAATTACCGAAAAACACACAGACACACAAAGAAAATAGAATTCTTCTGTAAGCACAGCACATAGTGATAATTGTTAACATTTTGATATATACCCTTCTGATCTTTTTTCCTGTGTGCAAATATATGTTAATATTTAAGATGTCAGTGAAACAAAATTGAGATCATAGACAAACAGTATTTTGCAAAGTGCCTTTTTCTCTTGAAAATGTATCAAGCATCTTTATTTTTAATTATTGTAAAATATACGTAACATCAAATGTATCATCTTAACCATTTTTAAGTGTTCAGTTTAGTGGCATAAAGTACATTCACATTTCATGCAGCCTTCACCACCGCGCATCTCCAGAACTTTTCATTTCCCAAACTCAAACTCCGTACCCATTAAACAACTCCCCTTTCCCTCCCTTTTCTCAATCCCCCGTTATTCACCTTTCTGTCTCTGTGACTCTAGGTACCTCATGTAAGTGGAATCATACAGTATTTGCCTTTTTGTGACATGCTTATTCCACTTAGCATAATGTCCTTAAGGCTCATTCATATTGTAGCAGGTATCAGAATCTCCTTTTTAAAGGCTGAATAATATTCCATTGTATGAACATACCACATTTTTGTTTATCCATCTGTCCAAAGGCAATGGGATTGCTTCCACCTTTTGCCTATTGTACATAGTGCTGTTATGAATATGGGTGTACAAATATCTCTTTAAGTCCTTGCCTTTAATTCTTTTGGATACATACTGAGAAGTAGAATTATTGGTTCATGTGCTATTTCTATTTTCAATTTTTTGAAGAACCACCATACTGTTTATCATAGCTGCTGCACCATAAAAATTTATCAATAAGGCTTTAATTTTTCTTCCAGAATTCAGTTTTTGATGACTGCCTGATAGTAGTCTCTCGGATGGCTGTGTGAAAAATTGAATAGATTTTGATAGATTTCAGTATTTCACAATCACAAATAATACTATGATAGACTTGAAAGTTTTAAAATGTTTGTGCCCACTGTTTAAAATTTACTTGAGATAAATTATTGAATGTAGACTTGCTGGGTTTAAACATTTTTCATGGTTTTTGATACAATACATACTGTCAGATTATCCTCCAGAAAAGTTTTTCCATTTTACCCTCCCAACAGCAGTGGCTGAGATTGCTGGTTTCTGTTGCCCCTTGGCATTTGTTGGATTTATCTGTAAGAAAACTATTATTATTTTTTACCCACTTGATAATTAACATTATACCAGTATTGCTTCATCTCTTTCTTTTTTGGCTATAGTATTTTAAAGTAAAATAAAGATGTCTTAACATTTTATCCTGGATTCTTCAGCATACATCCCTTAAAAATATGACATTGTCTTACATAATTACCACATCAGCATCACACCTATGATATTGACATGACTGCCTTATTATCATCTATTACCTAGTTTACATTCAATTTTATGAATTATCTCAAAGTGGTGTTTTAAAGTTGGTTTGCTTGAATCTGGGTTTGGGCCAGGTCCTCTCATTGCATTTGGTTATTATTTCTGTGAAGTACCCCCCACCTCCAACCAGCCTTTTCTGTGATTTATTGAAGGTGATTCAGTGTTTTAAAGTGTGCTTACTGCCTTATCCTTTGTTCATTCTTATATTGTAGTGCCCAGTTTTCACCTTTAGTGTTAAAAGAGCTCTTTATATGTTAAGGCTATTATTCTATGTCTTATAGTTTATAAATGTTTTTCCAATTTTTCATTTGCATTTTAATTTTGTAGGTTTTTTTTTCTTTTTTCAAATAGATATTTTAAAGTTTTTGTCACCCTTCGTATTTTCACCCTCTTCTTTTATACTTTGAAAGGCTTTACCCATTCTGAGATCAGGTAAATAGTCATTTCTATTTTTTCCTAATTCATTGTGATTTTATTTTTTCACATTTTATTTTTCATCCAAATGAATTTATTATTATGCACAGTGTAAATAAGGAATCTATTTAAGTTTTCCCAAATAGTTAACCAGTTGCTTTAACATTGCTTATTGAATAATCCATCTCTTTCCCCAGTGATTTGATTTGCTACCTTCAGCATATATTAAAAATATATGTATACTTGGGCCTGTGTAGGGACTTTCCATTTTATTTGTTGTTTTAACATCACTCTGTCTTAGCTATTGTGGCATTATAATATGTTTTAATATCTGATGGTTCAAGTTTCTCTTCTTTTCAAAATCTTCCTCCTCCTTTTCTTTGCATATATGACATCATCACATGATCCAAATTATTTTGTTAGGTTCTTACCTCTTCCTACTTTTCTTCCCTCAAATCCCTTGAGATTTTACTAGAATCCTGCTGCTTGTGAAGTTCCTTTATGGAGAATTTCCATTCTGATTCTTCCTACCCAGGAATATCGGATATGTCTAAGTTCATTCAGATTATTTTGAGGTTATCTTTAGATAGACTCTTTTAATTTTAGAAACAATTTTGCTATTATTTTTAATGATATCTTTTCCTATTGTGTCTAACCTAGTGTTAGCATATGACTATTAGCTTCTGCGTTTTCTTATATATTGTCAGTTACTGAATTCTTAGTATAGGTTTAGTTTCTTTTGGCTTTTGTTGGTAGACATTTATGTGGTTTCTAAGACTGATAATTTTGCTCAATTATACTTCTTTTTCTTGTGAGTTGCTCTGTGTACACTTTCCTGTTTTAGTGGCGATGGAGCCAGTGTCCTTCCCCGTCTAATAACCATGCTTCTAGTGACTCAAATGGTGTAAAGTTGGGTGTTAGTAACCTATCTTTTTGGTTTATTAATCTTCGGTTGTTGTTTTTTAAGTCAGGAAAGGGGTTGAATTTTTAGCAAATACCTTTTAAGCAACCATTGGGATAATTATATGATTTTTCTTCCCTCAATTTATTATATTAATTTCCTAATAGTAACATTCTTAGAGTTTCTAGAATATACCTAATTGTTAGATCATTTCTTAAAAGTTTCATTAGAATTGCTTGTTAATATTTTATTTGGGGGTTTTCCATCTGTATTCATAAGTGACGTTTGTCTGTAGTTTTGTACTATTTTTGTCAGGTTTGGAATTGAGGTTAAGCTAATTTTATACACTAAGTTGAAGTGCTTTCCAACTTTGGGAACAGACTATATAACATGGGAATTATCTGTTCCATGAGTACAGGAAAGAGCTTACCCATAAAACCAACTGGGTCTGGCAGATTTCTTTGAAATAATTCTTTGATGACTTTTTCAGTACTTTACCCCATAATGATTGGTTTGTTCAGCTTTTCTGATTCATCTTGCATCAGTTTTGTTAATTTAAATATTCTAAGAAAATTGTTGCATGAGATTCTCAAATTTATTAGTATAAAGATTTTTAAATAGTAGTCTCATTTTAAAAATGTTTCTAGTTTTTCCACTTAAAATTTTAGGCATTTGTTTTTTTTTCCCAATTTTTTTCTTGACTAGCATAAACATTTTGTTTTGGTTTTTAATTTATTATTTTACAGGACAATGCCTTGGATTTATTTATCAGCTATACCATATTTTCTAATATTGATTTCCATTTTTGACTTTTTAAATGTTTCTCAACTATTTGCCCTTCAATCTTTATATTTGCCCTTCATTCTTTATATATATTTATTTATTTAATCAGTTAGTAATTCATAGCTTTTGAGTTGAAAGCTTAGTGCATTTTTTTTGTTCCTTCTTTTTTAATAATGCAAAACTTTGTTTAGAGTTTAAAGTGAAAGTGAGTTTATTAATGAAGCAGTGAGACAGAGAATGGCTACTCCACAGACAGAGCAGCCCCCCTTTAGCCGAATTTGCTCTCTTTATTGAGATTCTTTTGATAGGAGAGGGTAGCATATTCAGTAAGGGGGAGGAACATTCAGGTTCTTCCAGGGAAATGAGTGAGGACTTCTCGAGGAGCTCCATCAGCCACGTTGTATCCTTATATGGGCTTCCCATTTCTGATCATGGCATGAAGGGTGTGTCATTTAGCATGCTAATGTATTATAATGAGCATATAATGAGTGTAGGGGTTACCATTAAGTGAAATTAGTCACCATGTTGAATCAAGCTGGTCTCTGCCGGTTTTGAGCCATAAATCCAGTGGAGGGTGGTCTTCCTCTAAAACATCGTTGCTTTGAACTCGACTTTGATTTTATTCCCTCCTGGATATTCAATTTTTTTCTTCTAAGGAAAAGTACACTAATCTTCAGTGATACACTGCTCAGTGAATATTTATATATGTTCACATTTGTATAATCTCTACTCAGATCAAGATAGAGAAAGTTTCTAGGGCCCTAGAAATTTCCCCAAGTGCCTTATAGTTAATATCCCTTTCTCCCACCCTGAGGTAACTACTATTCTGACTTCTGTCACTACTGGTTAGTTTTACCAATTCTTGAATTTTATATTAATGAAATCATATAGTATGTTTTCTTGTGCCTTGTTCATCATCATATCTGTGAGATCCATCCATGTTTTTACATGTAACAGTAGTTTTTTTTTATTGGGGTATAGTGTCCTAGTATATAAATTGGCAACGATTTATTTGTCTATTCAATTGCTGGACATTTGGGTTGTTTCCAGTTTTGGACCATTATGAGCAAAGCTGCTATGAACATTCATATACAGGACACGTAACATACATTTCTATTGAGTATATGCATACCCGGGAGCTTTGGTTCCTATGGTAGTTGTGTGATTAGCTTTAGTAGATACTGTCAGACAGTTTTCTGGTGGTGAACCACTTTCCCATCTTGTACCTTTTGCTGTGTTCTTCTGCTCATCGTTTGTAATTACTGTTGTGATTTTCCCTTTGAGCCCAGAGTGATTTGCGAGGATGTTTTCTGAGTTTCCCAGGACTTCTGTTGTTTGTGGAAGCAGCTGCAGCTGCTGCCGCTCTTTCAGTGCCAGCCTTAGTGCTTTGAGTGTGTGGCTGGGTTCAGTAGTGAGGTACGTTGGATCCAAATCTAATGGAAAATGTGGCAGTGGGCTGCTTTTTCTTAGAAAAGCAAATCTTCAAGGATGACAATGGCATAGTGGATATGTATGTATTATTCCAGCCATGTTTCTTAAAGTCTTTGTTAGCGCAAGGCTGTCTGGTGATTATAAATCTGTCATACAGAGAAGGGGTTATGAACATGTAGACTCTGGAGTCAAACTACCTACGTTTGAGTCTTATTTCCACTAGCTTTGTGATATGACAATAACTTAACTTTCTGTTTCCTCTTCTGTAAAATGTTTTGAGATTAAGTGACTAACCTGACACACATAAGTATGTATAAGCAGCAAGTGTAGCAAAGATTGGGAGGTTCAAATCCAGAGATGGGCAACAGAGATCCTGTTTCCTAATGTGGGACCTCCTTGCCTAAATGGGAGCCATGATGTTGTTCCAGGGGAGAATTCTACAGCTGAATAAATGGAAGAATTTTGGGGGCCATGGAGTGGAGGCTGACATTGCTATGGAACATTTCAGCACCCTTGTCTTGGTGCCTGCACCCCTTGGGGAGCTGCTGGGCTGGACGTTTCCAGACTTAGTATGAATACAGTTACATAGGGTACTGGGTCACAGTGTGTTAGGTGACATCTCTCACTGTGGCCTGGTCTTCCTGAAACTACTTTTCTTGGGAAAGGGCCTGATCAATAGCAGTTGCCCTACCTGGCATTTTTCTGCTCCACTAGACACAATTCCCTCTTTCATTTGCTCCCTTGTTTTCCCTGGGTGGACTTGGAAGTTGACTGGGAAACGCAGCTGGTGTTTTCTGCCTTCCCCTGGCAGAGGGTTGTTATGGTGGAGGGTTTGACTCAAGTCCTGCAGTTGCATAATGGTCAGCGTTGGCCGACTTTCTGTGGAGACATTGACCTGGCTGTGGCTGCAAAAAGGACTTGACCAAAAGTGCTGGTTTGGCTCTTAAGGACAGCTCTGGTCATTTCTGTGTGGAAACCAGATTTTTAGGTTGAATATTGATATTCAAACACTTTTTTATTAGGGGAATTTTCACACAACCCCCATCACCCAGCTTCTGTAATTATCAGCATGTTTTGTCTGTACCTGCCCACTGGATGATCTTTCAAAATTGATAGCAGGTAGGGCCCAAGACTCAGTTTGTTGTCTTTCGGTGCTCTCTTCTGCTGCAGCTGGCCTCGTTAACATTTGCACCTTGGCATGACCAGATTGTCCTCCTTTCAAGGAGGGAAATGTAGCTTGAAGTAGATTTTTAAAAAAAACATTTATTTTACAATAATTTCACAATCAGAGAAAAGTTACAGGAATAGGACAAAGAATTCCCCCATATCCCTCACCCACCTATTAATATTTTGATTCATTTGCCTTAACATTGTCTCTATACATACATGTATAATAATTTTCTGAATCATTTCAGAGTAAACCATAAACCTTATACTTCTTTATCCCTAAATACCTGTGTCTGTTTTCTAAGAAGAAGAATATTTTCACTGTACAATTAACCAAATGAAGAAATTTAACATTTTTACAATATCGTTATGTAATTCAGATTTTTCCAGTTGTTGCAGTCTGCACTTAGAGTGAATTTTCCCCACCGGTCCACTATTTCAGTTAAAATTATGCATTGCATTTAGTTGTCATGTCTCCTTAAATCTGGGATCAGTTCCTCAGCCAGTTTTGCCCATGACACTGTCATTGTTGAAAAGTGCAGGCCAGCCTTCTGCAGAATCCTCTCCTGTTGGCTTTGTCTGATGTTTCCTCATCGTTAGATTCAGGGTACGCATAATATTTTTGCAGGAACACTCAGAAGTGATGTGGTATCTTTCCCAGTGCCTCATATCAGGTGCACAGCTTTACTTGTTATTTATGACGTTAATTTTGATCACTTGACTAAGGTAGTGTCTGCCAGGTTTTTATGCTATGAATTGCTTTCTCTTTGTAATTAAAAAGTCATTTATGGGGAAATACTTTGAGACTGTAAATATCTTTTCCTCATCACAACTTTACCTACTGGTTTTTTCATTCAGAAATGTTCATTAATGATTTTTGCTGGATGAGCTATTAGCTGGACGAGCTATTACTGTGATTGCTGCAATTCCCGCTGCCCCCCAATTTTAGCAGTCCTTCCACATTTATTAGTTGGCATGTTATTGCAAGGAAGTACTTTTTCTTTTCCTTTAGATATGCATGTATTATCAGCCTCAATTCACAGATTCTTATTTTGCTCAGTGGATTTTCATTTATTACTGCTATTATTTTGATACTTGAATTATCCTTGGTTTGGCCAGTGGGTGCCTCTTCTAGCTTGCGCCTATATCCTTTTGACATGTCCCTATCTTATTTTCCAAACATAATCCAATATAGATAAAATTTACTATGTGATAAAGGTGGCATTTAAAATCAGAAAAGATAAACAATGGTAGCAGGACCATCGGCTAACTGAGCGGATTTCAAAGTGTGGTCTCAAGACCAGCAGCATTGCTGGTCCCCAGACCTGGAAACATGTCAGAAATATAAATTCTGAGCCCTCATCCCAGAAACTCTGGGTCTGGGTCTGTGTTTTAACAAACCCTCCAGGGGATCCTGGTGCATGCTCAAGCCTGAGAACCACGGAGCTACCACTTGGGAAAAATAAAGTTAGATACCCTCCTTATACTGACATTTATGGTTTAGTTTTTTCCCCTAATAAAAAAGTGTCTTTATTTGGTTTTTTAAACATTTAACTCTTTCATCAGTCGAGTTTGTTTTGGTACATGATGTAGGATAAAGATATAGTTGTATTTTTTCCTAATACAATAGATTTACGGCCTCACTGTTTTCATTGGAGGGTGTGTCACCATCAGGACATATCTCTTCGCACTGTTCTTGTTCTTTAAAACTTGACTCTTGAGCCTTCATTTTCTTCAAGACGTTGTATATATGCATATGCACATATGCATATGCATATACACACACACACAGACATGTAAATACCTATTTCTGTGTCTCTATATTAAACACTATGAGTTCACACTGAAACCTCTAATTCTAATTCCACTCCACAGGGTTCTTCCTAACCTCTCTTCATTCCATGTTAAGAACCCTGGCTCTTAACATCATCCATCTGGTAACTCATTTCCTCAGGTTTGCAGTGCACAGAAGGTGGTTTGAGGATTGCTGTGCTCATACCACTGTGATCAATGAAATAGACTTTGAAAATCTCCTTGTCTATGCTGCTGTCCATTTTCTATATATGTCTCTTTTCTTTACACCATTTGTGTCTCCCAGATTAAAAAAAAAAGAAGAAAGCAAAAACAGCTCCCTATTTTTAAAAATATTAGTAGCAGAAGATTGTTCAACACTTTACATTCCAAAAACAGATAGGCCAGTCAGGAGGGTGCGCTGCCTCCCTTGCACCTCTGTGAGGAGGGCACATTCTGGCGGGTGGACTGTACACCTCAAGGAGGCATGGCTGACTGACTGCGTGTGCATATTTTAAAGTAAACACAGTGCTGTTTTCCCAGTTTTTCAACTGAAAGATAAATAAAACTACCGACCCTTGGAACTTGAGTCAGAGGGAGAAGAGGGAAAGTGAAAAACAAATTGCTCTACAGTTAAAAACAATTTAAAATTTAAATTTGAAAAGTTGTTCACTGTTTCTTCAGCTGAGGAGGAGATGGGCAAGGGAGAAATGTGAAAGACAGTATGTGACAATAGGACATAGCTACAAATTTGAAAAGGCCTGATGACAGAAGTGGCTAAACCAGTCCTGCATAGCCAATTAATTATTTGTATGAACCTGATAAACCACAAGACCTAGTTATTTCACTCTTGTGGAATGCTTATAGGAAATTCCTGAGAAATTTTCTTTTGCTCCCCAAATTGAAAATGTTAATATTTCTCTCATTATAAAAGTAATACATGCTCCTAAAACCGAAGATACTATTGCTGCCTTTCTGATATTTCATGATTATTGAAAACAAAGATAAAATATTCTTAGTGCTTTGGATGTATGAGGCATTGTTTTGTTGACTCCTTGGTACATATTAAAATTTCTTCAATACTCCTTCATATCTGTGAGATGGATTGTATCACCATCCCCTTCACTGAGGAAATGCTGGCAGACAGTATGTAATTTGCTTAAAACCACACAGTAGGTGGTGGCAGAGTTGGGATTTAAACCAGGCCTTTTGGTCTCAGAGATTTTGCCTGTAATCTCCGTGTATACTGCCTTCCAATGAAGGAGAAGGTTAACATCACTTGCAATTTGATTATTTAGTGTTAATAGTTTGTTGTATATCCACTGAGCTATTTTTTTTGGTATGTAAATCATATATGTATATATGCGTGTATAACTATTTTTTTTCCAAAGTGGAAAGTCACTATACATGTTGCTTTGTAACTTGCTTTTTTTTTTTTTAACCCAATTTTTTTTCTTCTTCAATAAAGGTAGATTATTTTTAATGGCAGCAATAATTTTTTTTTTTTGTATGAAAGCACCATAGTTTAACCAGTCTTTTATTCTTGGCCATTTCTATTTCTTTAGTATTATAAGCAAGACTCTTTATTGGGGTAACATTGGTTAATAACATTATATAAGTTTCAGGTGTACAGTTTAACAATACATCATCTGTGTATTGCATTATGTGCTTACCACCCAAAGCTTAGTCTCCTTCCACCACCTTATTTTTGACACCCTCTACCCTCTTCATCCTCTTCTTCACCTGCTTCCCCTTTGCTAACCACCATACTGTTATCTGTGTCTATAAGTTTGTTGTTAGTTTTGTTTGTTCATTTGTTGCTTTTTGTTTTTTATCTCACATATGAGTGAAATGATATAGTTCTTGTCTTTTACTGTCTGACTTATTTCACTTAGAATGATACTTTCAAGATCCATCCATGTTGTCACAAATGGCAATAATTCATCTTTTTTTTTTTTTATTGCTGAATAGTCTTCTATTGTTTATATGTACCACATCTGTATCCATCATTGGTTTAAGGACACTTAGGTTGTTTCCATGTCTTGGCTATTGTGAGTAATGATGATTCCAGCATAACATAAGGGATACACATATCTTTATGAATAAATGTTTTGAAAATTTTCAGGTAGATATCCAGAAGAGGGATTGCTGGGTTGTATGGTAGCTCTATTCTTAATTTTTTGAGGAAACTACATACTATTTTTCCATAGAGGCTGGACCAATTTACATTCCCATCAGCAGCGTTCAAGGATTCCCTTTTCTTCACATCCTCTCCAGCACTTTTTTTTGTCTTATGAATAACAGCCATCCTAACAGGTGTAAAGTGGTATCTCATTGTAGTTTTGATTTGCGTTTCCCTTATAGCTAGTGTAGTTGAGTACTTTTTCACTTACCTGTTGGCCATATGTATGTCTTCTTGGAAAGTGTCAGGTCCTCTGCTCATTTTTTTTTATTGGATTGTTTGTTTTTCTTGTTGTCGAGTTATATGAATTCTTTATATATTTTGATGATTATCCCCTTATCAGAGGTATTGTTTACAAATATCTTCTCCCATTCAGTTGGTTGCCTTTTTGTTTTGTTGATGGGTTTCTTTGCTGTGTAGAAGCTTCTTAGTTTGATTTGGTCCCATTCATTTATTTTTGCATTACTTTCCTTGTTTTTGGAGTCAAGTTCACAAAAACCTCTCTGAGACCAAGGTTCTTAAATTTATAAGCAAGACGTTCTGGTAAATTTTTGTAAAGATATCTTTGCACTTTTTTTTTTCTTTTTATGGTAGTAAATTTTTAGGCATGCAGTTGGTGGGTCAAAAGGCAGATGTGTTTCAGGTTTTTTAATGCCTGTGGCCTGGGTCTGCTGCAAAGACTGGTGTACCTGGTTCTTGCACCCTCAGTGGCACTGGGCATTGTTAACCTTTTAACCTCTGCTGGTCTGTTCAGAGGCAAAAAGTGATTTCTCTTTGTTATTTTAATTTGCATCTTTTTTATCTTTTCTCCTCCTCCTTTTCTTTTTGAGAAACTTCAAGTTAGCTTTTGCCCCCACTGCCCTGATGCAATTGCTTGTACGAAGGTCACCAGTCACTTCCACGTTGCTACATCCAGTGGTCAATTTTCATCCTCCATTCACTTGCCTTAGAGATTGGGTATAAGAAATTGATCCCTCCCTGACTTTGTTTTTTCACTTGGTTTTCAAGACACCACATCCTACTGGTTTTCTATCTTCTCGGTCACACTTTTTCAATCTTTTTTGCTGGTTTCCTCCTTGCCAGTCTGGAAACACTGGAATACCCAAGTCAGCATAATCCTGTATCTACTTCTTTTGTACCCCTTTCTTTCATGATCTAATCTGGTATTGAGACAGGTTGGTAAGAAGCTAGGAAAATTCCTTGACAAGTAGGATGGGGAAACTGAGACAGATAGTTAAACAGATGTCTGAGCAATTTACAGCCAGCTAATAAATCATAAGATCTTATCTTCCCTAATCAAGGGCACTAGGAGCAAATGGTTTACAGACCTGCTTTGGTCCTGGTCCCTTTCCAGTGACATTGTTTGAAGGCAAAACTGACCAGCGAATGACACTGATCTCTCTTGATTCATCAGCATATCAAAGGGCACACCTGATTGAATATTCTGATTGAGATCCTCCCTAAAATTCTCACCTTTAGAAAACCGATAAAAACCTTTAAGACAAAGGACCCAGTGCATGGCTCCCTTGAGCATGCCCATGCCTTTCCCCCACTTCTTTACTCGAGCACGTATCTTTTGCCTTCTTTCTCCTAAGCTTCAAAGCTTCACAGGAGACTTGCAACCAGGGGCGCAGTAGGCAGTGGTAGCTCGTCCTGGGATAACCTCTGAACCTGTTTCCAAGAGCCCTCTTTTTGCCTCTGTAACTTGTTTCCTGAGTCCATGCAGCCCAGTGTGGTTCACTTCTTCCGCCTCTGTGACTATTTCTACAGGGCTAAGGCAGCATCACTTAGGCTCAGCTCTTTTCCTTATGTTTCCAAAGGGCCAAGGCAGCCTTGCCTCAGTTCACTCCTGTTGCTATGATCTTGCTTCTTCTATCTTAAGCCCTTCCTTGGTTTCGCTGTCCCCAGCTTTCATAAATATACCCTCAAGAATCACCTGGACTTGTGTTGTGAAATCTTTCCAGCACAAAGTCAAGAACCCACACATTTCAGGCTGTGCTGGAGTGGACCCACCTCAGTTCTGGTCCCTTTCCGGTGACAGTGTCATGACCATAAAATTGGTTTGTACACTTACCACTTACAGCTTGAGCCTCCCCCGGCTTCCTCTGTCTTAGGCAGTGGGGATCCTCTGTTGCTCAGACTAAAAACCTTGGTGTCCTCCTTCACATCATTCTTTCTCATACATCCAACATCAGGTCTGTCGGCCAGTCCTGCCCATATTACCTTCAATATATGTTTGAGGTTCTTCCCATGACTGCTCCTATTACTGATGTCCATGTCACTGTCACTTCTCAACTGCTAGAGGCGGTGGCCCCCTAGATGGTCTCCCTGCGTCTGTCTTTGTGTCGCTACAGAATGGTTTTGAATAAGCAGCTAGAAAACTCCAACCTGTAAGTCAGATCTTATAATTTCTCCAGTGGTTTCCCATTGTACTGAGAGTAAAAATTAATGTCCTTCCCTAACCAACCTAAAAGACCCTCCCTTTTCTTCTTGTTACCTCTCTGTTACCTCATCTCAACCATTTTCCTTCCCTCTCCCAACCCCTTGTGGCCCACAGGCTTCCTAACTGTCCCTGCACCCACTGCTGCTCTTGCCTCAGAGCCTTTGCACTGGCCTTACTTTCTTCCTAAAATTCTCTTCCTCATGTGTCCTCATGGTTTGCTCCTTCACCTCCTTCCGGTCTACCCAGATGTCATCTCAGTGAGGAGCTCCCCTGACCAGACTGTCTTTTAAAAAAGTGTACAAGTCAATGCTTTTTGAAAAATGTACTGAGTTGTGCAATATCACCATGAACTTTCCTATCACCCCAATAAGATCCCTCTTGCCCATTTGTAGTTCATTTCTGTCCCTACCCCTAGCCCCTGGCAACCACTAGTCTGCTTTCTGTATATTTGCCTTTTCTGGTCATTTCATACAAATGGAGTCATACAGTATATGGCCTTGACCAAATTGTCTTAATTGTGACTCCTCCCTGTACAACATTTCCTATTTCCTTTCCGTGATTTATATTCTTTTTTTTTCTTAGCAATGTCCGCATATAATACTACATGTTTTGTTTATCTAGCTCACTGTCTTCTACAACAAGGATGTAAGCCGCATGGGGGCAGGCGTCGTTTGATTTTTGTTCACTCATGTGCATTCCTCCACCCCTGTGCTGAGAACACATAGAAGACACTAATATATAATATAATATTATATAAAATAATGTAAGATAATATAAGTGGTATATTATGTGAGTTATATTGAATCATATTAGTGAGGATGAATGTCTTCTTTTGTGAGTTAGGTTTTTGTGGCTAGTGTCGTGGCTCACCACTGAGGCAGAGCTGGGACCAGAGCAGTGCTGGGTGGCCCCTCTGGGGAGTAACCAGGCTGAATCTGTCCCAGCCTCCAAATGTCAGCCTTTGTTTCACTTTACCCCATCCGGTTGCAGTTACATCAGTGACTACTGTTTTCCTGATTGGCACCAGATGCCAGGCACTGGGATTTAAACCGTCTTTAACAGCCTCTGAAAAGCTCTCTGTGTGTTGCTTTCCATCATCCTGCACCTCAGGCAGATATGTCCAAGCCAGAACCTCAAGGAATTCCCGAAGAAGCCCAAAGACACCCCCTCCCCTGACCCACTCCCCAGCTTCTCAAAGTTACAACCGGACCGAGTTCGTGGCTTTAGTATCAGTGGAGAGCTGTTTGAAAGAAAAGGTCCTTTTAGCCAGGAGTCTCAAAAGTAAACACACAGGCCCCTGCAACGAATGTTAAAACAGACCTGCTTTCTGTGTCACCGGCTGAGAGGCTGCCTTGTGAAACGTTGCTTGAAGAAAGAAGAAAAGGCTTCTGTCAGGATCCCTTTCCCTGTACGTGGCTGCCTCTGTGTAGCCTGGGGTTTACTGCTACCTCTAGAGTGTTCATAAATGTATTGGCTTTGGAAGTTGGTCAGCCTCATAGGAATGCATAGTTTAGCAAAGTGTGATTCTGCCCCTCCAAACATGATTGTAGGTATTTTATGACATTTTGCATTTTAGTCCATTGTAGGTGGTCAAGGTATCTTTTCCCTCTTTTCTATTTTATTTATTTATTTATTTTTAGATGTAAGAATTTTTCACTGTTGGACCAGATTTTTGTGTGAGAGGAACTTTTCGTCTTCTCTGCGGGGCGTTTTCCTAGGCTTGTGAGACCCTGCCTGGAGCGGGGATGGGTATGAAGTTTATTATCCAGCATCCCACAGTGAATCACTTTGAGCACCGGGCTGCGTGTTGAGGTGCAGTGGTGAGCAATACTGACTGTCCTGGAATTTAGGATGTAGAGAGGAAGGTGGACAGACATTAAACAGATAACTGGTGCACATTCCTCCAGTTGTGACAGGTAGGACAGAGGAAAGTGCAGGATGTTCTGGGAATGAATTGCTGGGGATTTAATTTAGCCAGGGCTGGGACAATGTCAAGGAATGCTTGCCAGAGGAAGTGACACCAGTACCCCAGAAGGATGAGAACTGATTCGCCAGACCAGCAGGAAAAAAGCATTCCAGGCTGAGGGAACACCGTGTGGGCAGCTTTGAGGCAGGAATGAACTGGGTATGGGCAGGTTACACAGAGAGGCCCCTTGGGGCCAGCCAGTTCAGGTCAGTGACAGAATTGCTCAAGATTACGACCAAACAGTGGCAGGGAGGAGGTGCCTGAGTAGTACTGTCCAATAGAAATAATGTGGGCCACATATATAATTTCAAATTTTCTGGTAGCCATATTTTAAAAAAATAACAAAACAGATGAAATTAATTTTAATTGTAGATTTATTTAGCCCAGTATATCCAAAATGTTACCATTTTTATGTGTAATATAAAACATAATTGAGATATTTTACATTCATATATATTTTTGTATCAGGTCTTTGAAGACTTAATGTGTCACTCATACTCACAACACGTGTCAGTTCAAACTGGCTACATGCCTAGTGCTCAGTGGCCACGTGTGGCCTGTGGTCCCCACATTGGACAGTGTAGGTCTAGAGGTTAAGTTACTCAAGGAAACTTGGGAAACTTTTCTTCCAAATCAGGTTATTGTTAATGTAGGACTGTACATGTTTGTACATTTCTAGAAACTTCTTCCATTCCTCTTAAGCCTGTTCCACAGAGGTGTCATGCCATCTCATAGAGGACCTGCACTGTTTCTAATCAGTCACATAGTGTTCAGCTTTTAAATGACAGCTGTTATAGGTATGAAATGGTGGCCTTGCACAGAGCCCAGGATTGGTGATAGGAAAACGAGACCGTTGCCTGGATATGAGCTGTTTCCTTCTCCTTGAAAAAAAAAAAAAATTCCAAAACCCAAAACCCTGAAACATTTCATATCTGACGTTTGGGCCTCCGCTTTGCGCCAGTTATTTGAGAGTGGCTCCTGCCTGATTGCCCATTGCAGTCTCCCAGCTTCTCCCAGGGGAGACGCTGCGGCTGCTGGAATCATATTAAGATCAAACCTCATTTATCTCATTTGAGTGTTTTATTTTCCCCTTTCCTTTGGTCTTCCAGGATTCTAGGAATATTTTTCTTAGAGTAGGAGACTTATTCTCGCAGAAGAGCGATATGCTGGGAGGGAGTGAGATCCTGGCCCAGAGTAAGAATGCCCCAATTACTCGAGTGGTACAGTTAGTGGCACAGTTAGGTACAGAGTGGGGATTTTCACTTTAGTGTCAGTCCCACCTTGGTGGGGGATACTGTTTATTACGTACAGGACAGCAAGACACACACTTCTCAGGATCTGATGCCTGTGTCTTCCCTCCCTCTCTTCCTTTCTCCCTCAATTAATGTTTATTTGCACATGTATTCATGAATCCATTCTCTTGGAGGGGGCATATTAAAGTAAAGGCTAAATTCACCTTGAACGTGTCCCTCCCTTGATCCTAAAACTTTCCTCAATGGATAATTGCTTCTGTGTGTATTTTTAAAGATTTGTGGACTACATTAAGGGAAAAATCAAAGGGTCCAACTTCTGGGTCTAGGCTGAAGCCAGTTTTGCACACATACTTTATGTGTGTGTGTTCGTGCTAGTGTTTGCTGGTACGATGACTTCCTGCACAATTGTCCACAGGGAGTTATGCTATGGGGAAGGGATTTGACATCTGTACACTTATGTAGAAGGTGTCAGAATTTACCTTATGTATTGTTTTAATTTTTTATAATCAGTTATTTAAAAAAAAATTAAGTTAATATTATTGGTTGTAAAGATAACAGGATAAATGGGACAAAATTTTAAAACTTTATTATGGAAAATTTCAAACATAAGTCAAAATATAATAGTGTAATGAACTGTCCTGTACCTTTACTCACTTTTAATAGTGATGAGCACATGTCCAGTTGTCTTTCATCTTTATCCCCCACTTTTTTGGGGTATATTTGAAGACCCATCTTAGATATCATGTCATTGCACTTCTAAACACTTATGTATACATGTCTAACTGATATGGAAATTAAGAAAAAAGTCATCCATTATGCAGATAATAAAAATTGAAAAACAAAACTATTATTTATTTCACAATCTTACTCTTCAAATAGAACGTATTGTTTTTCTGTGATTCACTTATTTCTTTGCCTCTATCTGTTTTTATAGGATTTTACCAATAGAGTGCATTCTAGAACTTCATATTCTTTTTTTTTTAACTTAACATTGTAGTATGAATAATTTTCCATGTTCTCATATACTCATCATAATCATTAGTCCAAATCTTAATGTGGCATATTTCACTCATCTGAAATTGTAATTTTTTTAAATAAAGATTTTACTTATTTTATTTTTAGGCAGAGGGGAAGGGAGGGAGAACGAGAGAGAAGCATCAGTGTGTGGTTGCCTCTTGCATGCCCCCTACTGGGAACCTGGCCCGCAACCAAGGAATGTGGCTTGACTGGGGAATCCAACCAGCGACTCTTTTGTTCGCGGACTGATGCTCAGTCCACTGAGCTACATCAGCCGGGGCTGAAATTGTAATTTTTAAAAACCAGTTTTAAAGGCAAGTTATAAAAAAGAATCTTAACCATAAAAATTTTCTCTTAACTGAGCTCCTCCATTCTGCTATTCAAAGACCATTTAAAAGAAGCTTTGTTTATTGAAAGCCTGTATCTGTTGGGTTTATAAACATGGCTTTTGATCCAGGGAGAGGTGGCTTGATCCTGAGGTTCCCCAAGGGCGTGTAGAATGGATGAACTGTTACAGTGGGCCCATCCAGGAATAGCTGTTAGTGGGTCATGAGGACTTTCTCTTCCCTTGGGGAAGAGGAACTCTGTTAACAATGCTGCAGCAAGTGATGTGAACTGGCAGTTTATTCTTAAGATTTAACTTTCCCAGATCTGTATTTATTTCCCCAAAATTACTTTAAAATTTTTGAAAAATAACCTATGGCTTGACGAACTGAGATTTGCCGAGATAGATGAGGCCTTTTGTAACCTGTGTTAAAGGGACATTGCATTTGTTCAAGAGAGACTCTGTCTGTAATGTACCGATACCTTATTAGGTGGATGACTATGATGAATAATCAATTCTGAAGTGTGCAGGCATGTGCACTTTGGGGGAGGGGTAAGTAAAAATGTGTGTGGCTGTTGGGGCCTTGGCTGTAGATCACTGAGACCCTGAATTGAGAGAAATAAGAACACTGATGATTGACCAGTCTGTCATCTACCATAATGAGGATGCGTGTGCCTAATCTCTCCTCCCTTTTTCCTTATTTTCCTGCTACCTCTCTGATTGTTCTTTTCTGTCTTCTTTGCAAGGTCATTTTCATCTGTTTGACTAATAACTGTGGGAGTTGTTTTTTATTGTATTTTTTTCCATTACCATTTAGTCCCCATGTACACCGTACACCCCGCCCCCCGCAACAGTCATCACACTGTTGTCCATGTGTCCTTTTACCTTTTTGCTCAATCCTTCCACCTGCTAACACCCTCTCAACTGTCATCCTGTTCTCTATCTATGAGTCTGTCTCTATTTTTTTGTTACTTTGTTTGTTTCATTAGATTCCACATGTGAATGAAATCATATGGTATTTGTCTTTCTCTGACTGGTTTATTTCACTTAGCATAATGTTTTCCAGGTCCATCCATACTGTTACAAAGGGTAAAATTTTTCTTCTTTTTTTTACAGCCGAGTAGTATTCCATTGTGTAAATGTCCCGTAGTTGTTTATCCACTCATTTATTGATGGACACTTGGGCTCCTTCCATATCTTGGTAATTATAAATATGCTGCAATGAATATGGGGTGCTTATGTTCTTTTGAATTAGTGTTTTGGGTTCCTTTGGATATATTTCCAGAAGCAGGATAGCTGGATCAAAAGGCAGATCCATTTTAAATTTTTTGAGGTATCTCCATACTGCTTTCTATAGTGGCTGCACCAATCTGTATTCTCACCAACAGTGCAAAAGGGTTCCCCTTTCTCCACACCCTTGTCAGCACTTGTTTGTTGATTTATTGATGATAGCCATTCTGACAGATGTGAGATGATACCTTATTATGGTTTTAATTTGCATTTCTCTGATGATTAGTGACATTGAGCATCTTTTCATATGTCTGTTGGCCACCTGTATGTCCTTTTTGGAGACGTGTCTGTTGAGGTCCTTTGCCCATTTTTTAATTGGGTGGTTTGTTTTTTCGGTGTTGACTCTCGTAAGTTCTTTATAAATTTTGGATATTAACCCTTTACCAGATGTATTGGTGAATATGTTCTCCCATTCAGTGGGCTGTCTTTTTATTTCGTTGATGTTTTCCTTTGCTGTTGAAAAACTTTTTAGTTTGATATAGTCCCATTTGTTTATTTTTTCTTTTGTTTTCCATGGCTGGGGAGAGATATCTGATAAAATATTGCTATGAGCTATGTCTGAGATTTTGTTGCCTATGTTTTTTTCTAGGATTTTTATGGTTTTGGGTCTCACATTTAAGTCTTTGATCGTTTTGCATTTATTCTTGCATGTAGTGTGAGAAGGTGGCCTAGTTCCATTTTTCTGCACATATCTCCAGTTTTCCCAACATTATTTATTGAATAAACTGTCTTTAGCCTGTTGTATGTGCTTGCTTCCTCTGTCAAATATTAATTAACTATGAAGGTGTGGGTTTATTCCTGGGCTCTCTATTCTTTTCCATTGATCCATTGTCTCTTTTTATGCCAGTACCATACTGTTTTGATTACTGTGGCCTTATAGTTTGATATTAAGTAGTATGATTCCTCCAACTTTGTTCTTCTTTCTCAGGATAGCTGTTGCTATGCAGGACCTTTTGTAGTTCCATATAAATTTTTGAAACATTCGTTCTAGTTCTGTGAAATTGTTGGAATCTTGATAGGAATTGCATTGAATCTATAGATTGCTTTGGGTAGTATGGACATTTTAATGATGTTAATTCTTCCTACCCATGAACACAGTATGTGCTTCCACTTACTTTGTATCTTCTTCAATTTCTTCCTTTAGTGTCTTACAGGTATTTTATATCCTTGGTTAGGTTTATTCCTAGGTATTTTATTCTTTTTGAAACAATTGTAAATGGGATTGTTTTCTTAACTTCCCTTTCTGTTAGTTCATTATTGGCATATAAAAATGCAACTGAATTTTGTATCCTGCTACTTTGTTGAATTCATTTATCAGTTCCAGTAGTTCCTGGTGGAATCTTTGGGATTCTCTATGTACAGTGTCACGTCACCTGCAAATAATGACAGTTTTACTTCTTCCTTTCCAATTTGGATGCCTTTTATTTCTTTTTATTGTCTGATTGCTGTGCCTAGGACTTCCAGTACTATGTTGAATAAGAGAGGTGAAAGTCTGTCATCCTGTCTTGTCCCTGATTTTAGGAAGAACCTTTGCCTAAGTCTTTTCTAGCATCCCATTTTCTTCTGTGATTGCATTCCCATCTATATCTCCTCTTTATGCATAACCACACATGCAGGTGGCTTACGGATTTGAAACTCAAGGCTTGACCTTTCCTTTGAGCTCCAGACCCACATACCTGACTACTTTCTTGCTCTCTCCTCATGGATGTCGAAAGCATCTCAAAATCAACATGTCCAAATCTGAACTCATCACCTCTTCCCCAGACTTGGTTCTCTTCCAGTGTTCCACATTTCAATGTAGAGATCCTCCGTTTGTCCAGTTAAGTAAGTTAGAAACCCAGGATTCACCTTTGATACCTCCAACCCTCTTGTCCACTCCTTTGCTAATCTATTTGCAGGTTCTCTTGGTTTTTACTTTCGCAAGTCTGCTCATTTCGCAAGTCTGCTCATTTCTGCCCATCTCTACTGCCCTGGCCGTTCCTCGTGACCTCCTGTCTATTCTGCCTGTATCTACCCTTACTTTTGTCTATTCTGCAAACACAAAGCAGATCTTTTCATACCTTGATTAAAAACCCTTACGTACCATACTGCTCTTTGTAGGGTAGAGAAGAACTCTACAACATACCAGACCCACAAGGTGCTATACTGTGGCTACCATGTAGGTCTCCTACCCTATTTAGATCACATTCCTTTTGAACCCTACTCATCTCTGTTCAGTGTCCTGAAAGCATCCAGGTCATTTTGCCACAATGCCTTTGCACATGGTATTTCCTTTGCCTGGAGTGGCTTTCCTGTCCCCTGCCTCCCCTCCTAAAACCTGCTTGTTGTCTGGCTGAAACTTCAGATCCCAGTTGGGTAGTCAGTTCCTCAGGAAACTTTGCCTGATGCCATGAACAGGTCAGTTATCTGGCTGCTCGTGGCACTGTGGATCTCTTACATGCAGTCTTTCATAGTTTTAAGTTTACATCTTCTCGTGAGATGATTTACTTACTTCTCTTTCTCCTGAAAGCAGAGACTATGTCTATATTCATTCTTTGTTACAACCCAGCATCTAGCACAGTGTCAGGCAGATAGTAGGCACCCAGAAAATGCTGCTTGTATAAATGAACAAGGAAGAAAGAGAAGAAGAAATGTTTACAACCTGGCTTTGTAAAATGAAGCTATCTGCCCTGGAGAAGTTAATGCAACCCTCAGTAGGCCGAACTTTAATTTGGAGATGATTAAGGGTGGACCCTCCGCAGCAACACACAGAAGAGGCTTCAAGGCCAAGGTTGACTCTTCCTTACACCGTGTGTTCTGGGAGGATCTGCCAATGTGGGAGACCCTGTGAGTGATGGGGGCTGAGGGGAGGTGAGGTGAAGCAGAATCAACATTGGTACCCCAACAAACATTCCAGTGTTTACTGCCTGATACTAGCAGGGTAGAAAAGACTTTCTCTTGTTAGGCTCTGGGTAAGGTCGGAAGCCAAAAAGACATCGTAACGGTAAATCCTGGAAGCCTCTGGCTTCCTTTACTGCAAAGGGAACGTGAACGAATGTTCTCTTTAAACCTGGAGTAGACTCCAGCCTGTGTGTGTCTGAGTTATGGGGAACCGGGAAATGGAAAAGAGACTGTTTACTCTCTGCCCTCTTGGAATTTCCTCAGGTTTCATTCCTCTGTGCACCAGTGTTTCACAGCTATGTGTAGAATGAACACTCACCTGTTAATGAATGCCCTGCTTATTTTCACTTTCTTTTGATGGGCCTATGGGATTGAGGGCAGAGGGAGGCAGGAAGAAGGAGGTTTGTTTGTTCCACCGAGCAGCTCTGTTAAGGCCAAATCAATCACATCTTCATCAGGCTTCCGAGACTCTTGACCTAAGAGTACTTGGTCTCCCTTAAAAGTATCATACTTTTGTGTCTTGTTTTATATTTCTCATATTTCTGGGTAAATCCTTGCATTTGACTTTTGAGTTAGGAAGAAAAAAATGATTTTTTCTCTTAAAAGGTGTGTGTACATGCATGCACCTTTTGGTGATGTGGGAGCGGGGCGGCGGTTGTGGGGGGAGGACAGTGATGACAAAAGATTCTAATGTAGAAAGTTCTTTCATTCACTACTGTGAAACTGTCCAGGCAGGAGTTCTGGATTTCATAACTGAATTGCATTATTATAATGGTGAAGTTTGGCAGTTCTGGTTTACATAGTTTTTTCTTTTGTTGGAACAAGGAAGGCAACATCTATACCTCATTTATCTATACTTATTAGTACCATATGCAAAAAGCATACGAAAAAGTCCCCGTCAAGAAAGGAGAAAAGTAATTCTTTGAAAAATATTACTCATTCTTGTTTCATGTAATAGCTCTTCCCGGTAGAAAATTATTAACCTGAAGCCACTTGCAAGTCTGAGGCTTTGAAGTCAGGAAAAATAAGAGTAGGAGTTATTCCCTAAGCATGTTGACTGGTATATTTTCTACCGTTTCGTATTTCAAACTATATATGTAATTTTTATAAATTTGTAAGTTAGTTTAAGTCACTGTTTGTGTCTAGGGTGTGCTGATCTGAAAAAACCTATTACAGACAATATCAAGCATACAAAAAAGTGGAAAGAGCGGTAGGTGGGTGGGGCAGGGGAGAGCAACAGGGAAAAATGTGGGACAGTTGTAATTGAACAACAATAAAAACAAAGTGGAGAGAATAGTCTGTGAACCCCTGCGTGCACACCACCAGGTCCACAGCCATGTGGGGAATGGCTGTTTATATTTTCATCTCACTTGATTATTTTCACGTGAATCCCAGGCACGTTTCCTCTACAAGTATTTAATTAATTAATTAATTAATTTGTTTGACAGCACAGGTTTGTTTATTCTCAATCATGGGTCTAGTAGAAAAGAACTTTCCTAGAGTAGCATACAAAAAAGAGATTCTCAAATAGAAAACCACAAATTGTGTCATATAGTACCCTCCCATCCAGTGCACTAAGTAAATTACAATGGCGTCTCTCTTGCAGAGCCTGTCTTCTCCAGACATATTTAAAAGTTAGTTTCATCAAAATTTACAATATAGACAAAGACTAGGAAAAAACTCTTGATGGGTATCAGCCCATGTGGCTGGCCCTTGTTAAAAGAAGACTGCTCTCTCTGAGTCTAGATATATTTTGTTAAGATCTCTTTTATAAAGAAGCACTCTTCAGAAACCTGTTGACATTTTAATAATGGCACAGCACTACTATTTGGGTTTATGCAACCAAGTACACTCCACATCCACAGCTATACTGGTATTTTAGTAGGTATCTCTGAAGGATAAGAACTCTTAAAAACCGTAACACCAATTTCATACCTAAAAGACTTAAAGGTAATTATTTTAATATCATCAAATATTCAGTCAGTTTTTACATTTCCCCAATTGTCTTATAGTTTCTTTTTTTGGTTTTTTTACCCCACCATTAGAGTATTTGAATCAGGATCCAAACAAGATTGATCTCTCTCCTCAGGCCCTTTTAACTGATAAGTTCTTTTTTTTAATCCCTTGAAATTTGTTGGAGGAACTGGACAGTTTGTCCTGTAGTTCCCCACATTTTAGGTTTTGCTAAATTGTAGGTTAACATGTTCCTCTGTCCCTCTGTTTCCTATAAATTCATGGGTAGATCCAGAGGCCCTTGATCTGATCTGGGTTCTCTCTTTCTTTTTTCCCCCCTTTTTGATGAAGTGGTGTGTGATTCCAGGAGGCACCTAATGTCCGCCTGTCTCTCTTGGTACGCCAACTTTTGAAGGGATCTCCTGGCATGGTCCTTAAGATTTTCCAAATTCTCTTCCTGTGGATTCTAATATCCATCCAGCTCTACCTCTGTCTGTTGACCTCCATAAAGCAGCATTGCAACGTATTGGTTACCAGTGGGTACTTCGAACAGAACAGAGGGGCACAGTCCCATAACCAAAGAAGTGTGTTTGCTGATTGCTGAAGTTAGCATGAGCTCAGGACTTTGGCTTTCTTGGTGGAACTAAACTCTCTTGCCAGCGGAATATTTTCATTATGTATGTTCCATTTGGTTGTAATTGAATATGACTTCCTCTAGCCATGCTCTAAGTTGGCTCTTTTTTCAGCTTCTGCCTATGATTTGCTCAAATCTTTGATTCCAAGAGACTGGTGGGCCTGTGAGGCCTGGCTGATGTGCTTGGTGGGGGTCATGGCTTTTTACTAACATGTATTAGGAAGGAGGCCAACGTAGAGTCTCCCTCGGGCACCCTGTGCCCAGAAGACACTGCCGTCGCCTTGGCCCAGGCCACCATCTGCTCCTACTTGGAATATTGCTGTGACCTCCTACCTGGTCTTGTCTGCTTCAGCCCTTGCTTCTCCTGCAGCTGGAGTGATTGTGTTGCTATGGGAGCCACGTCCCTTCCCTGCTCAAAATCCTGTAATGGGCTCCGATCTCATGCAGAGTAAACATCACAGACCTTGCTAGGGCTCCAGGGTGTACCTTGTGGGCTCTGGTTACTGACTGTCCTTATCTCCTGCTCCTCTTTTCCTTCGTCCCCTCCAACCACACCGGCCTCCCTACCATTCCTCACACCTACTAAGCATGCTCTCACCTTGGGCCTCTGTGCCTCCTTCTCTCTTTGCCTAGAATATTCTTCCTCCAGATACCTACATGGCTCCCCTGCCTCATCCTTTAAATCTGCTCAGTTGTCATCTTCCCAGCGAGACTTTCTCACCGCCCCAAACCCTCCTCCCACCTCTGGCGTTCTCCACCCCCTTGCCACGTTTCATTTTTTTCTTACCACATTTTCAGTGTCCTAACAGATTATGCAATTTACTTAAAAAAGAAAAACCCATTACTTATTGCCTGTTTCTCTCAACTAGCAATTAACACCCAGGAGCACAGAATTTTTTTTTTTTTTTTTGTCTGTTTTGTTCCTATTGACTCTCCATTACTAGAATACTAGATGCTCAATACTGCAGGACCACAGATAGTGCAGGACTGGATGGGGCTGGGAGTAGCTGGTGAGCTTCCTCTACTAAATATCATTCTGGTTAATAGAAATCAAGCTACTACACCCAGTTTTTCATTGGTTTCTTGGTTTTTGAGCAGCACCTCAAAAGGTAGTAGGAAGACATGCGTGAAGAGAAAGGCCCTTTGTAGAGTTGTCAGCATTGGCTGTAGTGAAACCTGAGGGCCCCAGAGGCAAGGTGCCTAATGCTGCTATTTATAACTAAGATTCCAGTATATGTTTTCCAGCCACACTTACTCCTTTCAGCCTCCCCTGTATGCTCAAGTCTGTCACTCAATTAGCTAATGGCTTCTTTAGCCCCATTATGCATTGTAGGGCTCCCCTGGCTCAGCTCTTTTTTTAAAAGAGAATAATGGGGTGTTCTGTTCTCAGAGGTTTAATTTTTTAATAGCCTTGCCAATTAAACGAAAACCTTTTTCCTACTTTTTATTATGAAATTTTCAAACATACAAAAGAATGGAAAGAGTAACACAATGAACACCCAGATGCCCTCTGTCCACTGAGACCCAACCCTTTTTAACATTTTACCACATTTGTTTAACCAATACGTGTAAGCCTGTGGGCGTGGACATTTTTTCCTGAACCATTTGAAGGTAAATTGCAGATACCATGGTTCTTTAGTCCTAAAAACTTTAGCCTGTTCTCCTATAAAACCATTTAAGACTAAGTGCTGATATCATCCTAATCTTCTCTTGAATCTCACAAGAGTAAGAACATTTATATATAAAACTATAGTACCATTATGGAACCTAAGAAAATTAACAGCAATTTCAGACATTATTTAATATCCAATCTGAATGCAGATTTCCCCAAGAATATTTTTTTCAAGTCAAAGTTTAAATTCACGCATAGCATTTGAGTTATGTTTCTTTAAATGTAGACAAATCTCTTTCCTGTCCCCTATTTCTAAAAAATGAAATGTATTTATTAATACCGACTTTAAAATTTTTAAAATAATATTTTTAAAAATTGAGAGAGCGAGAGACATCAATTTTTCGTTCTACTTATTGATGCATTCATTGGTTGATTCTTGTATGTGCCCTGACTGGGGATCAAACCTCCAACCTTGGCACATTGGGATGATGCTGCAACAAACCAATGGAGCTACCTGGCCAGGGCTAATACTGACTTTTTGAAGACTCCAGGACAGTTATCATATAATGGTTTGGCCCTGTGATGGTTACGTGGCTTTCCTGGAAAGATTTTGTGGAGTTTGCTGCCACAACCTGTAAAAGACTCAGAAAGGTCAAAAGAAGAGTGACTGACTATATAATGAACAAGTTAGACCAAGAGAAATTGAGACTTCAATTTCAATTTAGGCTAAGACTTCAGCCTAAAAACAGGGAAGTCAACAGGGGGATAATAAAAATGACAGCGTATTAGGACCTTCTTTGGGTACAGTTTATTTCTTTACAAGTGTCCTCTGAAATATGTGTTCTCTTGCTCTTGTTCTCTAGGGAGATTAATGGCTATATTAAGTAAGTTGTGTAATGCTACACAGCTACTGGGTAGTAGAACTGAGATTTGAATCTAGTCTCCCTGGCTGGCACCTGCCCTCCACTTCTGTGCTGTATACCTTGCTAGGGAATTCGGCACAGGATCTCAGAATAACTGAGTAGGGAGACTCTCCTTGACTTTCTTTTTTTAAAACAGTAATAAACATTTATTATCTCGTGGTTTCAGTGGGTCAGGATTTGGCAGTGGCTTCGCCGGGCAGTGAGGCCTGGGATCTCTCTTAAAATTGCAACAGACTTGTTGGCTGGGCTGTAGTCCTGTGAAGACTGGACCAGAGCTTGGGGCTTTGCTTCCTGGGTGGCTCATTTGCTTGGGTGAGAGTGGTGTTGGTGGTTGTCAGGCCTCAGTTTTTCCCCCTCCCCCTACTCCTAGACTTTTGAAGGAACTTGTTTTCAGGTTATGTGTTATTTCACAGAAATATTTGGAACTCACCAGGACCCTCAGTGAAACCGGCTGAAAATAGCAATGGACTCAGGAAGATTTGGAAAAATCCTTTATGGGGAAGAGAGGTTAAGGGAGGGGGGAGAGATGCTTAGGAGAACTTGAAAACCTGAAGGGTAACTTGTTGCTACCTTATTATAATAGATCCTTAAATTGATCCAGACTTTTTTTTTTTTGCACGAAGTTCTTAAAGGGCTGTGTCTGTTTCTTAGATTTGGGGCAGGCTTTTTCGTGCAGGGAGGTTGTTTCTAGGAAGTGCCCTCTTGCCTTGTTCTAGAAATCCAGTGAGATAGCTTATAATAATACAGTAGCAAGTAAGAGATAAAACTAAGTGGTAGGTGAGGAGGGAGATTGGAGTATGTGGCATTTTCCTGACCTGGCTTTGTAAGATGCGGGGGAGGCCTGGAAGGTCTGCACACCCTTTGGAAATCCTCATAAATGCTGCTCTCCCTTGGTAGTTATTGAACAGCCCTGAACTGGAGGCTATAGCTTCTGAGCAGGAGCTGGATGGAAGCTATTTGGTGTGGCCAGGCTTGGTGGTGGGAGTCAGGGGTGTGTGGGTAGCAGTTTCCAGCCCACCTAGGGTTTGGGGCTTCTGCCTGGTGCCAGTTTGTTCTATTTTTCTGCTGTGGTTCCCCAACTCTTCTTGCTTGCCCACGGGGCTGACTTGACCTCGTATTCTAGGGACTCTGTGAATCTGAGTTGCCTTGCCCCCTCAGTGACAGAGCCAGGTGTTGACTGGTCTCTCCTCCTGGGACTAACCCAGGGCCATGCGACTCTGCGGCTGACTCTCTTGTATTGAAGTTTTACTGTTTAAAAACTTTTTCCTTATTTCAAAATGAAACATTTTCAGGGTTGAAAACAGCAACCCTTTTAACAAAAGTAAGAAAAGAATAAGCCCCTGAAATCTTCACCTAGAGATGACTCCTGATGACATTTCCTCAGGGGGTCCCCTGACCTGTTTCTTTTCTTTTTGCCACTATGTGTTTATATGGGTAGGAGATGCTGTTTGACAGAACTATTTTCTTCCTCTGTATGCCATCAGTATCTCTGTTTTTTTATGGTCCTACAAATATAAGCAAACAAATAAGTAATGTAGATATTATGGAGTTAACATAATAATCTAAAATGTTTAGGAAAGAAAGAGCACAGCGTTCCCCACCAGCCTCATACAGCAGTGATGGCAATTAGACGCATTCCTTCCCATCTTCCTTCCATGCCGCAACACAGATTTGAAGATGCAGAAAAATGTTGCCAGGGGAGCCAGAGTAGATGAAGTGGGAGTTTATAACTTACAGAATCTTAACTCTGGGTGCATTTGCTTTCTTCCATTCATGTTGCCTTTTGTGTCCAACAGTGGAGAACACACAGCTGACCCTGAACCTGCAGACAGAGAACAAAGGCGGTGTTGTCTCGGGTGGTGAGCTGACAATTTTCCTGGACGGGCCGACTGTTGATCTGGGAAGCGTGCCTAATGGCAGTGCCGTGACAGACGGTGAGTGCTGCCCTACTCCCAGGGGTGGGGCAGGGAGTAGAGGAGGTGTCCAGAGTTTGGTTCTGTACCAGGTCCCTGGGTTTGGGTATGGACAGCCAACCCTGGCGCATTGCTAGCCCTGATTCTTTTTAGCATCCATAGCATGATCAAAATCATGACATGATTTTACAAGGACAGCTTTCTGATAAAGGACCAAAATAAATGTCAAGTCTTTGTAAGTGTGTTGCTTGGTTGGAGAGCAGAGAAAAACAACTTTTCATCCCACATGGGCTTTGGAAAATAAAATGTCTTTATTAAATGTTACTTGGCCCATTTTTCTTCATCCCAGTACAGTTAACCTTCCTAGGGAGCTTGAAGGTGTCTTTTGTGAGATGGTATTTGTTGGGAAAGGGGACTCTGTGTCTTAAGAGATTCGCACTAGCAAAATATATACAGAAGCAGGGAATTTGGAGTGTTTCCCGCTCTGCCCTGAATGTGGGCCGTTTGTTTTTTTGATCTATTCTGAAATTAGTCACCTTTGGATCTAGCAGGAAATTATTTCATGAAGTCTGAAATGGGTTGGCTTTCTCCATAATTTTTCTTGTTAAATGTGATGTAACTAAGGTTCTTTCCAGGCCCAAAACAGGCTTTCTGTAGCTTCAAGGGAGTGAAATTTGAATTCTAATTCAAGGGCACCCAGTGAATGGTTGGACCTTGACTCGAGATTCCTCCCGCAGCTGGACTGGATGGTGCTTGGGTGCTGTCAGTGCATGGGGAAAACAGCACCTATGCAGATAACTGAGCACCGAGGATGTGCTAGGTCTTGGACCAAGGGTCAGCTAAATGGCAGGGGCAAAATTCACATGGTGTCTACTCCTAGGAGCTTATAATTTACTTGGCGGGGGCAGGGGATGCTAGACACCAAACAAGTAAACACACAGATAATTGTGTAATTATAATTGTGACAAAAGCTATGAAGGCAAGGTAGTAGGTGGTATGAAATTCTTATACTTTAGGAGATCTCACCTAAATTTTGTGAGGGGGCAGGGAAGGTTTCCCTGAGGAAGCCAAGACCTGCTGGAGTATGAGGAGTTCAGACAGGCCCAGGTGTGGGTGTGTGGGTCAAGGGGTGGGCGGCTGAGTCAGAGGCGGAGGGTCCCATGTGCAAAGGCCCTGAGGTGGGAGTGAGCTTGACCTGTGGTAGGAACAGAGGTGGTCAGGGCAGCTGGATCCTGGGGAACAAGGACAGTGGTGTGAAGTGAGGCCGCAGAGGCAGGTTGGCTCAGACCATGCAACCTTGAAGGCCTTGTAAGGATTTTGAACCCCATCCTAAGAAGCAGGAAGCTGTCGCAAGGCTTTTAGTAGAACGGCATCATGATTTGATTTTAACTGAATCTGATTTGGCTTTTTAAAAGCTCTCTGATTGTGATAAATGGAGAAATGCCCCAATTTTTTGCCCCAACTTTGCATGGTCAGCATCTGTTCACCGTCTCATGTGGATGGCTAAGATTCATGTACTGTATAAGGCAACATGCTTGTAAGCCTTAGACATTCCTGAAGGTCTTGGAGAAGAAGAGCTCTTTCCCAGGTTTGAACCCCTCTGATTCGTGGCCCTGATCAAATCTCACCTGGCTGCTGTGCCAGTGCTTTCTCGGGCTGGTGGCTGCAGCTGGCTCGACTATCTGTGTCCCACCATGGTGGGTCACTCTAATATACAGGTGAGCTCTCTTCCTGTAGCCACATTTCAAACAAAGGCCGAGTTACTTAATGTGTGCCTTTTCTTGTGATGGATCCCCTTTCTAGGATCACAGCCACCTTCGAGAGAATCCAGCGGGACAGCTGTGACTCCAGAGAACCGGCACCAGCCCCCCAGCACAAACTGCTTTGGAGGGAGATCCCGGTAAGACCCCTGTGGATTAGAAGGAGCCTGGAAGATGCTTAGATCCATTGAAAACATGCTGGCAAGTGACGAGGAACAATTCATGTTAGAAACTGGTGGAAATTTCCAGAGAGCTTGTAACTGACTCAGTATGTTAAAGAGGCCTGGAGAGGAGTACAAAACTCAGGATTCTCGGAAGGGTCAGGGATTGCTTGTCAAAGATTGGGACTGGCTAAGTTGGTTATTTGGATAAGAGGAGCCGTTGAACAGAACTTCACTGCTTTTTATGCATCAGGTGCAGCGGCCGTAGCTGCCCTTCCAGGATACACACAGAAATGCTTAGTGCAGTGCTTCTTTGAATGTGGCATTGTCTGTCTGTTTCTACGTTGGGGGCTGGTCCATGGTTCTCTTTGGAATGTTGGCTAAGGCCTTCGTAGTTAGAGCCTGAGTTATATTATATATGTCATATGTATCACGGATGACTTCATTTCATTTACTGATATTCCCATCTTACGTACACCTGTGTTAATGGTGCAACTTCATTTTCATGGCAGCTGAATTCCTATGAAGCAGGAGAATAGTTTTAAGTGTATCAGGGAGTTGGGAACCTGTTTTTATTGTTTACTGTAGTGTACAAAACTCCCAGCTATTTTAAGGAGAAGAATCATATGAATGTAGTTTGTAAATTTTTGTTAACCTGTGGAGAGTAGGTAAATAACTGGTAAAATCTTCCCAAACAAAACCCAGGATGTGGGGAAAAATGCCTGGAGAAACAGAACTATTTCAGTCAATACCCACAACATCTGGAAAAATTCCTCTAAGGACAGCCATCAGCCTCTTTGGACTGGGTTGTTTTGAGGATTTGTGAGGCTTCATTGCCTGGCAGGTGTCAGGAGCAATAGAGGGTTGGGTGTTTGGATCTTTTGTCTGTAGCATCATTGGAAGCCGAGATGCTGTTTCCCTGTCATCCTTTCTCCAAGCCTCTGCAAAGGTTTCACCCCACACTCTAAAGACCAGTTGCCCATTTCTGTGACTCGCTAGGTGACTTATGGGTTGGGATGAATAGTCGTCTCACAGCTTAAGGGCCAACAATATAACGGGCAAGTAAGCCTATGTCCACCAAGGAATGATGGACAGACACCCAGAACTAGAGAAAACAGTGTCTTCAGTGGTGAGTGGCTGGCAAAGAGGAACACCTCAGCACTTCACTCCCTGAGAATGGTGCTTCTTAGCTTTGCACTAACCACCACCTTAGCCTTTAGCTGTCTTGGAAAGTTTGTGTCAAACAACTGATACTTATTTGGAGCTGGAAGGCAGAGTCCAGCTTTTAACAAGTTTGCACTTAAGCTCTTGACCTATTTATTGCTCTCTGAAGTTCTCTAGTTATAGACCTTGAAATCCATGCAGGTGTGGCAATAGCCCTTTGTTGTTGTTTGTGTTGAGGATTGTTTACTGCTAAAGCAGCAGCCAGACTTCAACAGAAAATTGGATACATTTTTGCCATGATACCTGGTAGACATTCAGTGCTAGTTAATTATTGGTGGGCAAAGTAACTTCCAGCTCTTTTAAACCACATGGGAGTTCTCCTGCATGTGCCTGGCCACCACAGCTTTTTCATACATGGCCTCTTGAGTTTCCACAGGCGTTGGCCATTTGAGTATTTATTCTGTAGTCACATGGAACCTGCTGCCATTCAGCAGCAAACGCTTTTGAAAGTATCACCCAAAGGCAGTTTCTTCTGTGTCCCTAAGAACCCCTTTTCCCATTGCTGCCCATTGGTGTTCACATGCAGGTGGTAGCTGGGCAGTCGACTGGGTAAGAGTGCTCCCAGTGCAGCTTACTGTGTGATATTGGACAAGTTACTAAACCTCTTGGCGCATCAGTTTTTTTCAGGTCTTGCACACTGGGAGTGCTCAGTGAAAGTGCTGGGGTTTTCTTTGCTCTGGAGATTGTCTCTTGCACCCCTCCAACCACTCCTGGTGGATTCACGTCAGTTAAGAGGGTGATGAATCAAATCTTCAAGATTCAAGAACAATCCTCTGCTGTCCTTGGGTACTAGGGCAGAGACAATGTTGGGCTTTCTGTGTGCTGCCTCCCAGACTAAGTATTTATCTTTCACTGCCTGAAGGGTAGGTTCTTCTTGGACTTGGGTGCCGTTCACCATGATCAGAGGTGTTCTGACATGCCTGTGAAGGTGAAGATAGTAATGACAAAGCAACCTTTTCCTCTCCTTTTCCCCTACATTATTAAGCCATAGAACTGGAACCGTGTAAGGGTTTTATCTTAGGGGTTCATCTATCCAAGGTCATCTAGCAAAGGCATCTTTTGCTTGCTGATCAAGGCCTCGGAACTCCATCTCACAGTGAGATCTTGCCCAGCCTTTAAGAATAATAATTGAATGAAACTGCTCAAGTTATTTTATCATCTGGTCTGCTACATGGAAACCAGCATGGGTTTGCCACCAAGAATTCACATGGCATAAATTTATTTGCAGACTGACTGTGTTAGTACATAGTCAGTGGGTCTGGTTGATCAAAGAAAGAGTTAACATCAAAATTGTTGTATAGTCCTTCCTATAATGAAGTGCTGACCATAGTAAAATGAGTGAAGAATAGTTACATTAGTATGGTGGAGTCTTGGAAACAACATTAGACAAGAGAAGCAGGCCACAGAAAAAAAATACAATATGATATAATTTATATAAAGTTTAAAAATGTAAAATTAGGTCATACATGTTTTTTATGAATGCCTTCATAGGTAATAAAAGTATAAAAAATGGGAGGGAATAATTAACCCCGAATTTGGGAGAATGGTTACCATTGGGGAGATGGAGATGGGTGTACTGAGGAAAAAGCACACAGAAATTTCTAGGTACTGGCAATGTTAATTCTTAGCTTAGGTAGGTCCCCAAGTGTTCATCTTATTGTTTCTTTAAACCGAAGTTTCTTTAAACTTCTCCCAGGGTCTGGGAGAAGTAAGGCTTGCTTGAATGTGGCTGGTATGGTAATAATATGGGTGTAATAATTTATGTTTTAATTTGAACATTTCATCTAAAATATCATAGGGTGTGCTTCAGTGTGATATTGTTGTGTTTCAGAATTACATGCTTATGATTTTGTAATAGAAGATTTTGTAGCCCTGGTTGGTTTGGCTTAGTGGATTGAGTGCCAACCTGTGAACCAAAGGGTCGCCGGTTCAGTTCCTGGTCTAGGACACATGCCTGGGTTGCAGGCGAAGTCCCCAGGAGGGAGCATGTGAGAGGCAACCACACATTGCTATTTGTCTCCCTCTCTTTTTCCCTTCCTTCCCCTCTCTCTAAAAATAAATAAATAAATAAAATCTTTAAAAAAAAGATTTTGTAATAAAAAAGGGGTGTTATTTGTACCAGATCCTGTATATTTAGTATAGTCTTTTGTTTACATGTTATCTTTCACAGTGAAAATAAAATGTGTCACATACTCACAGAAAACCGAACTACAGTGGAGAAATTATTTGCTCTTGAGGCAGACAGATTTCAGAATCTAGGATTTCTTGGGCTTGATAATAACCACTTAATTTCTATTTTGCCCAGTTTGTGTATGTAGCAGTGTAGCTGATGATTCTGTCAGTGCTCCCCATTGGCCTTGTGTTCCTGTCACTTAGAAACCTCAGGCTTGATAATTTAGTGTGGGAGGTAGAGAAATGAGTTCCAGATGAAAGCTGGTCACTGCCAGGTAATGCGTTAGAACAGCATGAATCTTGGTGGCCTGAGAGGGCTGGTCTCACACTATTTGGTGTTTGATCGGAGTGGGACAAGTATGTGGCATACCCAGGATTCTGTCTGTTAGTGTACCGTCTGTCCTGTGTCCTCAGCCAGCGTTCCTTATTCCAGTGGTAGAGAGTGCCCAGGGTATCACAGAGTCCCCTGGGGGAGTGTGTGCCTGTTGGCATGGGGAGTGCCTACCACACCCTTTCATAATGCCCCTGTGCTTATTTTATTTTGCCGGAATGAGGGCTGGCTTTGGGAACCATGCCTAAATCAATCCAGGTTTTGAAGATCTAATAATGTGTGCCTGGTATGGTGTGTACATTGTGCAAGGCTTGCCTGAAGCATTTTCCACAGGGAGTTCACAGTCTTCATATACACAGGATGTATATGAAACAGGCAAATAAAACTGAATTCTGGGGAAGCTCAGAGAGAGAAAAAATCAGTGGAGAGGGACATACTGAGGAGAGAGCAGGGTGGGAGTTTGCAGAGAGACTGTTGTCCATTGTTTGTTTTTTAGTACAGTACCTTAGGGACTAGCTGAGGCAGCTAACTCATGAACTAGGTAAACTAAGAGTAGGGTGTACATACAGAGAAAGAGAACCCAGCAGAGGGTGTCCACGCTGGTGCTGGCAGCTTTGTTCAAAGTTACTCTTTTGGTTAGAAATAGTTGTGAAATTCCAGACTGAAGAGTGGAAAGCCAGGATGTCTGAGTTCCTCTGTTGTGTGCTGATTCTTCATCACCTGTGATTTTTTCCTCCTCCCCAGCTGTTATATGAAAGCAGGGAGTGAAGGTAAAATCAGCTAACAGGTGGAACCCGCAGGACTGTCTTCTAGCGATGCTGCTGCTCCTCCAAGCTCAACCTTAAAGATTTCTTCACACTTCACTACCTAACTTCTCAGTTTAGAATTCCTGTAGGTTTTCCAAAGTCATACAGGGAAATGGTACAAAAAAGTGCAAGAATACATTGAATTTGATTTTAGGTTCATAGAGTTTTTCACTAATAGATCTGAAAACTGTGAAAAGGATCTAGGTAAAGAAGCTGTATGTAGGGGCTTAAGTGATTAATTTTTCTGTATGTATTTGAGTTATTTTGTACAGGAGTATATGTGAATGCGCCATGAGTGTGTGTACATGTGTGTGCGTGTGTGTTTGGTGAAGGGCTGGAGGTCTTAAATTTGTCTACATTTATCATCAGCTCTGAGTGCCAGCCAGTTTTAGTCAGAATCTGTGTTTTAACAAGTCCCCCCCACCCCCCGCCCCCGCCCCAACACTGTGATTTTGTTAACATGTAAAAGTTGCAAACCTCTTATGAGAGTTTTCATCCACCCTTCTTTCCTCCTTTTCTTTTTATCTTGCTTTGATGGAAACATATCAAATTTATTGACTCCCTTGTCTTGGCATTCAAGACTTCTGAAGATTTAATAGAGATATAATCTCAGAGACTTATAAAGCCCCATGGTCTCTGGTGAGCTCTAAATAGCTCATCAGCTGTGTCTGCAGACAGCCTAGCCCAGAAAAGAAAGAAAAATAAACTCAACGGGGCGTGATTCTGCTGGGAACACTGCTGGGAGTCCTGGGAGGGCCAAGGGGTGTTGGGAAGCAAAGCTAACGGGGAAGGAGAGATGGGAGCTGAGCCTTCAGGCACTGGGCCCCTCTCAGTGATTGTTGGCCTCCAGTGACTCCCTCAGTTAAGATGACTAAAGGCTACTTGATTTGGAACTGCAGTTATTTGCAGATGTCACCCTGTCAGCATGAAACTCAATTGAGCACCTTTACAGTTTCCATTCTGCCTTCCACCCAACAGCTTTTACTTAAAGTCTGGCTATGAGAGCCCCATTGCAATTGCTGGGGAAGAGGAAGGGGTAATGAAAGGAGTTAAGTGGGAATCATTTATTCATTCAGCGATAACTAAGACACAGTCCCTGCTCACAAGGAGCTTACAGTGCTCTCTTTGAGCAGCTGGCTTCTGTGGAATAGGATTGAGACTGTGGACAAGAACCCTACTGCATTCTCAGAGACAGATAATTGAAAAGTAATCATGGAGATTTATTATACATTCCTTTATGTACTAATTTATTAACTTTTATGAATTGAAATTATACATTCTACATTATTATACATTTGTTTATTCAGATCTGTTTATTTCACAGATGTTTATTGGTCATTTTTTCCCCAGCGTCTTTTTTTAATGTTATTTTTCAGTTACTCTTTATTTTTTTAAATATATTTTATTGATTATGCTATTACAGTTGTCCCATTTTTTTCTCCCCTTTATTCCCCTCCACCCTGCACACCCCCTCCCACCAGCATTGCCCCCACTTAGTTCATGTCCATGGGTCGTACCTATAAGTTCTTTGGCTTCTCCCTTTCCTATACTATTCTTAACCTCGCCCTGTCTATTTTGTACCTACCACTTATGCGTCTTATTCCCTGTACATTTAACCCCATTCTCCACCCTCCCCCTCCCTGCTGATATAACCCTCCATGTGATCTCCATTTCTGTGATTCTGTTCCTGTTCTAGCAATTTGCTTAGTTTGTTTTTGTTTTTGTTTTCCTTAGGTTCAGTTGTTGATAGTTGTGCATTTGTTGCCATTTTAATGTTCATAGTTCTGATCTTCTTTTTCTTGTATAGTTCCCTTTCACATTTTATATAATAATGGCTTGGTGATGATGAACTCCTCAGTTTTACATTGTCTGGGAAGCGCTTTATCTGCCCTTCAATTCTAAATGATAGCTTTGTGGATAGAGTAATCTAGGTTGTAGGTCATTGTATTTCATCACTTTGAATACTTCTTGCCAGTCCTTTCTAGTCTATCAGGTTTCTTTTGAGAAATCCGCTGACAGTCTTGTGGGAACTCCTTTGTAGGTAACTCTCTTCTTTTCTCTTGCTGCTTTTAAGATTCTCTCTTTATCTTTAATCTTTAGCATTTTAATTATGTCCCTTGATGTGGTCCTCTTTGGGTTCAACTTGTTTGGGACTCTGTGCTTCCTGGACTTGTATGTCTATTTCCTTCACCAAATTAGGGAAGTTCTACTTCATTATTTTTTCAAATAAGTTTTCAATTTCTTGCTCTTCTCTTCTCCTTCTGGCATCCCTGTGATTTGGATGTTGGTATGTTTGCAAATGTCCCAGAGGCTCCTTATTCTATTCTCGTTTTTTTTTTGTTTTTTGTTTTTTAGTTCTTTTTTCTTCTTGCTGTTCTGATTTAATGCGTTTTTCTTCCTTATGTTCTAATCATTGATTTCAATCTTGGCTTCATCCCCTCCACTGTTGGTTCCCTGTGGATTTTTCTTTATTTCATTTAATGCAACCTTCATTTCTTCCTGGGTCTTTTTTCTGCTGTCGTAGTACTCAGTGATTTCTTTGAGCATCTTGGTAACCAGTGTTTTGAACTCTGCATCTGATAGGTTGCTTATCTCCATTTCATTTAGTTCATTTCTTGGAGTTTTCTTTTGTTCTTTCATTTAGGACATATTTTTTTCTTGTTTCCTCAATTTGGAGCCTCCCTGTGTTTGTTTCTGTGTTTTAGGTAGAGCTTCTTTGACTCCCTGTCTTAGTAGTGTGGCCTATTGTACCTCTACATTGTGTGGGGCAGGGCTTTAGGTAATTGCCAGGGTGAGGCAACCTGTTTCACCGCTTTTGGCTCTGTATGGGGGAGGCCTCAGAGAGGGGACAGTGCTGCTGCCTGGCCTCTGGAGATTGCCCGAGAGGAAGTCATCTTCCCGGCACTCACTCCCTTGCCAGTCACTTCACTTTCTCCCCTTCTTCCCATATGCCACCTTTGCCCTTCCGGCTGTTGCCCTGGCACTGAATCCCAGACAGTGTGGGTCTGTGTGAGTCCCAAGTCCACTGTGGGCCTTTAAAGAGAAGTCTCTTGAGAATCCTGCTATTTCTTCTGCCACCCCAACACCCACTGGTTTTTGCAGCCCTAAGTTATGGGGACTTACCTTCCTGGTGCTGGAATTATGAGCTTGGTGGTTTGGTCTGGGGCTGGGATTGCTCACTCCCAAGGCATCCTTTCCTCCTAAGGCATCCCTCCCTATTTTTATCCTTCACACCTGAATGTAGGACTGCCTGTTCTGCCACCTCTCCATGCCTCTGCATTCCTCTCCATGCCTCCACGTCTCCACCCTTCCTACTTGTCTGGATGAATGTGACTTCTTTAAATCCTTGGTTGTCAGACTTCCATATAGCTCTATTTTCTGAAGATTCTGGGTGAAATTTGTTTTGTAGCCTATTCGTAGTTTTTACTGTAGTTGTACATGGAGGTGAAGTGTGTTTATCTGCTCCTCCATCTTGGCTGGAAGTCTGGTCATTTCTTTCGATGAACCAAGAGGCGTGGTGTGTGCCAGAAAGCCAGTGAGGAACTTTTTATGAACTCCGAGAAAGTAAGGCAGAAGCCTGCAGCTGAGGGCAGTATTCGTTCCACAAACCTGAATGCCAGGCTCTGAGATAGGGTGTGATACAAAAAATACTAAGATGGCCCCTCACATTAAGGACTATGGCATCTAGTAGGAGACAGATACATAGGTGACAATTACAGTTTATTGTGTTGGACCCCACAGTAGTGGTGAGTATACCTCCAGGAGGAGGACACGGGAAAGTTTACCTAAATCCACCTGGGGGACGTGGAGAAGAACTCACGTGCCTGAGCTGTACTTTGTAGGAGTTTGCAGACCAGTGAAGTGGAGTAAGCGAAGTCACTCCAGGCAGAGGGTACAGCATGGGCAAAAGCAAGGCAGGATTAGAGACCTTGGCATAGCCGAGGAAATGTTAGTCATTTGGTAATGTTGATATATAAGATATTCCTCCAGGGGAGAGTTGTTGGAAACTATGGTTCATAGGCCCAATCCATACTGCCACCTGAGTTTTGTTCTTGCTTTTCTTTTAAAGAATGGTGTTAGGTTCACAGCAAAATTGTGCAGAATGTACAGACATTTGCCATATACCCCCTGCCCCCACGCATCATTCCCTGCTGTCATTATCCTACACTGGAGTGGCATTTTTGTTAAACTCGATGAACCTACATTGACACATTATTACCCCCCAAAGTCCTTAGTTTATATTATGGTTCACTCTGGGTGTTGCACACTGTATGGGTTTTGACGAATTTATAATGACATTTACTACCATTATAGTGTCATGCACTATAGTTTCACTGCCCTGATGTGTGATCAGCCTGTTTATTCTTCCTTCTCCCCTAACTCCTGGCAAGCACCGATCCTTTTAAAGTCTTTTAAAGTTTTGCTTTTCCTAAAATGTCATTTGTTTGGAATTATTAAGTATATAGCTCAGATTGGCTTCTTTCACTTAATAACGTGTTTAAGTTCCGTCCATGTCTTTTCATGGCTTGATAGCTTATATCTCTTTAGTGCTAAAGAATATTCCATTGTTTGGATGTACCCTTCTTTATCCCTCTATTGAAGAACAGCTTGGCTGCTTGAGTTTTGGCAGTTATGAATAAAGCTGCTACACACATTTGTGTGCAGGTTTTTCTGTGGACATGTTTTCAGCTCCTTTGGGTAAATACCAAGGAGAGCAATTACTGGATCGTACGGTAAAGAGTATGTTTAGTTTTGTAAGAAACTGCCAAACTATCTTTCAAAGTAGTTATGCTATTTTGCATTCTCACCAGCAATGAATGAGAATGTATTCTGTTGCTCCACATCCTCACCAGCATTTGGTGTTGTCAGTGTTTGGATTTTGGCCATTGTAATAAGTGTGTAGCGATCTCATTGCTGTTTTAATTTGCATTTTCCTGATGACGTGTGATATGGGGCATCTTTTCATAGGCTGAATTGTCAACTGTGTATCTTTGGTGAGGTAACCGTTCAGGTCTTTTATCCAATTTTTAAATTGGATTGTTCCTTTTCTTATTGTTGACTTTTATGAGTTCTTTGTATAGTTTGGGTGATGCTTCTTTATTAGATATGTCTTTTTTAATTATCTGTGGCTTGTCTTCTTAGTCTCCTGACCACCTGGTTTTGTAGATTAAATTTTATTTGAATTCAGCTATAGTCATCATTTACATATTGTCTATGGCTACTTCTGTGCTGTAATGACAGAGTTAAGTAGTGGTGAGAGAGACTGTGTGACCTGCAAAGCCTTACTATTAGGCCCTTTACAGAAAATTTGCTGATCTCTGCTGTAGGAGATGGTAAGAAGGTAAGACCAGTTTATGAAGGGTCTTTTATGCTTTACTGAGGAATTCTGATTTTATTCTTTGGTGGTAGGGAACTGCTGAATTTTGAGCAAGGGCATGATGTGCTATTTCTGTGGTAAATTATTGAGGAAAGTATCCGATGGATGAATTTGAAGCTGTATCAGTTAGGGTTATTTGCAGAAAACAGAAATCACTCCAGGTATTTCGAGCAGAAAGGGATTTAATGTGGGGAATTGGGTATTTATAAGTCATTGGATGGGCTGCAGGAAGAGAGTTAAGCCCTTCCCTGTCCTTGGTTTCAAGGTCACAGCCCTGCAGCTGCAGTCAGATGTCAGGAAACTGCTCCTGCCCCTATAACCACTTTCCATGCAGGAGGCTGGTATCCAGGCAGGGAAGCATAGGGTCTGCCAGAGCCCCTGTAGTCATTACCACAGGAAGAATGGTTTCTGCCTTCCTTCTGCTTCCCAGTCTCCTGCAAGCGATTCTCATCGTTGCAGCCTAAATCACTTCCAGAACCTAGCTGCAGGGGAGTTGGAGAGACTTTTAGCCTCTGCAGTGGGTGGTCAGGAGAAGAAAGGCACGTGAAATAGAAGAGGGTGGGAATGTCTGACACAGTGAAGATTGAGACTAGACTCGGGGACCAATAAGAGGACAGTTGGAGGAACTAGTGAGAGAGTTGATGACTAGCCTTGGGCAGTGGCAACACTGAGAGGAGACAGAAATACCTAGGAGGTGTAATCATTGAGCAGGACTCTGTGACTGACTAATGAGACAAGGTGAAGAGTGAAGATGAATAGTGGGGACTCCTAGGCTCTTGTACTGAGAAATGCAGGAGCAAAGGAGCTTATGAAGCTGTCACTTGAAAATGGTACCCCCATAATGGTTGAGATTGGTGTTTAGCAAGCTCCATGGAACAATGGTTCTTTGTGACCCCAGGACAGAGTTGATCCTCTGAATGTATCCATAGGAGGGGGAATAAAAACCTAATTTAAGAATTACAGAGCAAAACAAAATGTATTCCTGACATTGAACAACTGGACCAGTAGAAGGGCTACCACAATTGTGGTATTTCTACTTTAGTCAGACCTGTATCTGCATTCTAGGACCTCTCAGTCCTAGAAAATTGTGATTGAAGGGGAAAAATTTAGGGAGAAGCAAATAAAAAAAGTATGGGTCTTAGAGAAATGACTTTTTAATCACGGGAGCTTGGGCACCTTGGGTGTGTGATGATGGATGGAGGACCAGAACAGAACTAGTAGCAAATGTTTTGGACAGATACGGATGGCGGCTAAAAGTGTTGCCTAACCCATGGTTGTATGTAGCTGTGGTTGGGTTTGATAAGGTCAGACTTCTCATTTAGGATTCTGTTGGCAATGAGTGGCTCTTCCTGAAACCGACAGGTCTGTGGAGGTGGAGAATTGGGGTTTGTTTTAGTGACTGACTGTCTTTATGATGGCATACTCAGTAGCCTAAATAGAATGACCCCTTTAAAACACTGAAATAATTCTGTATTTAGGTTTTGCATTAGATAAAAATTGTCACAGAGTTGAAATACAGAATTTATATTACTTTATGTCACAGGGTTTTCTGAAGTTATGTACTCTTAACTCACTAAAATATTTGTCTAATTTTTCTTTGGGTCACCCATTCTTATTCCCACTTAGGTCCCAGTTTGCCTCATGCTGGCATTCACCTTTATCCTTCCACCATAATTATAGCCACAGAGGCCTACCTACCTATCTGCAGATTTAGCCTTGTGGACTAGCCCTTGTTGGAAACATTCTGTGCCTTGGCTTCTATAATAATGCGGAATCCCAGAGTGTTTCTCTTTTTTCTGGTTTTATTGGTTTTTATTATTTAAAAAATAAATTTGATCCATGCAGAAATAGATATGAATGTATCACAAAACAACAGGATGTAGTTTAAATAGGGCAGTCAAGAGAGGTGTTACTAAGCAGGTGACCTTTAAGCAGAGCTTTAAAGAAGGTGAGGGATTTAGCCATGAGGATATCTGGGGGAAGAATCTTTGCACAGAGGAATGGCTATTAAAAGGGACTAAGAGGGGAGCGCACCTTTGGAGTTGAAGGAACAAACAGTAGGGAGGCCTGTTTGGTTGGAGTGGAGGGAGTGATGGGAAAGTGGGAGATGAAGGCGGTAATATGTAGGGCCAGTTTTTATATATGAATTTCTGCTTTATGTATTTCAAGGTTATTTTATTGAGTCCATGATACAAATTTGAGATATGTCTCATGGGCAAATTGAACTTTTTATCCCTATTCATGATCTGATTTTTTTTTTTTTGGTGCTTTTCCTCTTAACATTTATTTGGTTTGAGCAATAAGAAGAAATGACCTACAACAACATGGGTGATGCTCAAAGGCATTATGCTAAGTGCAAGAAGTCAGACATAGAAGGTTACATTCTGTATGATTCCATTTATATGACATTCTGGAAAAGGCAAAATTATTGGGACAGATACCCAGTCTGCAGTTGCTGAGAATTGAGGGAAGGAATTAACTGCAAAAGGGTACCAAGAAATATTTGGGGCAGTGAAAATGTTCTATGTCTTGATTGTGGTGGTGGTAACATGATTGTGTACATTTGTTAAAACTCATTAATCTGCCCTGTTAAAAAGGATGATTTTAATTTACTATCTGTAAATTATACCTGAATTTTAGAAATCATTCTTAAAAAATCTCTTTTGACATTAGTATAGCTACCTCAACTTTCTTTTGTTTTGTATATGCTTGGTATATTTTTTTCCCCATCCATTTAGTTTCAACCTTTTTGGTCCTTATATTTTAGATGGTGTTGCTTGCAACAGCATTTAACTGGGTATTTCAGAAACCCACATGATAACTTCTATCTTTACACCATCATGGCTAGTCCATTTATGTTTCTTAATGATTTTTGATATCTTTGGAGTTGTCCTCACTCTCTCGCCATTTAATTTCTGTCTTGTGTTCTTTGTTTCCCATCTCTAGGCTGACTTTCCGTGTTAAGTCTGTGTTTGGCCTGCCTTTTCTCTGTCTTGATGAGCTGAAGGTTTCTTTGGCGCACTGATTGTTTGATAATGGAGTGTGAAATTCTGCATCTAATGGTGTAAAGAGAGCAAGAATTATACACTGGCTGCTATATGAAGATTTTCTGTTTGGCCTCACTCTTAGTTTTATAGTATGTCTATGTGCTAGGTCTATATAAAAATTTTTTAAATGGTATTAGTGAAAACCTAGAGTAGGGTATGGTATGAGTAATTGTCATATTGTGAAGGAGAAGGGGAGATTAGGAGCAGGTTGGTTTTGTTCTTTTGTGTATATGTTTTTAGCTTTACCTTAAAAGTTTAAAAGTTAAAAAAAGCTTTACTTTAAACCAAGTTATACCACTTAGAAAAGAATAATGAGTTGAGGAGTTAGTTCTTTCTCTTCCATTTACTTTTTTGGGGGTTGGACACAGGGATGGTGGTGCTGAGTTCTCAAACACCACTTCAAAGGAGCCTGTGCCTTATTCATCTTTGTGTTCCTAGCAGTGCCTAGAATAGTTTCTCGCTGCACGTAGCAGCAGCTCAATGAATATTTGTTAAGATGAAAGAGTCTTGTGTTGCTGCTCCTCATTTGCCAGAACTTCGGGGTGGGCTTGCATTCCTTGGCACCCCTACTCTTGAGAAGCAGTGGTTTCAGGGGCACAGGGAATAGGAAGACATTTTATCAGGACCGCCTAGTGCTTTCCAAGGCCCAACCTAACCACTGAGAATGTGGTGAGTTCCCACTGCCCGTTCCGTCTCTCCTGTTTCATCTCTTTTTTTTCTTCATGATTGATACTTCCATATTGAATTCTTTTCATGAACTATTCTTTTCAAATCTGTGCAACTTTTAGGGTAAACACTGGAATCAGAGGTAAATTGCCTTGTAACTATATCTTGTTTGAAAAAACAAAGAGTCAAGCCTGTGTACCTGAACTCTACCAGAAAAGAATGTTACCCTCTAAGAATGTAATATCTTACTCACAGTTGGTTGTTCCAGTCCCCAAGTGATTGTTGAATTTTAGAAATCTATCTCATAAAGGACATTTGTATCACAGAAATGCTGTCCCTGTGAGATGAGCACCAATTCTATAGGGCAAGGCCGTAACTGTACAAGGCCCTCTTAACTAGAGTGAGGTAGGGTTATCAGCAAGAATCAATAGGTTGAGGCTATTACCTAACCATATATTCGAAAGTTAATATCTTCTGTGGAAATTGACATTTATTTGTATTGAAAGGATATCTTAGTTTTCTGTTGATGTGTAACAAATCACCACAAACTTATGTCTTGAAACAACATCATTAATTAGCTCATAGTTCTGTAGGTCAGATGTCCAGCATTGTGTGGCTCACTGGACTGTCTACTTAGAGTCTCACAAGGCCAAAATCAAGGTGATGGCAGGGCTGCTTGCTTACCTGAAAACTCTAAGGAAGAATTTGCTTCAAAGCTAATTAAGGTCATTGGCTGAATTCAGTTACTTGTGGTTGTGGGACCGAGGTCCCATGTCCTTGCTGACTGTCAATCAGGGCCTCTCTCAGTTCCTTAAGGCCACCCACATTCTTTCTCATGTGCGCCCCACCCCATCTTCAGGCCAGAAAGGGTGTGTCAAATCTACCTCTTACTTCAAATTTTTCTGATTTTTTTCTTCTGCCCTCTACATTTGACATCTACTGAAGAAAGCACTCTGCTTTTAAGAGATTTTGTAATTACATCAGGCTTGCCTGGATGACCTCCCTTTCTTTAGGTCAGTGGTGCCATATAACATGACATGACATGACATGACATGACATGACATGACATAACACGATCGAGTGTGTGATGTTTTGTCACATTCACTGGTTTTAGGTACTAGAGTAGGGTATCTTTGGGAGGAGGGTCATCTTAGAAGTTCTGCCCACCACAGAAGATGCCTCTCTTAATTCCCATGTTTAATCACTTGCCTAGTCTTTACTGTAGGAAGGCACTTGGAAATTACAGTTAGATGCCCTACCTAATGTGGCTCAGTGGATTGAGTGCCAGCCTACAAACCAAGGGGTCGCTGGTTCGATTCCCAGTCAGGGCCCATACCTGGGTTACGGGCCAGGTCCCAATTTGGGGGTGCGCGAGAGGCAACCATACATTGATGTTTCTCTCCCTCTCTTTCTCTGTCAAAATAAATAAATCTTTAAAAAAATTACAGCTAGAACAAAAACAACACAAAACCTATTTGGTTAGACTTGGAGAGTGTCTTGCAATTTTAGTATTGAGCATGTGAGCACAAAGTGAGTCTAATAAAATCTTTATTTATTTTTACTTCTAGGCCCTGTTACTAAAGAATGTTTTCATATGATGCTTACGGCTAGCCATTTTGGAAGACAGTAGCTCTGATACTTGCCAATAGCTGGTAGATCATAGATTCCATCCTGTGGCATGTATTTCATTCTTTAAAGGGTTTGAGGGAGATGGAGTGGAGTGACTGGATTGTAAAGAACATAGAAGGTGCTAGAGATTAAGGCCTGAGAGTGCTTTTGAAGTTGGTAGCTTGCTTCTTGTTCATTCAGGAAATATTTTTATATGCCTACTAGGGGGCCAGGTACATGCTGGGTGCTGGTTCTGTGAAGGTACACAAAACAGACATGGCTCCTGCCCTCATAGACCTTATTGGAAATAGACATTAAACCAACACAAAAACAAATAAATAATTACAAATAGAATTGCTATAAAGGAAAAGATTGGAATACTGTGTGAGAGGGTGCAAGGGAATTTACTGTAGCCTGGGAGACAAGGGACATTTAGACCAAGCTTTGGTTGAGGAGCCAGTTGGGTGAAGAGTCCAGACACGGGGCGCCACGAGAGTGGATCAGCAAAGGCTCTGGTTTTCCCCAGGGGGAGTTTAGAGGGGTGTCCTGAGTAATATCCATTTTCTTTTTGGAGCTTACCTCTCTCCTGCCTTTGTGATTTGCTGTGTCAGAACATTAAGAAATAACACCGTAATATAGTCTCATCCCTGTACTTGCCCTAATATCTGTCACGCTCAGGACATCAGTGTCCTGCATAGTCCTTCCTGGTCCGGGGCTGTGGCACAGGGATGCTCTGAGCTGGCCCAGGTTCAAACAAGATGTGATGCTAGTAGGAAGAAGTTTGGAGATACATTTCTGACCCACCTGCATATGCCGGAGCTCCATGCAGATTCCAGCTATTAAGTCAGAGGAGGCTGATGACCCGTGACTCTGTCTCATAAGCTGTGATAACATCCTGTGCCCTTGTACCATCTCAGGCCTTAGGACAAATAAATCATGGGCTGCTGTCTGTGTTCAAGGAACCTCTAGTCATCAACTGCTACACCCAGGATGATGGTGCAGAATGTGAGAGTGAGAACTTCCCGTGAACTTTCGCTGTCTTTGAGGTTTGTTTAGGAGGCTGCTTGAGCGTTCTTTTCTTTTCTTTTCTTTTTTTTGGAGGGGGGAGGACAATTAGCATCTTTATTTAATTGCTCTTTTTAGCCCATGAATGTGATATATCATTCCATTTATTAAGGTGACTTTTATCTTTTTTTGTGCTAAAGTTTAATTTTTTATAGACTGAACATTTATATAATGCCATCATGAATGTACATAGTAAAAATAACTTTAATTCTAGATTCCAAAACAAAATATGAGCATTCTTTTCAGTTAGACCCAGCATGCAACCTGGAATTAGATAAGTCAAATTTTATTGTATATTCTCTGTTAAAATGAATTTTTAGCCTCATAAAACTGCCACCATTGAGAGGATCTCTCTGTACCGAGGTTGGGCAAAAGTAAATCATTTGTTTTTCTGTAATGGAGAATGGACTTGGCAGCAGTTTTATTTTTACCTTTCCTGTCATTTCTGAGGCTGGCAGCTAGTGGTAGGGTGGGGAATGGAGCCGTAAATTACCCTTGGAATGACTAGAATGGTCCCATTTTAACTCAAAATTGCGCCTTTCCCTTTTCACCTCTCCTTTGTATCCCCCTCCCTATTTTTTCTTTTTTTTTCTAATTCACTTTTGACTGAGAAGGAAGAATTAAGGAGGGTGTAGGTGGGAGTAGTTTGCTTATTGATGCCTCTCTGAATGGTGGAAATCATTTCTTTTCCCATCACTGCTTCCCATTTCTTCACCATGCTTCTATTTTAAGTGCCTGTTTTTTGCTGGTTCTGTCCTGCTGGAAACTGGCCCAGCCTCACTCAGTTTTGTTTCCATGCTGCTATTAAAAGACAATGCCCAGTTAAGAGGACTGAGAAGAGAGGTGGGAGCTACCCTCTTGGGTCTAGTCATCCAGGTAAATATCCCTGCATTGGAATGTGAGAAGAGTTTTAAGTTTAATAGGCAATTTTAACTTATGCATTTTTTTTTAAATGGAGGAAAACTCACTATTACTTGTTATACCCTGAAACTTCTCTTTGCTAAGCTCGAAGACTAACAGAGCCTAATTGAGGTCAGAGAACCTCCCTTTCCTGTCCTTGACCTCCTTTACCAAATGGAAGGATATGCTTGTCACTGGTATCTGGTCAGCCACGGATTCTTGACATTTGGAAGAGATATGTCCCCAGTCTGTGAAGAATCCTTACATTATTAATACAGAGTGTTTCTAGAGTCCTGAATATTTGCCTAAATAACATTTTCATCAAGGCTCTTGTTTTTGTTTTTTTTTTAAAGTATATTCTCACACCATAACTTACTGCCTTTTAAAACCTTTGTTCATGTGATGAACTAGTTTGTGGTCGCTGAAATACACAAATTGCTTTTTAAAATTTAGTTAGATTTGATCTGGCAGATGTGACTCAGTGGATTGAGTGCCAGCCTGCAAACCAAAGGGTCGCTGTTTCAATTCACAGTCAGGGCATGTGCCTGGGTTGCGGGCCAGGTCCCTAGTTGGGGGCATGTGAGAGGCACATGCCCCCACACATTGATGTTTCTTTCCTCCTCTTTCTCCCTCCCTTCCCCTCTCTCTAAAAATAAATAAGTAAAATCTTTAAAAAAAATTTAGTTAGATTTATTGAGGTATAATTTACATACAGTAAAAATCACTTTTTGCAGTGTATAGTTCTGTCAGTTTTGACAAGAGCATATAGTCTGGTAACCACTGCCATAATCAAGATGCAGAGGTCTTATCTCCCCCAAAAGTTCCCTTGCTCCCCTTTGTAGTCAGCCCCTCCCTCTAACCCCAGCCACTGGCAAACACTGATCCGTTTTCTTTTCCTACGATTTTGCCTCTTCCTACATGTCATAAAAATGGAACGATTTCTATATTATGTAGCTTTTTGTGTCATTCTTCTTCTGTTAGCATAGTGCATTTGTGATTCATCCATGTTGTTGCATGTATCAGTAGTTTGTTCCTTTTCTGTGCAAAGTAGTAATATTCCACTGTTTGGATATACCACTGTCTGTCTGTTCATTCACTGTTTGAAGGACTTTGGGTTGTTTAGAGTTTTGGAAATTATGAATAAAATCACTATAAACCTTTGACTATAGGTTTTATGTAAACGTATGTTTTCATTTCTCTTGGGTAAATACCAAGGAGTAGGATTGCTAGTTTATATGCTAAGTGCATATTTAACTTTATAAAAAACTGCCAAACTGTTTCCTTTTCTTCCCTCTCCTCTCCTCTCCTCTCCTCTATTCTATTCTATTTTATTTTATTTTATTTTATTTGAGTGACACAAATGCCTTTTCTTGGTCTGACCAACGTGACTAGTAGGGGTTGTGGGCAGAGCTCCCCTATTTGTCCTGGCTCCCATCTTCTCTCTCCTGGGAGTTCATGACTCACCCCCAGGGGAGAGGAGTGTCTTAGGCAGGGGTGGCAGGCAGAGTTAGGATAAAAAATATGGGGTTGGGATTTGATAGGGGTGCAGGGTGATGTAGAAAACATAGGGTTAACCAGACCATCCAGATAAACTGTCCATCATGGTAAAACAGAGGCCATTTCCCTGCTTGAGCCCCTTGTCCTTGCCAGGAATGGGAGGGCTCAGTAGGAGCAGTTCCCCCTAGAGACTTCCAACTGTGCCCTTTGTGCCATCAGCATCTTCCAGATGTTGTCCTCAGCTTCCTTCACACTGAGTCCAGGTAGGATTTTTTCCTGTTCCAATTCTTTAAAATTTTTCTTCTGCTATTTTCTGTTTTTCTAACAGCTGATTGTGAATTACCTCCTTAGACTGAAGAATAAACATTCTTCCTGCACCTTCATACATGTTAGTTTTGTCTACCAAAGTCATAATCTCTGTATCTGTAAGATGGGCATCCTTTTTCGTTCTGTTTAGCTGTTCAATCTGTATGTCTGCAAGCTTCACCTTTTGTTGAGTGTCAATAACTTTGGCTTGAAACTCTGTCCTTCTTCAACTCCAGGTACATGGGCGCCGCCCCCTTGGCTCACCCTCTGTGCCTGTGCGCTGGGCGAAGGTATCCAAACTGTTTTTCCAAAGTGTCTGTGTTATGTTGCATTCCTTCTGGCAATGTTTGAGAGTTCCAGTTGCTTTGCATCCTTGTCAGCACTTGTTACTGTCAGTTTTCCCCCCTTTTATCCATTCTAATAGGTATGTAATTGTATATCATTGTGGTTTTAATTAGCATTTCCCTAATGATGTTGAACATTCTTCATGTGCTTATTTGCCATTTGTAGATCTTTTCTGAAGTGTCTGTTAAAATCTTTTGGTTACCTTTTTGTATTGCTTTATTGTTTTCTTGTTACTGAGTTTTGAGAGTTTTTAAAATAAATTTTGGATATAAGTTCTTTATCACATATGTATTTTACAAATTTTTTTTTTCCCAGACTATGAATTGTTTTGACAGAGTCTTTGGAAGAGCAGGAACTTTGACTTTTTTTTTTTTTAAGATTTTATTTATTTAGTTTTAGACTGAGGGGAAGGGAGGGAGACAGAGAGGGACAGAAACATCAGTGTATGGCTGCCTCTTGCTCACCCCCTACTGGAGACCTGGCTGCAACCCAGGCATGTACCCTTACTGGGAATTGAACTGGTGACCTTTTGGTTCACAGGCCCGCGCTCAAACCACTGAGCCACACCATCCAGGGCCAGGAGCTTTGACTTTTGATATAGTTACCAACTACTTTTTAAAATCAATTTCCACATCAAGGATATGATCGACTTATTGATCTCAAATTCTGAACCACCACCAAATTTTGAATTTCTCTTTTTAACTTAGCAGAAAATTTTGTGTGTGGCTTGTGAGCCATCACTTTTTTTGGCTCTTCATTTTCACTTATGACTTCTTTTAGGACTGGCTTCCTTTTTTTAACTAAACAAACAAAATTTGTTGGTTGAATTACTCCACATAGTACTACATATGTGACAATGGTCAGCAAAGCTGCAGTGGGGTGACAGTGCCAGGTTGTCATTCCAGACTCACTTGTTAGCCAAGCGGCTCCCACATACCAGCATTGTAGGATGTGATACAAATTCATTCCTGAACAAAATGATAAGTTCCTGCATTTTCACTAATATGTAAGCTCCTTGAGGTCAGGCCTGTTTCTGTTTTGCTGCAAGACCTAGGTCTGGGCCTAGTGCTGAGAAAATAATGATAGATTGGAATTCAGTGGCCTTCGTGAAGGGCAACGTAAGATGTGCTAAGGTATCCAAGGTTCTGGCTGTCAGGGTCAGCTGGGGACTCAGGCCAACCAACACTGTGAATGTTAAAACTTACATGTCAAGGGACGGTCCAGAGCCTGGTCCTGGGGACCTTACCTGCATCATACCCACTTGGAGGAGCTTGGAGAGAGAATCCTAGGTCCCTGGCCTTGATGGGCATTGCTGAGGGAGGCCTCAGTCTCTGAGGGAGGAACTTAGGTAAGGACACTCCAGGATTGAAAAGGGCATGCTGTAAAGAGAACCGAATGTCTGTAACTAGGTGACTTGAAACCATTTGTGGAGTTTCACTGTTCCACCTTCTTCTGACTGCCCTGGGGCTGCATAACTTCCCCCTACTCCCTCGCCCCCCACATGGTGGAGGGATCGGGCCAAGGTTGAAGTCACTGGCAGAGCTGAAGCCAGGCTGTCTGTGGTGGAGCCCAGCTCATCCCCACCCCATCGCCCCACTTTTGTCCTGATACTATTTTGGCTTATGGTGTGTGGTTTCACTGTTTGGGCCAGCTTTTAATCACGACACAATCCCATCTTTTAAGGGTTGAATGAGTCCTCCAAGAGAGGAAAGTGCTGAAGAGATTTTCCTCAAATGTCGAGGCCTTCTCTTCCTTCTGAGAGTCTTATTTTAAAGGTAATTCAAGAGGAAAGAAGTGGAAGCTCCAGATTGAGGGCAAAGGAAGAGTCCGGGGGGAGGACGCGCGCGCGCGTGCGTGCGTGCGTGTGTGGTGTGAGGGGAGCAGGGGTGGCAGTGGGCCACAGGCAGGGAGGCGGCAGTTCATGCAAAGTGGTCACAGCTGCCCCTGGTTTATGGGCTAATCCCGGCTCTGCTCCAGCCTGTCATTCAGGGTAAGCTGCTGTCATTAGTGGTTAAACATTTCTGAAAGTATTCTCTCTCAACTCTGACCGCACACCCTTTCGGGGAAGAGAGGGAGGAGCCAGGAGAGTAATGGAACCCACCCTGTTGTCATGCCCAGCTGCCCTGCCGAGGGACACAGAGCCTGGCAACTGGACATAATCATGGGCTTGTCAGAGCCGCGTGTGTGACAGGACTGATGCTGCATTTTCCATGCTGCCCACGCTGCCCATTGCGCCTTCAGGGACACAGCCCTCCACCGTGGACTGAGAGTACCAAATCAGAGAGGCTTTTTTGTCCTTTTAAGGGGATTCTTGGCTGAAATAAACCTTCCATTAACCAATTTTATCTCTCTCAAGCTCTCTGCCCTCAACACATAGACACACATTCACCAGTGGCTGAAGCCTGAGTTTCCCTTTGGAACTCATCTGTACCCGTTCAGCTTTCGATGAGGAGTTGTGGTAAAAGGCTCAATACTAACATTTCTTCCCATGAAGTGGGGGCTTTGAAATATTTTTCTTGACTGAGGTGTGGCTGACAACTTTTGATTTATGAAATTAGCTCAGGGAAAAATAAGATGGAAAAAGAGAGTCCAAATTAAATCTTTATTTCCATAGCTCAGCTGTGTCCTCTCTATCCATTTTTAACTGCCACGCGGTCTTTAGGTAAGAAGGACTCCAGGGTTTGCTAGGTTTCTTCTCTTCCTCCTTCTTCTCTTCTTCCTCTCCCCTCTCTTCCCCCTCCCCTCCTCCTTTCTTCTCTCTCTCTTTTTTTTGTTGTGTGGGCCCAAGGAAAAACATTTTTTTTCTTTTCAAAAAATTGTGTTTTCTTCTTTGCGCAAAAGTATACAAGCTCAATGAGGAAAGCTAGAAAAATTTAGAAAAGCACAAAAGGAAAAGCTAAAGGCATCTATTTTCAACACCCAAAGATAATCGCTGTTAACATTTTGGCATATGCCCATCTAGTTGGAAAAATTGATTTCTTGTGCTAGAGATGGTAATTGGTGGAGGCACTTTTTCTTCCACTAGGAACCTTCTAGTTTGTTATGCTGCAGTCTTGTCCCAGTGCATAGTGCCAGAGTCCAACCAGCAGGGATGTTCTGGTGGGGACAGCATCTACCAGCCTGGGGAACTTTCTGTTAGAGCCCTTCATCCCTCCATGGACTTAACGACTAGTGAAAGAACCACTGGGGAGGGACTCAGCTAAAGTCTAGGCCTCTCACCCCAGGCTGCAACCAGAGAGCTTGGGCTGTTGAACTTAAAGTACGTGAATTTGAGTCTTTTTTTCCCCTCTTTCTTTTTTTAAAGACATTTATTTTATAGAGAGGGGAAGAGAGGGAGAAAGAGCAGGAGAGAAACATGGGTGTGCACAATTGGTTGCCTCTCGCACTCCCTCAGCCCGGGACCTGGATGGTAACTCAGGCATGTGCCCTGACTGGAAATCAAGTCTATGACCTTTCAGTTTGCAGACTGGCATTCAACCCACTGAGCCACATCATCCAGGGTTTGAGTCTTTTCTTGATTGCTTTCCCTCTACTGGACTTTTCTGTGTCTGTTTTCTTGTCTGCAAAATGAACATTATAATAATAAGCTACTTCTAGGATTACCATGTTAAATAAGATATTTGTAAAGTGCATAGCAGACCACAACTGCACATAATTATGGGCTTGTCCATCACCACAGGTACCTGAAATGTAATGTTGCAGCTCATTGCACAGTATATACGTCCATGGTCATTGTTGTTACTTCTATTGTTGATAGTGTCCTGGCTACCCCATGTTACGTGGTTTAGATTGTTCCCTGGAACTTTGGAACTCTGCCTGGAGAGGGGTAGTCTTTTCTTTACTGGATACTATTGATATATTTTTTAATTAATTAATTTTTTTTCTATCACCATTTATCCCCTCTATACCCTCTCCTGTCTCCACCCACCCCCTCTTCTCCTCATAGTTATCATTCTTGGATACTATTTAAATCATCTCACTGTTATAAAGTGTTATATAATGACTAAGCGGTAGAATAACCTCTTTTGACAAAGCTGCTGAACTGAAAAGCAAGGAAACTTAGGCATTGTCACTGAGTGACTGGGGTTGTTACAGCAGGAATGTGAGAACACATACTGCCTTGTGTCCTCTGAAGACGTCAGATAGGTTTGCTGTTGTTAGATCCCACCTTTTCCCTTGTGATTTGATCCCTTTCTGCGTTGTTTCTCATTTACTTGGATGGACTCTGGAGTCATCTTTTCCAGATAAAATATGTCCACATATGCACTGGCTGAAGTTGTCTAATGCCCCTTGACTTCTGTTCCAAAGGGAAACATCTTTCTAACTATAGAGAAAATGGATTTGGATAAGTTTTGGGCTTTGCATAACAGGAGAAATATGTCATCTGTACCCTCTCCAGTGGTCCAGTGATTCTTGTTTATTTCTTATATTTGAGCCCAATAAAAATAATGTGATGGTCAGAGGATATTTTGCCAGCTATTTCAGATGTGGGAGCAATTCACTCTGGATTTGTTTACTTCGTGTGGAAAAGTTTACCCAAAGTTGCCTTCTGGGCTTTTACCAAGAAGGAAGCTTACCTGGGACTCTCTGTTTGGAGCCAGTGTCTATAAAGTCAAAGACTAACAGGGGCTATTGAAGGCCTTACTTCCAGTAAATAACGGGGGAGGGAATATGGTTACTTAGGTGAGTTACCCCTCTTTTTTTTCCACAGTGACTTATATCTGTCTGCTTTATACTTTGAATCCCTAGGACACACAGACATTCAGGTGGTTCAGCCAGAACAACCACAGCAACCGGCGAGCGAAGCCCTGGTACTAGCAGCCGGCACCGCCAGCCCATCAAGAACCCAGGCCACAGTGGCTTGGCCAATGGCACAGGTGAGTGACAGTCCGGAATGCCAGCCCGGACTGAATCGAAGACCTCTAACCTGTTTTCACATGGAGTCAGGATTCTGCCTATGTCAAAATGTAGGGTGGGTGAGAGAAGACCCCAGTACTAAGATGAATTTGAATCCATCCGTCTTGCCATTGACCCATCTTCCTTTATCTCTGGCATATTCTGTATAGCTAAGGTTCATCTCCTCATGACTCTTCTAAAATATTCCTTTGTACAGAAATAAAAAATACTGATTTTTATATTCATTTTTTATCAACCAACATTAGATTTCACTGAGAGAGGATATCTTACTTATTATACATGACACATTCTTTTTTTCTTCTTTAATTTAAGGAAGCGATGAGACTTAGGGAGCAAGAAAACCGAGTGTTGTTGCTAGGAGCTAAGCTGGAGAAAATGGCAGTGCTGTTGACGGCTGGGACGCTGACCAGGGCAAAGCCATGCTGTCACTGGGGGGCATTCTGTGGCTGTTCCAGGGCGAGTGTTTGTGCCATTGGAGAATAGACAGCCCTCAACATCCACATAGACTGTCTTTGCACTTGGCACTGCTTCCTTGTAAGTGGGATGGGAAGGACCAATTTCAAAACAATTCATTTTTTATCATGCTTTTCTTCTGTCTCATCGGGTCAATGTTGGATTGAAATAGAAAAAGAAAAAAGACTTCATTTTTCTAAGTGTCTTCAACTGTCAGACCTTTAGGGACTGCTGGTCATTTGGTAATTTGTCTTAATTTAGGAAGGGACATGGATGTTGCTTTGATAAACTGTCAGTGTTTCAGTTGGTAAGTTGCACTTGCAATAATTTTGTAGGTGCTTCTGATCACAGAGGTGCGGCATGAAGAACGGGCAATCTGGAGCATCATAACCTCTTCACATAACCTTTGTTAATGCCCTTTGTACAACAGACTTGGGTAGGAGAAATCCACCAGAGTTACATTTTTAATGACTTGGTTCTCTGGCAGCACTGTATGAGGGAGGGCTGCAGTGGCCTCTGAGGGCTTGTGGTGCTTAGTTGTACTGTTACCTGTGATAGACTGCGGCATGGAGTGGCCTGTGTCCTGCATGGCTCACTGTGTGTGTGGGGCCTGACCTTCTCTCCAGAGTTGGGGCCCTGCCTGAAGGAAGTGTGTTAACTGGCTCTCTCTGAGTCCTGAGGATGAGGATAAGCTGGAGGAGCTGTCTCAGCCCTCCTGGCGCTCCTGTGCCACCCTCTGTGTCCAAGTGCTGGAACCATCTAGTCGTAGTGTGGGTGTTCCCATCTGCGTCAAGGGGATGGAAAGGTGGCGGCTGTGGGCTGTGTTACAGAAAATCGTGTGCAGCTCTTGAGTTCCAGTATACATGCTTCCCTTAGAAAAATAAGTCACTCGTCAGGGAGGGCCAGTGTTTACAAACCGGGAAGGGAAACTGGCTCTTTGGAACCAACCATTTCCTGGAGCCTTGGCTGTATACCAACCACTTTGTTCCTCAGGGCATACTGGTTTCTCTCAGCCACCTCTGCTTTTCTTATGAAAACTGTTGGTAAATTGACTATATATGGTGGTGGTCTTTGAGTCACTCTTGATGTCAAAACAGATGTGTATTTCCCTGGTATTTATTTTTAGGTACCTTTGCGTATTGTCCTTACCCCCAGGAACACTGTGTTTCAGAAGATGAGACAGGGGCCAGCCATGTCTTCAGAAAGCCAAATATCTGTAACTCCAAACTGCCTAGGAAATGTTTTATGGTAGTGTATCTAAATGCCCAAAATGTTCCCCAAGCCTATCTGTGAGGGACAGTTTCTGCATTTAAGGGATTTCTGCCTGTTAAAATACTAAGTTCTTGGCTCCTCTCCTCTCTCCTTTCTGCTGCGATGACAGCTCACCTTTGCCTCACAGCCAGCCTGGACTTTGTAGGCTCTTTAATGTCTATCCAAGGGGTACAGAAAGACCTCACCTTACCTTTGGGGAGCAGGCTGGAGCCCCCGCTGCGGCAGCACAAGAGCAGAAGGGTTTTTGAGGAGATGAATGATCTGTCCTTTGACACGGTGCTCTTGGAGCTGTGGGGACCAGTTCCAAAATGGTGGTGGTAGTGAGCCGTGCCTCCAGGAAATGCCTCCGCAGATGTCGAGATTGATGGAGCAAGCCCTTCTGGCTGTGCTCTGCACTTACGCATGAAAAAGACATTTGGGGCAAAACGCAGCTGAGTTCCAGGTGGTTTTTTTGTGTTGTCACAACTGTAAGGTAACCATTTTTTAAAAAATGAAAGTGAATGGCAGCCTGTCTGTATAAATATAATATTTCTAAGTTTTAGAAGTGGTAGAATCGAGAAGTAGACTAATGGTATAGCACTTCATTGAGACTTGTGTGAAATGATTTACTTTTTCATTTTTTATTTAAAACTTTATCCAAAAAAATTACATCTCTCATTCCTTCCTTAAATGTGATTTCCATGCACATAGGTTGGGAGTCAACACCAGCTGCGGTCAGATTCTGATCCCTCATGTGTAGTATGTGCATAAGACTCAGGACCTTCCTGGGCCTTAGTTTTCTCATTAATAAAATTAGGACAAGATATATGTATCTCATTAGGATTGATGTATATATCCTAATTGATATATAAATCCTAATTGATATATATATATATATCACATAAGTTGTTATTGGAGTAAATTATATAAAACATGAAGAGCGCCTGGCATGGTGCCTGGGATAAGTAGCTCTCAATCAACATTAGTTTTTATTTTTAAAAATGATTTCTTGTGGTTATAATTGTGCATCATGGGTAGATTTCCTTTTGTTCACTGTTATTTTTCTATACATGCTTCCATGTATCTTTGGTCTTTCTGTTTATCCCTTTTTAGTGACCTCATACTATTTCACAGTTAATACATCATACTTCCTTTAACCATTACTCAATTTTAGTGTATTCCCCTATTGTAAAACAAAATCCTGATGTAGACACCTTTGCACACAGCTTTGTTTTTTCTTGAATGAAGTTCTTGAATCAAAGGATATGAATTTTAAAAATGAGATTAATGTATATTATCAGATGGTTTTCCAAAACGTTTGAAGCAATCGTGTCACAAGGCAGTGTAAAATTTTCCTCAAGTGGTAGGGAGGTTTATTTTTTTCTGCAACTTTGTAAATACCGATTTATCTATTTGTTAACAGGTGTTAAATGCCACGTCATTGTTTAACCTCCTTGCATTTCTTCAGTTTTCAGTTGCTTGAGTGTTTCTTTTCTCTTGTGTGACTTCTTTTCGTAGTGTTTGATTATCCTTTGGAGATTTGGAAGTGTAGTTATTCTAGGTTCAAGGTTTTGTTTTTTGTTTTTTGTTTTTTTACAAATTGTGGTAAATATATATGTAACATAAAATTTATCATTTAAACCATTTTTGAGTGTACAACTCAGTGGCATTAAGTACACTCACTATGTTGTGCAGCTACATCACTCTCCATTTCAAAAGTTGGAAATTTTTTCATCATTCCAAACTGAAACTCTTTACCCTTTAATGTTAACATTCTCCTTTCCTCCCAACACTCAGCCCCAGCTCCTGATAACCTCTATTCTACTTTATGTCTCTGAATTTGCTTATTCTAGGTACCTCGTATTATAAGTGGAATAATTTCTCCTTTTGTCCCTGGCTTATTTCACTTAGCATAATGTTTTCAAGATTCACCCACGTTACAGCATGTATCAGAATTTCATTTCTTTTCAAGACTGAATAATATTCCGTTGTATGTACATACTACATTTTATTTATTCATTCACCCGGTGATAGACATTTGGATTGTGCCCACCTCTTGGCTGCTGTGACAAGGGTGTACAGGTATCTGTTTGAGTCCAGGCATTCAATTCTTTTGGCTCTGCACCCAGGACTAGAGTTGATAGGTCATATGGTAATTCTATGTTTAACTTTTCGAGAAGCTCGGAAACTGTTTTCCAGAGCAGCTGCACTTACATTCCCACCAGCAGTGCATGAAGGTTCCAGTTTTCCACTGTGCCAATACTTGTTTCTTTCCATTTTTTGATAATAGCCATCATAATGGGTATGAAGTATGTAGGTACATGCTTTATATGTTATATTTATGATCATAACTTTCCTCCTATATCATTGTTTTGCCTTTTATCCCATTTTTATGGCTTTTATAGAAAAAGTTAAAAATTTTAAAATCATTGTTGTGAGCATTTTTAATGTTTTTAATTTTACCTTTTGCTTCAGTAGTGAAGAGAGTCTCTCTTGTCTATAAAAGGAATAAATACTTTATTCTGTTTTACTTTTTTTATGATGTTAAAAAATAACTATCCCACTGGAATTTATAATGGCATATCTATATCTATACATATAGAAATATAATGAGGACTGGGTTAAATTAATTTTTCTCTATATCAGGGTCCTGTTTTCCTATAAACGTTAATAAAATAGTTTTCTTTTCTCACTGTGGTTTTACTTAGCATTTACCACTTGCCACATCCTTATATGCAGTAAAAATTCATTTCTGGACTCTTTACACATTCCATTTATTTTATTTCCAGTTTGGAGCCAGTGTCATGTGATTTTGATTATTGATGTGTTATAGTATGTTTTTTTAATGTCTAGAAGGGCTTGCTTTGCCTTATTAAATTTTCTCCATGGTATTGTTTGATAGTTACACATTTTCAAAACAAATTTCAGACTTTGAATTCTTAGAAGCATGGTGGAATACAAATGGAAATTGCCTGAATGTATATTGACTAGGGAAGGGTTGAACTTTCCCATCAGTTAACATGGGATGGCATTGTCCATTAAGTTTTTTTGTTTTTTTGTTGTTGTTTTCTATCTAATTGTTTTAGTTTATTCTAGTTTTGGTTGCCCTTGTGAAGAGCTGAGTGATCAGTTGCATTGGAGGTGCATTGCTTATTTTCAGAAGAGAGATATTGACTGCTTTATTGTGGAGTGTATGTTATGAGCTGATCTTCAGTTTAAAAAGCTTTCCTCGTTGGCCTTCTTCTTGCCTGAGTGGGGGCCCTGAAGAGACAGTGCTACATCAAATGGACCTAAAGATCTCGGAACACATAGTAAGTTGGTGGAGTGTCTAGGATTAAGAAAAAGAATTTCTAATTCCTGATCTCTTTTTGGCTAACTATGACTAGTGTATTAGAGTCTTAGTCTGAATGAATATCTGAATGTTTAACCAACACCACAGAGGGAACCTGGTGAAATACCCCTCGTTGCAGAAACTAGAGACCATTCAACTGCCATTTTACCTCCTTACCCCATTTCTTCTCTGATCTTGGTCCCCAGCTTTTCTTCTCATACAGGAGAGCTATCTAAGTGATTCTCATTTCTCTTTCCCTCACCCGTTCCATTGTTTTTACTTCGTGGTGTTCTGGATTTGAGTACTGATTATGCTACTTGCCGACTGCGTGGCACCTTTCTGAATGGCACCTCTGTGAGCCTCTGTTTTGTCTTCAGTAAAACCAGAATAATACCTTCTTCAAGGGGCTATTGGGAGGATAAATGAGCTAATGAAAGTGAACTTGCTAAAAGTAACACATGGTCCTGGATTGGATCTTGGTATAGTAAAAGGACATAGTAGAAAAGCTGGTGAAATCCAAGTAAAGTCTGGAGTTTAGTTAATAGTAATGTACTGATGTTAATTTTTTGGCTTTGACAAATGTGCTATGGTCAAGTAAGGTAGTAATATTAGGAGAAACTAGGTGAAGGAAATAGTTTATCTGTACTACCTTTGTAACTTTTCTATAAACCTAAATTTATTCCAAAATTTAAAAATTTTATAACAAACCTGCTTTATAAATGGTAGTGTTACCCAAATGTGCGGTGGTTTATATCAAATATCTTTTGCTAGATTATTAGGATTATTGAATGAGTATTGAACAAATATTTATTGAATGACATTTTGTTAAGCACTATGGACCATGTAAAGAAGGATAAAAGTAGGTATCTGCCCTATAATCTGTTTCAGTAAAAGAAACTGAAAAGACATCATCAGCCATGTACCAGCCAACACAGCAGGTGTCACAGGGGCTGTGGGCTCATCAAAGGGGATCCATATGGGCTGCAGTGTGTGTGTTGGGGGATGGTCCTTGGGAGGAGGGCTGAGCTGAGCAAAGACATGGAGGCAAGAACATAGGAGATACAGAGTGGAAATAATGCAAAACAAAGGAAATAAACTTGCCCCCATTCTCAAGAAGGGTACTGTCTTTTAGGGGAACATAAGTTGTATACATCAAATAGGATTAATAAGGGAACATTGGCTATAGAGAATAGAGCTAAAATGTAAAATAGAGCAGTTCTCTAAGGCTTGATGAAATTATAAGTTCTTGTCTTCAACAGTCCAGTTTTTTCTCTACTTGAAGTCACATTATGGCTCAAGTATGTTACTGGTTTACCAGGTGACTGTGGGCCGGTAACTTAATTGTCTGAACTTTAGTTTCTTCTGACTATAAGCTGTGATGGAGTAGATTTTACCTTTGAGGTTCTTTCAAGCTCCCATTCTCTAAGAATGTGTGGTGGACCCCCCCCCCCCACACACACAGTCTTTTAGAGGAGGAGAAGAGTGAAAACATGGACACAGAAAGTTGGTCAATGCTAGAATATCTGGCTTTCATCTTCTATTCCCAAATCCAAACTTGAGGTGTAGCACAAAACTCTTAGGCAGATGAGCTCCGCTGGTGAGGGAAGGGCTCTCGGTAGACCTGTGGGTAGACAGTGCTGCTGGGCTCCTCCTGACGGCATTTGCAGCTTCATGAACAGATGGGTCCAAATGGTTGTGATTGGAGGGTTTTGCCTACTGGCATGCTGTGTGCTCTGCTTCTGTGCTTTTTCTGGTCAATAATTTCATAATCATTATTTTTAATAGGCAGTATGTATACGTTATCAGCACTTTGGAAGTATAAAAGCTTAAACTGTATAAAGTCTCCTTCCTAGTCTAGTCCTCCAGCTTTAGTTCTCTCCCCGGAGACAGTCACCACTGTGTTTTTTTTTTCATGACTCTTTCCAAGGTATTTTTTGAGTGTACAAGTATATGCATATTTTTTCTTTAAACACACACATAATATATATGCCATCTGCACTTTCCTACTTAACAATTATCTGAGAAGTTTTTCCATCACATGCAGAGCCCACTTGATTAGCTTTGCTCCTTTCTTCTGCTAACCGCAGCCGAAGATGAGGACAAATTTAGCATCAATAAGAACAGTAATCACAAGGGATTGAAATATTTTAAATATGTTTAAATCTAAGAACTCATAGGGATTTTTAAACAAAACAAAATATCTTTATTATTTTTTGAAATTTTATTTTTCAATTACATTTTACATTCAATATTATTTTGTATTAGCTTCAATCATAAACTCTGCAGAAATGTTCCTCTCAATATTTCCAGTCAAAATTTCATTGCTCATTTTTGGAGGATATGAGGAAGTCAACTAATTATTCTGAAAACTGGTAAGTAAAAGAAGAGACTCAAGCATTTTTCATGCCTTTTCTTTACAAACGGAACCTCAAAGATAGCCAGGTAGTTGATAAAGTCAAAACTTCTCTCATAGGCATGATAGAATTAGAATATTACTGTTTTGCATCTAACCAATTAATTAATTCAGGCAATAATTATCAGTGACTGTTAACATTGCACAAGAAAGACAAGCAGACATCATGTACCCAAACATTGATCATATCATATACAAGAGTGAAGAGCATTAGAATAAACTCATCACTCCCTTCCCCCACCTCTCTTCATCACACCCACCTTACTTCCCCCCACCTTTTCATTATGGCATTTAAATTTTTTATATTGCCCATCTGTGCTCCACAGAGGTTCTAACTATTTCTACTCCTACCAGCAGTATGTCAAAATGCATTTTTCTTATACTCTTATCAGTGTGTGATTAATATATTTTTACTCTTGTTAATCTGAGGTTAAAAATGATATATTTCATTATAGTCTTAAATTGCATTTTGTATCTCATAATTGATATCCAGCATCTTTTCAGATGTTTAAGGGTAATCTGCATTTCTTTAATTGTGAATGAAGTGTCTTTGCATATTTTTGGTCTTTTTCCTATTGATTTGTACAGGTTCTTCTCATATCAGAGAAATTAGCCATTCATCTGTAATATGAGTTAATAATAATTTTTCCCATTTGTTTATCTTTTGATTTTAATTTACCTTTTTTTTGGCCATTTAGATTTTTTAAACATTGTAATGTAGTTGAATTATCAATCTTTATGACTTCTAGACTTTGTGTGATATTTCAAAAATCCTTTCCACTTTGAGATTATAAAAAATTTTTTTTCTTTTAGGTCCTCTGTAGTATCATTATTTTTTTATGTCAAAATCTCTGATTTGTCTGGAATTTATTTTGATGTAAGGAGTGAGATAGGGCTGTAACTCAGTTTTTGTTCAGTACATACCCAGTTGTCTCAGCACTGTTTATTGAATAACCTGCCTTTTCTTCAGTAATTTAAAATGCTACCTTGTCATCTACTAAATTCCAATATTTATTTAATTCTGTTTCTGAAGTCTCTTATTTATTTGACATCTACCTATTCATATATCAGTGCCACATTGTTTTAAGTTTTGTAGCTTTATGTGTTAAGACTTTAGAGAACTAAATCCCCCTTACACATATACTTTGTCTTTAGAATTTTCATGGCTATTCTTCCATATTTAGTTTTCCTTATAATTTTTATTATGAATTTATTTAGCTCTCAAAAATGTCATGATTTTTTCATTGGAATTGAGTAAAATTTATAGATTTTCATAAAGAGAATTGCCATTTGTTGTGTTTTACTAACTCAGCTGAGATAGAATAGAAATATAAATTCTTGCATTTATGTTGGGGAAACATCAGTTGCATGAGATGTAGTCACTTATTAAACAACTAACTCAGTCTATGTTGCAGACTGTATATTATTTCCTGGGGAGAAAGCAAATAAATTAATTGTAGGTAGCTCCCTAGGCTTTTACCCATTTGTTAAGGTCAAGCTTGGCATCACATCGTGCGGAGAAATTTTAGTTTCAGCTGACCTCCAGTGCTGTGTTAGCCCACAGGGTCATGTGGTTGCTTCAGCATTATTATAATCCTGAGTGGCATTAGAGAATGTACAGAAAGGGGGAAGTGGATTGTAATGACTGAGTGGTTCAGGCTCTGGACTTAGACAGCAGGGGTGCCCTGTGACCTCGGTGGGTTATTTAATGTCTTCTTTTCCTCAACTGTAAAGTAAGGGGATATTAATTGTACCTAACTCATGGGATCATGTGTGAGACTTACATGAGAAAATTCAAAATGCTCTTGCACTTTGCCTGGTACATACTGGTGTCCTGTAAATGTTAATTAATATCGTTTATGTTGGAAATCTGACACCACCTGTCTGGTGGTATCTGATCTATTATGTTCAGTTTCTGATATCATTACTTAGGAGAGGCAGTGGAAAAAGATCTCTACAAGAGGGCAGCCAGGTGGTAAGAAGAGGGTGACCTAGAAACATTAAAGATATAGTAGGTCTTTTTACTGGAAAAGAGAAGATGAATGAGAAACAGGATGTCCAGATAGTTTTTTGGTATTGGTTGGGGAGTAGAGACAAAGACCAGCTAGTGAAATTCAGCTTGACATAAGAAAAAACTTTATGGCAGGTACATCTGTTCAGCAATGAGAAGACTGCAGTGAGCTGCCTGTCAGAAGAAATGTTCGGGAAGAATTTGGGTAGCCATTTATTAAAGAAACTGCAAAAAAAAATTTCTGAATTAGGAAAATGAGGATAAATGACAAGCAACTAAGGCGTTTTCCTACAAAATTCTAATGTAAATGTACACAGATGCAATCTCATATGTAGAAAATTCTCTGCATATGGCTTATTCATTTTCAAAGAATTATAATTCTTTGAAACCTTTTTGATCCTTTTCTGAATGAGAATGTCTTGGGGTCCTTGTGAACATAGGTGACCATCAAAGAAATGAAGATGTGGAGAAATAAGGAGACTCAATGAGCTTGTTTCACTTCTGTCTCTTTATCTGTTGTTACCTTGGAGACAAGTCCTGTGTCTTTGGAGTCCTGTCCTTTTCGTATTAATCCTGGCTCCCTACTTTGAGCATGAATCTTTAAAAGAACAAGCACATCATTAGAAGTTTTCTGCCTCTTAGTGTGTGGGGCGCGTTTTGAAGGAAGATGCTATTTGCACTTAGCAGACAAATGACAAGTTTAAAGAGAAGTATATGACCCCATAAGCTCGGCCTTGCTCCGTTTATTGCCAGTACACTTCCCTGTTATTCTTAAGTTCCCTGCTACTCTTTTATTTCAGTAAGTGTAACCATAGTATGTTAGAAAATTTTAATAAATTTATATAATAAAGGTAATATTTAATAACCCATTTATTTCAGATCCACCTCCTTATTTCCTTCTGACAGGCCATGAGGGACTTGCCTTAATTTCCAAAGTTAAGTTCTGTAAAACTTTTCTGCTGTCAGTGGATATACATGCATGTCATATTGTGGGTACTGTGTTATCACATTAGGTGAAAAACCTAGTACATGAGAACATGTCTTAGTTGTTCTCCAAAATATTTCTGTGTTTTTAGTGAACGATGAACCTGCTGGAGCCCCTGACCCTGAAGAACCTTCTGTTGTTAGTGTGACATCCCCACCTGCTGCAGCACCGAGTATTACCCCAAATCCTACTGCAGAGTCTCTCCCTGCTCTGGCCACGCCAGCCGAAGGTGAGGAGCCCAGCACTTCGGGCACACAGCAGCTCCCGGTGGCTGCCCAGGCCCCCGATGCTCTGCCTGCTGGGTAAGTAGCCTTCTGTCCCACAACAGCGCTTCCACCCCTCCAAAGACTGAGACCCCTTCACCAGGGCAGAAACAACATGGTTATTTATTATCTAGTGGCTAGGAGTCTCTGGGGAGGCTGCTGTGCTTAGGACTGAGGGAGGTCTGGAAAAACTGCTTGTTCTACAGAAATCTTAAAGAGAATCTAAATCATCTGGGGCAGAATCAATGCTACCTTATATCATGACTAGAAGTGAACAACCTGACTCAAAGTTGTGGCTTTTATAGAACAAGAAGCTTATTTTGCCTTCCAAAATCATTGAAGGGTGTTTGCCTAGATCCTGCCTAGAAAACAGCTTTTCTCTCTTGAATTCTACCTTAATGGCCTCTGGCAGGCTTTAGGCCCTGAATATTACTGTATGTTATTCCCATAACTGGTGCTGATATTAGCATAGACTACTAGTTTCCTTGCCATCCTTTAGTTCAAATTAAATCTGATGGTAAAGACCTTGGTTGCTAAGAAGATGGCCCTAGTAAGCCAAAAGGAAGTTCAAGTTTGGCTACTTAGTGAGTGGTGATTAAAAACATGGACCCAGGAATCAAATAGATCTGGGTTTGAATCCCCACTGGACTCTATTTGACCTTGCCTCAGTGGCTTACCATCTTGGTAAGGTGGAGGTAACAATCGTGCATACCTCCCAGAAAGTTAAAGGACTCAAATAAGATGGCGTATGGGAAGCACTCACCCAGTGGTGGGCATTGCACCTGGTGAATGTTTTTGAGGTGGTTGTGAAAGAACATCAAGGAAGGGAATGGTTCTGACGTGGGAAATGAAGCCTCATCGTAGGCTACCAGTCATGGCAGGACTAGTCCCCCTGTGGTCCTGCTGTCCATCCTGGTTATCAGTGTGGTGCTGAGGAAACCAGTGTCTCTTGCCACAGTCTCCACGATCTGACTGCTGGTGGGGGTGGGGGTGGTTGTTGGGGGGGTGGGTCCTCTGAGCCCTGTAACTCATAGAGGAAAAGTGAAAGGTGGACGGTACTCTCTTTGGTGTATAATCTGCTGTATTGTTCTTAAGCTACTTTAGAAAACCCAATTGTTAAAACAAAAATCCTGAATCTGAAGGCACATGCGACTTTCTCCCACATATTCCATCTCCTTGCCATTTGGCACACTACTTAACTCATATTTCTTAATAAAGTGTGATAAACAAATGAAAAGTATTGCAAATAGTTCTTAATACCTCAAACCTGGAGTGAATTGAGGGTATTGAGAGGCGGCTCAGAAAAGTTTTTTGTGAAGTTTTTGATTTTGTGGAAAGATTAATAACCAATTGCTGTGTCCAACTCCTCCCTACTGAGATTTCTTTTCTCTTTTGTGTGGTGAGGACTACTCAAAAAACCTTCGTTTGGTTAATAATTTCAAATCTGTATATAATTTGGGGGAGCAGAGCAGAATCATTTTGGCAGAAAGGAGAGAAAATGGCTGCCCAGGTCCCCTGTGAGCTGTTTGTTTTCTTCCCGCTGAGCAAATGCCTGGAAGGCCGGCTTCACTCCTGTGTCAGTCACAGGCAATTAGGGCTAATGGCTCAACGTGTCTTTATGTAGGGCGTGTGTGAGGGTTACTGTTCTCTGGGATTGGGCTCTTCCTGTTTCCAGGCAGCTGGAAAACTCCAGACTCTGAAAACGCTCTTTATTCTAAGTTTGGCGGGTGCAGTGGCCTAGGGAAGTGATTCTCCTCCCTCACCCTGCCAGAGGCTACAGCACTTTTTGGAGGGAGAATTTGGACAGCATCTTTTCCTTAGAGTGTTTGGAACATGAGGAGGCCCGTGTGTGGGTCTGGGGAGGCTGCTGCCTACTTTACCACGTGCACTGGTCCTGAGAAGGGTACTGGGACCCAGTTTTCCTTCCTGAGGGGCCCATCCCTGAGACATTGGGAGGCCCGGAGATCCTGAGCTGCCTACCTGGAGATTGCCAGCAGCTCTGCTGAGTGCACGGCAGTGAGCCTGGCAGGACGTCGGCTCTCTGTTCTGTGAAGGCAAAGGGCACATATTCTGCAGTGACCCTTGCAATTTGTAGACCTGTTGTCACCACCCCAGCTTATTTACAAGTTTAGGAGATCCAGACGAGGTGGGTTATTCCTTTAGTCCTGGTATCATGGCTTCTGGAATCGGGACCAATTTTAAACTTTTTATTTGTTTGTTTGTTTGTTTGTTTGTTTAACCCTCCCCTGAGAACATATCCATTGATTCCAGAGAAAGAGGAGAGAGGAGGGGGGGTGAGGGGGGACAAAGGGGTCGGGGGACAAGAAAGAGAGAGAGAGAAAGAAACATATCTATTGGTTGCCCCCGAAACGTACCTGGACAGGAGACCAACCCTGCAACCTTTAGGTTTATAGGACAGTGCTCCAACCAGCGGAGCCACACTGGAGAGGGCAATTTTAACCTTTTAAAATAAAACCGTGAGCCTCCCTTTTAACCACTTAGAATGCTTTATTGGCTTTTTATTGTCTTAAGGCAGTAATTTTCAACTGGTGTGCCACAAGAATTTTTAAAACATGCAATACCTGACCATTTAGTCAGGGACACTGATAGCCTCTTCTCCCTTAGATTGTCAAATAAATGACAACCCAACAGTAGCCATCCAGTGTGAATGAATCAAAATTACACCAATTTTTTGTTAGATTGGCAAAAAATATATTTTTTGGTGTGCCGCAGAATTTTAGTAATTAGTTTACATGTGTCACGAGTTGAAAAAGGTTGAAAATTGCTATCTTAAGGGATAAATTCTCAAGCCCTTAATGAAACCTAAGAAGCCCTGCGTGATTGGACCACATCTACCCCTCAAGCCCTCCATGGAAGGCACTGCTTTGTTCACCAAGCTCCAGCCATAGTAACTTATGTCAGTTTGATGAATGTACCACTCTTTCTCTGTACTTGGGGTCTTCTACCATGCTAGGTGCTGTTTTTGAAAACTTCCTCACTACATTGTCCATTAATTCCTATCCGTTTTCAAGTCTCAACACCATTTTCAAAACCAGCACTTCTCTGGGAATTCTTCCTTGATTCCTGGTGGAGAAGGTCAAATGCACTGAGTACTTTAATTCTGCTCACTTGTGTAATTGCTTGTTTCTCGTCTCCCTGCCCTGCGGGGCTATAAACTCCAAGATGGCAGGGAGCCTGGCACAAAATAGATGCCCAAGACATGTTTGTAATGAATAAATTTAAATACCATCTTTTTTTTCCTCCAACTGGATGAATGCTTTCTGCTTCTTCAATACCTCAAATAAAGAACAACTATGTCAGGAGTATTGCATTTTCTTCCCAAGAACAAGAGCTTAAGGCATCATTCACTGGGTTGACTGCTTTGGGTTTAAATATGCGACTCTCACAGGGTCAGGATGTTCTTCCCTGCTCACCAGGGGTCCTCATGCACTGAGAGATAACTTGGAGCATGTCTCCTCTTTGCTAAGGCATTCCTGATTCAAAATAGAGTGCTCTTTCAAGGCATCCAGCTGCCTTTTTCTCTTTCCAACTTTTATCTTCTCAACTCCTTCAGTCTCCTTTACTGAGCGATCAAGCGAGGTTCACTTGGGGATTCCAAGGGCATATTTTTCCAGTTGCTGAGTTGCCTTTCTGAAACTTTCAGCAGGTGAGAATGGTCATAATGAGGTCACACATGTCTGTATGTTTTAAGAACTAAACGCTACCGAAAGCTGGGCTGCATAAGTCCAAATAGAACTCCCCTGATCCCTTTTCTCCCTGTCCCCAAACCCGCCTGCTTTCTGTGATTTTAAATTTAATTAGCATGAAAGAAGCCAACCGTAAGGGTGTCTTCATTTTCAACTTGCAAATGTCCATTAATGGCAGGGGTGCCAGGAAGGCTCAGGAGACATGGTGAGATAGCGGTCCAGGCGGTGGACAAAGGGGAGTGAGGCTACTTTGATCAGTTGGCCCTGCATCTGGTTTTTATCAGCACTGAGCCCACTTTGGGGACTGAAGGCTCATTAACAGACCCTGTGTACATGGCTTAGATAAACTCCAAGCGCGTCCCAGGCTCTGCAGCTCACTCAGTGCCTTGCGTACAGAGGCACATTATTTCACCCTGGCAGCCCGCACTCTGCTGTGGTTTCTTATATAAGGGAGACCGTTGTGCTCGGACTGCCGGCTTACCTCAGCACTGCCATTTCACACCATCCCCTTCTCCCACAGTCATTGGCTGCCCTGTCCTTTTCTGCCTCAGAGTAGAATGAACTGAGGAGGGGTGTTTTCCAGGTCTTTTTGATGGGCCATCTCCCCTACCCAGTTATGGAGATCCAGAGGCCCTTTCTGTAGGTGGTCTTTGAAACACTATAAAGGATGATAACCTCATGAAAGTTCTTTGGTGTTTTGTTTGTAGAGATGCTTTAAGAGATGTTGGAATTTGGAGCTTCTCTGCTGCGTTATAAACCAGCCGCTACCATTGATTTTCATTCCAAACTCAGTTTTGGCACTAGCAAAATGTCCTTACCCAAGGAATTTTAAAACAGTGCTTCTCAAACTATCTGCAAAGAACCAGTCTTTTTTTCCCCTGGTGTGTGTGTATGTGTGTGTTTTAATTTTTAGCCTATTACAGATCCTTACTTTTGTTTTCTATTCAGTGTGACAAATCTGTTGATTACATATTTCAGTGTGGCAATGTCAAATTGGTATGAAAGCTCAGAAACTTCTGTACTTTTCTGGTGGCTGGACAGTGACAGTTTGGACCATGGATCATACTTTGAGTAGCACCATTTAAAAGGATTATACTGGGAGAATCTGTGACTTTTTGCTGAGTAGGGTTTAGTTTTTGACGTATATGCTTAATAACAAGTAGTACAAGTTTCTGACTTCCTTATAAATCATCTCAAGGCAAAAGCCTTATTTCCAAAGATTCTTCTATTGTTGGGGCTGGCCCGTGAGGTGTTCTCAACCTGTGATATGTATGTATTCATGTGTAATAATGAATTTTCTTTTTTATTAAACTTTTTGAGGGCTCCTCAATAACAGGGATTGTTGTGTCCATCTTTGTGTCCCTAGCACCTAGCGTAGTGCTTGGCTTCTAGGGAGATGGAGTGGGAAATGCTTGTTGAACGACATGATTTCATCCTCAGTAACCCTTAAAATTTGGGGTGGGGGGAGTGGGGAATAAAAGAAAGAATAAGGAGAACAACAACCAACAGCCAGATTTAACCATTGGTGCTTTTTATGCACCTTGTGTATGTATATTTTTCCTTACCATTAATAAACAGCTAACATGTGCTAAATGTTTCCAGTGCGCTGGGGAGTGCTAAGTTTCCTACGTGGATTATTTCACGCAGTCTTCACAAGACTCTGAGGGGTGGCCACTTTTATTCTCATTCTGCAAATGAGGAAACCTTAGCCATTTGCCTGAGACCGCATATACATACACGTACACATTTACACATGTCTACCAAACTTTGGTAATCTTATGGTATGTCCTTTTAAATTTTATTTGTTTATTGTAAAATATTTTAAGCATACTGTAAGAAAGGATGACACTTCAGATTTAATGAAAAACAGTATGCTTATGTAATTTTAAAATAATTTTGATTATCTTATGCATGTTATTTTTTTATTCACTTTTTCCATCTAATCTATTGTAAATACCTGAACAAGTCAATAGTATCTAGAGTTATTTTAAATCCCTGAGTTCCCATTATAGAAATAACATCATTTATTTTATTAATGCTCAGTTTTGGGACATTTAGATTGTTTCCAGTTTTTCTGTAACATTCTACAACATAGGGTGACAGATAAGTAAATCTTTGACGCATAATTATTTCCTTAGGGTATGTCCTAGAAGCAGAGTTGCTAAGTTAAAGGGTATTCACATAGGAAAAGGTTTTTGACCACATTGTCAAATTGTCCTTTGGAAAGAGTATACCATTTTTGCTCCCACTAACCTTTTTTTGAAGAGTGCCTATTTATCTGGAAAATCTTGCATGTGCAACATGTTTAAATTTTTAAAAAACGTTTTTATTGAATTTATTGGGGTGACATTGGTTAATAAAATTACATAGCCTTCAGGTGTACAGTTCTATAATGCATTATCCGTATATTGTATTGTGTGTTCACCACCCCAAGTCAAGTCTCCTTCCATCACCATTTATCCTCCCTTGACCTTCTCTTACCTCTCCCCACCCCCCTTTCCCTCCTGTAATCACCATACTGTTGTCTGTGTCTGTGAGGTGTTTTGCTTTGTTTTGTTTTGCTTAATCCCTTCACCTTTTTCAACCAGCCCTTAAAGTTCCCTCCCCTCTGACAGCTGTCAGTCTATTCTCTATCAATGAGTATGTTTTTATTTTGTTTGTTAGTTTATTTTGTTCATTAGATTCTGCGTATGAGTGAAATCATGTGGTACTTGTGTTTTTCTGACTGGCTTATTTCACTTAGCATAATACTCTGCAGGCCCACCGTGCTGTCACAAAGGGCAAGATTTCCTCTTTTTTTAATAGCCAAGTAGTATTCCATTGTGTAAATGTACCACAGCTTTTTTTATCCATTCAGCTACTGATGGGCATTTGGGCTGCTTCCATATCTTGGCTATTGTAAATAATGCTGCAGTGAACATAGGGGTGCATATATTCTTTGGAATTAGTGTTCCAGGTTTCTTTGGATATATTCCCAAAAGTGGAATCACTGGGTCATAAAAACACATTTTTTATAGATACTATCTCCAGAAATTGTCTTGCTTCTTTGTGAAAGCATATCTTTTAATGTTGCCAACTTCCACTGAAGAACTTTAGTGACTTTCCTGAGGCACAGAAAATGGGATGTTGAAGAAGGATAAGAAAAACGTTTAATTCAGATGCCTCGGTAACTCCTTCTGTGCCATCCTGTGCTTAAAGGGTGTAGAGTGCTGGTTGTTGATAATTTTAAAAATGGGGTTAGTGTGCCAAGATTTAAAGGAAAGCTCAACATTTCAAGAAAGGTTCTTGGGGGAAAGACAAAGTTTAACACATTTCCTACCCAGTTTGCCAAGGACCTACTAAAGCAATGAGTGAGCCGGAGATGTGTTCCCTTGCACACAGATTTCTGACTCATAAAACAGTCTGAAAACATCCCTGCAGAGATATAAATCTTATGGTTCACCCAGGACGTGGCCAGAGCTTGGGGAATAGGATTTTGTTCAGTCATTTATTATAGGGGCATAAAGTAAGAAAATATGAATTCCATTTAGTTTTACCCACGGGGAGTTGAACTTCTACATAGGCAACTTTCAGAATACTCAAACACTGTCAGTGTATTTTTCTGAAGTTTAGTTTCTGTCTAAGTAACCACCAAAGCATCTTTTTGGTGGGGCAGGGGTGTGTAGGGGTTTTGGCAAGACTTTTATTCTAAGGAGAGAATTTTTTTGAATGAGAGTCAGGTTTACTAATGACCAGTGCCTGTGTTAATAAAAGTGAGCAAATTAATAAATCATGCAATTTAATAATGCTCTCACGAAGATGGAATTTTCGACATGTAAATTTGTAAGGGCCATGTAAAAAGACCATCTATGCTACTAACCTGCACCCCTCCCCCAGCTTTAATCCTTTACCAACTTAATCCTGCACTTGGTGAAGCTGATTCTTTTTAAACATACTGGTCTCTGATCAGGAGGTATGTCGATCAGTATCATTGAATACAAACTGTAATGGCAGGTCATTGAGAATTAATTTCTTGAAGACCTTTTAGGAAACCTACCACAAGAAAATGTGGTTCAGGTGACCAGATAGTGTCCTTTCAGGATAACATAGGAGAGAAATGATTGTATGTCATCCCAATAATGTGGTTGAGATTTTTAGCTTTTACCCTTTTAACAATGATGATGGCGAGGGGATTGGGGCATGCACATGGAAGGTACACAGCTGAATAAAGGACAGTTAAAATCCTTAGGAGCAAAGATAATTTAGGTTTCGAAAAGTATCTAAGATTAATTGAATTTGGAGGCTACTTTTAAGTACTTTCAGATACAAAGACCCTGTGTAGTCTTTGGTCAAACTGAATATTACTCATTGAAGGCCAAGGAGCAATGTGTTGGGAAGGCACCTGAATCAAGCTTGATGCTTTGAACACTGTTTCTGAGAGCATCGAAGAGAGCTGTTCAGTGGGAGAGGTATGTGACCCACGTGACCAGGATGCAGTATTGAGACCCATGGGTAGTTTGATTGAAAAGCCTTTTAATCTCAGCAGGAAGAAGATGCTTATAAGGGACAGAAACCTAACCTCTGACAGGGATGTACTGATGAAAGGTTGCTGCTAGTATCACTTTCTTAGCATTGGGAGATCAAACCAAGACAGTCGGAAGGCTTAATCTATGTGGGTCAGCAGGTAGTGAGGAGAAATGAGAATCAGAAGGCTCGTTTGATTGACAATGGAATTGACCGACTGTGCTGCATGAATGATAGGGAGAAATTTGTATGGATTCTGAGGAGCCGTGCAGGTAAGGGAGGAGTTGAGAGTTCTCTAAGAAAAGCAGCTAGGCCAGGTCATGGATGAGGGAGGACCCACGTGGACATTTAATCTGAGCAGGACTCCAATTTTGAAAGGAAAAAATGTAGATATCAAAAATGTACTGGAAGAAAGGTCTTATTTCTCTGGTAACTATTTTTCAACTAAGCCAATTGAGAGAGGGGGTTCATAGAAGGACGTTGAGATTTGCCGGACAATGACAGGCCCTGAAAGAGAGACTTTCATTTCTAGGATCAGCTGGGATCAAAGATGGGATGGACAGATCTTGCCTAGGCTTGGAAAGAGCTGCTGTAACTATTGGATATAAGTGAAGAGGACTTCACACTGATTTCTTTTCTTGCAGTATGTGGGAACACTGCTGTGTCAATAAAGGCATTTACTTCATGGGATTCCAAGTATTACACCATCTTCAAATTAAAATATTAGCTAAAGTACTGCATAACTGAAGTTTTCTCCTTGCCTCAAATGAACTATAAAAGAAGTCAAAAGGAGAACCTACTTATCAGATGAAAATTGTAACAAAAGAATTGTTGGAGTAAAGAAAAAGTTCCTTTAGTGTCTCTTATCTCCAGTTACAATAAATATTTTGTCTTCACAAAGGAGGTAAATCCATCCACATATTATAGACAGTTTTCCAAATAGTGACTTCAAAGTGAGCAAACTAATTTTGTTGGTGCTCTGTGCCACAAAATTGCAAGGAAGGGAATTCTGAGGTGTTCTTAGCTAAGTTTATTAGAAGCAACCATTATAAGAGAGTGTTTCCTGCCGTTGCCTCAAGGAGCTTCCATATTTCAGTATTTACCCTTAAGCCTAGTATCTTTCTTAAGACTTTCCTCGTTTCCAAATTCAGATGAATAAAGAGGGTATCAGATTTGCTTTTCAATTACAGAGCAGGCAGGAAGAGTTTGGAGAGCTGGTATGAAGCCACAGTGTATTATTGGCCTGCCTTTCCTGCCCAAAGGTTGCTTCCAAATCTCCATAGATGGGACATTAGCCTCTTGAGCTGGCAATATCTGTTACTCTTTTATCTTTACTTTAGAGGGACATCCACGGGGAGAAGATCTTTAACTTTACCCATTATGCATTTTCATCTGATCAATTCCACCAGAGGATTCTGTCCTTTTAATGAAATACTGACTAAAGTGTGAGCCTCTTCCTTTTGCAGTGAGAGGAACCAAGGTACCTGGGTCACGTCACTGGTATCCTCTTCAACCAGAACCTTGAGCAGGAATACCTAGGAGGACCCTGACTGGTGTGACTTAGTGGGTTGGGCATTGTCCCGCAAACCAAAAGGTCATAGTCCAATTCCTGGTTAGAGCACTTGCCTGGGTTGCAGGCTAGGTCCCCGGTTGGAGGCATGTGGGAGGCAGTGTGTCTTTCCCTCTCTTTCTCCCTCCCTTCCTCTCTCTCTAAAAATAAATAAAATGTTTTTTTAAATACTGTAAAAAGAATAATCAGGAGAGAGAATGCTCTCAAGGGTAATTCTTGGTATCCTCAACCCAGTAGTTGATCCCTTGTAAGGGTTGGGAGTGCGGAACCCCTGACCTTCACTGCTGCCAGTGGTGCAAAGTGTGCCACCTCTTCCAGTAATCATATCTGAACAGAGGGCTGTGATCAAAACAGAGACTGGAAATGGGGACCCATTATAATTCCTCTGCAGTCATCCTGATTCTACAGGGCTCCCCATCTGGAGTCCATTGCCAGGGAAAGCTGTTCACTTCGAGGTGGGATCGGGAAAGCACCTGGCACCTGTCTGCTGGGTAGTAAGTTCCGTATAAATTCCACTTGACCTTCCTTTTCCTCTTTTCTTTCTTCCTCTCAGCGTGATGTGGTGGCACAGCTCATGGGCTAGAGAGTCAGAGCTGAATTTGAATGCCATGTAAGAGTTACTTAGCTTTTCTGAACCTCAGTTTCCTCAATGGTGGTGACATTTCCCACCTTAAAGGATAGAGGCAAGGACTTCACGAGGGAAAATGTGTGCCTGTGGCTCATTGTAGATGCTCCATGGGCGGGTGATGGTGCCCCTCTTCCCTTCCCTGCCTTAAAAACCTTATCTATGTCTCTCTCTGAACTAGCCTCAGAGGGGCTGATCAGGGCAGTCGTCCTGGTTTAAATGGAAAATGGTATTGAATAAAGCTACTGTCTACCAGAGTAGACACACCAGGCTTCATAAGAGATGTTAGGACCCTTAACTCAGTGTGCAGTCAGCTCTGCTATAATGTGTGTTCCTGAAAATCACCAGGCTTTGCAAAATCACACAGAAACCACAGGGCTTATGGGTAAAATCGGTTAGGGCCATACAGTAAAAAATTTGGCAGTGACACACACAAAAACTAGAAACCTAATGATGGTAGTACAGTTTTACACATGTTAAATGGTTGTGATACATAACATTACAGTAAACATGGCACATTTCCACGAGAAGAACTGAAATTTGCTTGTGGAAGCAGGTGTTGGAAGGGTTGGAATTTGTTGGTGTTGTCCTGAAGTTGTGCAAGGAGCATTATCTGAAATCAGATGGGAACTGTAATGCCAGGTGGGTGTGGTGTATAACATGGTAAACTGAGATAACTGGTAGATGTGTGGGTTTTATATACCTATGAGACTGAGTTCAGTTGGGGGAAGTCTTCTGTGTTCATCTGGTATTTCTCAAAGGCAAAATCATGCATAAGCAAACACAAAATTTGCATTATGCTTAAATTCTTCCCTCATGTATCAGTCACATTGGAATTGATATGCATTTTTAAAACAAGTGTTTCAGCAGAACCAACTGTACCAGCTACCTGGAAAAGGTCACCTTCCCCTAGGCAGTACTCGAGAGAGAAGTAAATAAAATCAATGTAAAGCAGAAAAACTAATGGGATCATTAATATATTTTATAAAGTGGTAATTATTTTATAAATATTAATTTTTTGTCCTGACTGGGAGGCTCAGTTGGTTAGAGTGTCATCTTGTGCACTAAAAGGTTGTGGGTTTGATCCCTGATCAGGGCACATGCCCGTGTTACAGGTTCAATCCCCAGTTGTGGCGCATATGGGAGACAACCAATCAATGTTTCAATGTTTCTCTCTCTTTCTCTCAAATCAAGAAAAATATCCTTGGATGAGGATTAAAAATAAATAAATAAATAAGTTTTTGCATTCTTTATATATCAGTAATTGTATTCTGGGTAAGTGGAGCTATCATCAAAATGTTGAGTGTGGGAATAATTGGGAGTGTGGGGATGGATATCTTTGGCTGTATTTTGTAGTGATTTTGCTTGTAGGTTACCTCTTCAGATCATCTGCTACCTTGTCATTCCCCTGCTGGCACAGATGAGCCGCCCTCAGTGCCCTGATCTCATGTTAACTGACACGCAGACCTACAGGAAGAGTAGTCAATAAATAGCATGCTGTGTGTCTTTGAGTCACCCAAATCTCTTTTTAAAGATCCTCTGTAAATGAATCCTATATTTAAAAAAGAAATATAATTGTGAATATATATGATGCTAGGAGAAGAGTAACCATCATTTAAATTATGGCGTTAAGCAGTAGTGTAGGCTAAAAAGGCTGTGGAGTTATCCATAGGTAAATTCTGGGAGAGGTTTGTGAACTGCAGACATTGCATACAAATTTTTGTTGGTGAGTGCATTTTGGAAGGAAAGAGTTCTCAGCTTTTATCACATTCCTAAATGAATCTTTGATCTCAAAATGAACAAGAAATACTAATTTAGAGAAATCGATGGAATGTAGATTTATATGGGTCATTTAGGGGAACTTAGAGTGATTGATGGCATATCCTAGTAACTTAGAGTCCATAAAGGGGAGCTATTGTAGTTTTCTCAAGAAGCGCTCCAGGGGGAGGGGTCCACTGTCAGTGCCAGCATGGAGCTGGTTTGAACAGTAGGTTGATCTTGCATGTCATCTTTGATGTTTCCTCTCAAATTGGCTGCATCAGTAGTGAAGGAATCCCTTTCAAACAAGGGCTGATAGCCTTTCAACTGTGTATCTCATGCTTCCGTTGACTTTATTTTTCAGATGGGAACAACGAGAGTTGCCCAATGGCCGTGTCTATTATGTTGACCACAATACCAAGACCACCACCTGGGAACGGCCCCTTCCTCCAGGGTAAGGCATGGACTAACAAGCCTTGAAACTCTAGAACTGGAATCAAGAGTCACCCAGTGCTGCCCTGACTGGTGTGATTCAGGTGGTTGAGTGTCGTCCCTCAAAGTGAAAGGTCACTAGTTTGATTCCCAGTCAGAATATATGCCTGGGTTGTGGGTTCAGTCCCTGGTCGGGCCACATACAAGAGGCAGCCAATCAGTGTTTCTCTTTCACATCGAAGTTTCTCTCCCTCTCTTCCTCCCTCCTTTCCCCTCTCTCTAAAAATTAAAAAAAAAAAAAAAAGACTCACCCAGTGACTTCTCTGCCACTAACTGCTGTAGCCTCCTCTTCATTTGCCCCCACCCTCTTCTTTCTTTTTCTCTTTTTCCTCTCCTCCTATGGTCTTCCCCTTTTATATTCCTTCCCCTCTGTTCCTATTTTCCCTTCTCCTCTCATGCATTGTATTGCCTTCTGTCCTACAAATTTCCATGGACGGGCTGCTTTTAGTTCGTTTTTCAGTAGAATGCTTGTGTTTTCTTTTTTTTTCTTACCCTTTTGGAAATGAAATTCATAATCTGTCATCCTTAGTCTTCACTCTGTTTTCTACTTGGGCTTTAAGTCCAGTGAAGTTACTGAAGTTAAACATTAACTTCTTAGGGAAAAAGAATTAAATATTTTATTATGGAATTAATATTATTTTGGAAACTTTCAAATATGCACAAAGCAGAGAAAAACCCCATATATTCAACACTTAGCTTCAATAATTATCAGCTTATAGCCAGCCTTGCTTCATCTGTACCAGGGTTTGGGAAACCATGGGATTGTGGACAAAATCCAGCCCTCCATTTATTTTTGCAAATAAAGTTTTATTGGGACACAGCCACACTCATTTGTTTACTTACTGCCTATGGCTACTTTTGTGCTGAATGGCAGAGTTGAGTAATTGTGACAGAGATTACATAGCTTGCAAAGCCTAAAATATAGGAGTGGGCAAAAGTAGGTTTATAGTTGTGAGTTTATGAAACACAGAGTTTATTCTTATATTATTATTTATTAATAATTGTATTATTTATTTGTATTATAAGTGTCAACCTACTTTTGCCCACCCCTATATTTACTTTGTGGCCCTTTATGGAGAAGAGTTGCCACCTCCTGGTCTGTAATTGTCACCCACTCTTCCCCCACCCCTACTGGGATTATTTTGAAGCAAATCCCAGATATCATATAATTTTATCCATATTTTGTATGTATTTCTTTAAAAAGTTATTTAAAATAAAACCAATATAGCCATGGCTGGGGGTAGCTCAGTTGGTTAGAGCATCATCCTGATATGCCAAGGTCATGGGTTCGATCCCCAGTGTGGGCACACATGAGAGTCAACCAATGAATGCATCAATAAGTGAAATAACCAGTTGATGTCTGTCTCTCTCTTCCTTTCCCTTCCTCTCTGTCTAAAGTCAATAAATTAAAAAAATAAAATAAAACCACTATATTTTTAACCGTATTTCCTTGTTATCATCAGATACATAGTCAGTAGTCAAATTTCTCCAATTGTGTTGCAAATTAATCATTGACTTTTAACAGGATGCACTGCACTCTTGTACTTAGTGTATTTAACAGCACATCTGTTTAGAAGCAGTGGCAACTCTGTAAGTGTGCTGCTTGCCGCCTCTTAACCTCTGTGGTCTGTAAGCTCTGTAGACCTTGACCTGGTGAACTTCAGGATGAAATCTAAATGAAGATATTTAATGGTAAGGATGGCTGAGGTTTACTCTTCTTTAAGGATTGAGGTGGGACACTAGATCCAGCTTTCTTATTTTTAGGATGTTTTATTGGGAGATGGGTCAACTCTATACCCCACATAGCCTATTAGTGCTTCCTGAGTTTTAGGCCCAGACCTTTGAGTCCCTGGCACATACTTCTGCTATGTAACAGGGAACCCAGAGAGAATAGAATACTTAAACTTTTATTGCTAGTTAATGGGAGAAGCTCCACCCCAGGGAAGTATTGCCATAGTGAGAACAATCTGGAAACTACAGATTATCTCAGCAGACCTAGTTACTGAGGAGCGAGATTGAGCCAACGGATTCACTTTATCATGGTCACCTCCTTCTCTCAGACACCTGGGACACTTGTAGGATGATGAGTTATTCTATCCAGGAGCAAAAAACATTGGACCTGTGACTAAGGATGAATGTGATGATTTGCTCTTTAGTTACTGTTAGGCAGTGCTCAGACCACAGGTGAGGAGGGAGAGTGATCATCATACAGCACAGGGTTGGGGAGGCCTCACAGAGGGAGGTGGATCAAAGTTGGTCTTGCGGGAAAGGCTGGAGGTGACTTAAATAAGAAGAAGAAGGTGATCCAGGTTGGGGAACAGTGTGAATATAAAAGGTGTGGTTAAGGAATAATGCTTGGAGCAGTTTTGCTGGAGTGGAAGGTTTGTGTAAAACAGAGATGCTCCAAGTGTGTCCAACAAGGCTCATGGGTTTGGTGGAGATGCTCTTGGAACTGAAGAGTGTAAAAGGGGTCACTGGGCCTCCAGCCGCTGCTCTGTGGCTGTGATTCCGCATAAGATTTCATCGGAAATCAGGGTGAGATTATGCTGCTTAAAAGTTTGAAATTCACCAGTGCAGGGGACTCCTACTTAACATAGGGATTGAACATGTGTTTATTTCTATTTCTTCCTGAAAACTCACTAAAATGGCAATAAAGGTATAAAAAAGTTATAAATCATCAATGATAAAGGTGGAAGAGGAGAAACAGCATATGGGAGATGTTAATCAAACTTTAGTTGCTGATAGATAAATGGCAGAGCTAAGAAAGCTGAAACCCAAGCCTGCAGGGTGGAGTGTCCACCAGGAAACCAGCCGATTTGCACCATGGAGCCCTGGAGAGCCTCAGCCGTGGGAGACTTGTGGTGTGTGTGTGTGCATGTGTGTAACAAAACCAGAAACCAGAAGTTGAGCTTTAAAATTTGTGTAGTTAAGAGTTAGATTCCTAGGTTGTCAACTCTCATTACCATCCCTCTGCCACACATGTACCCAGGCACACGTGCACAGGCACACATGTGCGCACACATTCACACTTAAATACCTAAACACAGCCTTGTGACTGCTGCTGGCACGAGAAGCAGAGCAGAACCTGCCCGGGGGACGGAGCCATAGCTGAAGGCAGGGATGAACTCAGAAAAAAGGGATTAAGAAGGGATGCTGTTCCCAGGCTAAAAATGGGAGAGGTTTTTTTGTTTGTTTGTTTGTTTTGCTGGAGAAAGTGACCAATCTAAGGGAATAGAACTATGGATTGTGATATTTGGGGGCCTTCTAGTGAAACAGCTGAGTGAAGGCGCTGGTTGGCCAGCCCCCACCTGGGCACACAAAACTTCCAGCCAGTGTAGTGGCTCACTTTTAAAGGTGAATGAACAGCAGAAAGAGAAAAAAGGGCTTGGTGAAAACAATGTAGGGAGCAGAAAGAAACTTTAAAAAGTAAAACCAAATTATAGTTTATGTCCTCTAAGATTTGGGAGAAAATACGGCATCTGCGAAACAAGAACAGGAGAACGTAAAACAAACTATGTAGAAAACAAACAAACAGAATAACCAGGAGCTTTTATAAAGTAATGTATATGACAGCAGAAATTTGACAGTTCAATAGGATTGAAAGATAAAATTGGAGCTAAGGAAATTGGAAGCTGAGTCTAGGAGATCCAACATCTGAACAGTGGTTCTAGCAAGAAAGGAAAGAGAAATAGAAGGTAGGAAATTATCAGAGAAAGAATAAAAGGAAGTTGACAGAACTGAAAAATATCGTATCCAAATTCGAAGGGCCTATAAAATTCTGAGCCCAGAGAATGAAAAAAGACCCATCCCGAGGCACATTCTATTGGAATTTCAGAATGCCAAGAGAACATTTCTTAGCTTCCAGAGCAAATAGACTGAGAACATATCAAGGATCAGGAATCAAGAATGCCATCCTTCTTCTCATCAGTATGATCCATAAAATTCTGGTGAAAAATTATTTCTTGTCTAGATATCAAGTTTTAGCTATTTTTACATGGAAGTGTGAGAGCTGAAATAAAGGCATCTTCAGACAGCCAGAATTTCAAAAAATTAACTTTGGCGCATTCTCTCTCAGAAGCTACTACATGATTTATCCCACCAGATCAGAGGAAACCGAGAGAGAGGTCATGAGATGAGGGCACAGGGGACTCTGTTCAGAGGGCAGAGAGGTTCCCAAGAGGAAGATGAAGGAAGATGACTTAGGACAATAATGTAGAGCAGGCCTGGAGGACAGCTGTCCATGCTGGATGAAGGGTTCCAGGAGAGATGTGACCAGGAGAGAGAGGCCACCTGCACTGTCAGAATCTAAGGGTGCATTAGTGAGAGCTTCTGGAAAACCATGGAGCACGAAACAAGGCAGCTCCTAATTCCACAGGGGAGAAAGTTGTATAAGTAAGGAAATGTATTTATAGTATTCTACAAAGTCATAACACAAACTCTGAATATTAATTTGATGGTTTTCTATTTGGGAGGATGAGGCAAGAGAGGACTTTGTATCTATTAGGGGGTGGAATACAATAACCAAATCCTCATTTATAGTGAAAAGTCCGTGAGTCATATCTGAATGGAAGAAGTTCAGAAATCATGGAATAAGCTTGTTATTTAGAAATATGGATATAAGTAGTAGTAGAAGAAGCAGTCAAGAGCTGAAAGTAATTGCTTCTGGGGAGCAGGAATCAGCACTGGGGAGAGGTAGGGCAGGGGACACTATTTTTCTTTATATATCCCTATAGTTCCCTTTGTTTAAACACACATGCATACACAAATATATGTGATTTCCTTGATACAAAAAATAAAACTAAATAAAAATCACTTAGTTGAAAGCATTTGTGGTAAAGGTGGGAAGGTTCCAGATTATTGTGAACCTTGACTGCTAATTAAACAGCAATGACTTGAGAGCAGTGGGAGTCAGCTGAAGTTTTTAGTGGAAGCATGACATAAGGGGTCCGTTTGGTATGGCTCTCCTGATGGCAGTCGATAGGCTGGACTGAGTGGGGAGGTTAGTTCTGTGATAGTTGGATATAGAAATGAAAGTTGAGGGCAGAGAGATGACAAAATAGGAAGCTCTCTGGCCGATTGGTTTATTGACAGAAAAGGAAGAGTCGGGAATGATGGTGTGGTTTTACCCCTGGGAGGAAGACTGACCTAAAAGAAGACTGGGAAAGACTTGTTTTCGCCAAGTGCCTTTTTCTCAGGTTTAGGGAGAGTGCTGTGACATTCCGTTTAATCCAAAGTGACAGCAGGTCATGAAGGCATGGCAGTCTAGTGGGTAGAATCCAGACAGAATCTGGGAACTAGTCATGAGGCTGGGAGCTGCTTGAGGAGAAGCTGTATCTAGGGAGGCTTTGAGTCAAAAAGAGTCATTGATGTGGTGGCAACAAAAGTCATCCAGGAGTCTTAACGCTGAAAATTGAGGAAGATCCAAACTGAAGCATACTAGTTGTTGGAGTGAGATAAGAATTCAGAGAAGATGAAATGAGATGGTAGTCAGGGAACAAAGATACTCTGACAGTTCGGAATCATACAATACAAATCTGTGTTGGGTTCTCTTTGCAGTGGGCTAACCCTAGTTTCTTCACTGATACCTCTTTTTGAAACTCCTTTCCTATCCACGCTTCCATACTTAGAATGGAAAATTCAAGCATGCACCAAATTTGAGAGAATAACTCAATGAATCCGTTTTAACCCTCACTTGCTTCTAACAATTAATAACATTTTGTTTCATCAGATCTCCCAGGAGAGGGGACCAAAGAATTTTAAAGCAAATCCCAGACATCATGTTCTTTGATCCATGAATACATCACATATGTCTCTAATGGATGGAGTGTGTTCTTTTTGTAAATAACCAAAATACTATTATCCCACACAACAAAATCATGACTATTTCCTTATTTCATGTCATACCCAGTCCCCATGTCATGTTTCCCAGTTGTCTTACAAGTGTTTTTATACTTGATTTGTTTGAATCAGATTCAAACTCAAGATCAAAACATTGCTTTTGGCTGGCATGTCTCACAAGTCTCTCTTAACCAATAAGTTCCTCCACCCTTTCTTATTTTTTTCAGGCCATTTATTTGTTGAAGGTCCTGGGCATTTGTCTTGTAGAGTTTCTCATATTCTAGATGTGGCCAATTGTGACCTTGTGGTGTTGTGTAATATGCTTCTCTATCTCTTGTCTTTCCCGTAAGCTGGTAGTTAGATATGGAGGCCTGATTAGATTCAAATTCACCTTTAAAATTGACATATTAATATAATTTACATGCACTGAAATATGCAGATCTCAGGTGTACTGTTTGCTAAGTTTTGACAAATGCATATGCTCATGTAACGCACACACCATCAAAATGTAAAACATTTCCATCACCCCATGAAGGTCCCTCTCGTACTTTCTTTGATCATGTCTTCCTTGTGTTTGTGAAAATTAAATTAAATCTTTGAAGCACGGCTGAGGTTTTTACCATCTATTCAAGCCTTTCCTTGCCCATGACTATTTTAGGACCAACTTTGGAAAGGTTGTTACTGACCAAAGACAACGTGGAGATTCCTGCTATTTTTTACACTAACCTTCCCTTGCAACATGTTTTCACTGGCACCTTATATCAGGATCATTTCAGTTGCCAGTAGAAAACTGTGGGATCCAAATAGGCTTAAACAATTAAGAGAATTTATTGGCTCATGTAACAAAATTCTAGATATAGGTCCTGGTTTCAAGTGAAGCCTGAACTGGTGGCTCAACAATATCACCAAGGGGCTGGATTTTTTCCCTTTTTTCTGCTCTGTCATCCATTTCATATTGTCAACTTCATATGGGTCAACTTCATATTGTATTTGGGTCCAAGATGCCAACCAGTTGCTCCAAGGACTACATGCTTTCTCAGTCATATCTGGCAAGGAAGAGAGACTGTTTTTCCAAGAATTCATAGTAACATTCTCAAGGTTCACCGATTGACCAGCATTTGCCCACTTCTGGTCCAGTCAACAGTTCAACTCCCAGGTTGGGAGTAGATTCACCTTCTCTGGAACCATATAGATGGCCTGCATGGAAATCAGGAGCTAGTGGTAAGGAGGGATTGGTTTCTGAGGATGCAACCACGAATGTCCGCTTTAATCATCTAAAGCTTCCAGGGGTGTCCAACCCGCAGCATGCGGGCCTCATGCAGTCCGGGATGTCTATGAATGCGGCCCAACACTAAATCATAAATTTACTTAAAACCTTTTCTTTTGCCCATCAGTTTTTGTCAGTGTTTGTGTATTTAATGTGTGGCCCAAGGCAAGTCGTCTTCCAGCGTGGCCCATAGAGGCCAAAAGGTTGGACACCCTCAAAGCCCCAGAAACTTCCGTGATTGGAGCCTGCCTTGCTGTGCTTCCTCAGAGCAGCCAAGCTCCTATGCCAGACACCAGTTCACCCTCCTTTGGTCCATCCTTGTCAGCCATCCTGAGATTTTACTAGAATTTGAAGGGAGGGGTGGGGTGATCACTGTGTTCATGCTGAGCTTAATGTTTCCAGCTGGGAGAAACGCACTGACCCCCGAGGCAGGTTTTACTATGTGGACCACAACACTCGGACCACCACCTGGCAGCGCCCCACAGCAGAGTACGTGCGGAGCTATGAGCAGTGGCAGTCGCAGCGGAATCAGCTCCAGGGTGCCATGCAGCACTTCAGCCAAAGATTCCTCTACCAGGTGAGAGGGCAGAATGTGCAACCTCGCGTTATCTCCCCTGACCTGTTTGGTGAGCAGGGAAAATGTCAGTACTCTAACCCTGGAGATTTTACTCATCACAGTGAAATTCCTCAAACTCCAGTGTTTCTAACTTAGTAACTCAAGGCCCAGCCTCTGTGTCTAAGGACTCAATATGCCTGAAACTAAATAAACCATCTTTCTTCCAACACTGGATTTCTCTTCTGGCCCTTCCTTCTGAGTCCATTCACCCTAACTTGAAACCGGAAGGTCAACTATGACTCCTATACCTTAGCTTTTTAAATCAAAGCAACCACATAAATCCTTCTTTTTCCATTGCTACTGTCTTTCTTTAGATCTTTATTATCTGACAGATACCCAAGGATGGCCAGTGGGCCAAACTAGCCCACACCTGATTTTGTAAATAAAGTTTTATTGGAACATAAGCATGCCCTGTAGTTTAGCTGTTGACTGTGGCTGCTTTCACACTATATTAGAAGAGTTCAGTAGTCACATCAGGGACTGTCTAGCTCATTAAGCCCAAGATATTTACTGTCTGAACCCCTGGTCTGGATCAACCTCCTGCTACCCGATTCCCGATTTTCCTTTGCTCCTCCCAGCTGAATAGTTAGGGCAGCTTCTGAATTGTTCTCTCTGCTGGTGTTCTCCCCCAGTCCATACTGCCTGTTCCCACCAGAGCGGTCTTCAGATACCATTGTTATTTTATCACTTAAACAAACATCACTGTGGAGGATTTAAGGAGGGTAACTGTCATCTTTTTATTACTGACTCAAAAACTTCTGTGGTCATTACTTAATGAATAGCATTTAAATTTTTTACTTCAAGATTCACAATGCTGTAGTCCCCAATTAACTGTCTAATCATCTCCCCTACTGTGAACCCTCTTAGCTCCACTTTCCTGAGTCTCCATTCCATTAGAACCTCCACCAGTAACCTGGTAGCTGGGGGAGGAACCCAACCACACAGCCTCTTTGGTGGGAAGAGGGGAGATTCCCACCTTGGAACTCTAATTGCATTTTCTCAGAGCACCTTGAACATGAAGCTTGGGATCTGCACAGTATGTGGTGGACTGGAGTTGGAAACTTTTTGAGCTGGTTCACAACATTTAAGCACCATGTTTAATCCACATTGTTTCTATTTGAAATGAATTTTAACCCCACAATCCATTTATAAATCAGATACTACCCTAGTTTGATGCTCAGGAAATCTTTAATTCCATTTAATTAAGTAAAGTTCATTATCAGCTTTGCCTTCCTTTGCAGCTGTTTCTCTGCTCTCCCAAAGCAGAAGCTCCGCCATCAACCATAAGGCGTGGCAACATCTCGCTGGGCTGGCTTGTCCCCTCTTCTGTCTGTGGGGGCTGATTGATCATCATACAGTGAGGAAACTGATGAGGACCTCTGTTTCCTTACTGTGGATGAACAGAAAGCATGATGTTTGTCACATTGAGTTGCCTCCAAGAAAGAGCAGCTGCAGTGGCCTTGTGGTCTACCAGGTGCCGCATGCTTGTGTTCTTATGCCAGGCCTCCCACTCCACAAACCCTTTCACACAAGCCTGGCATCCGATTCTGGCATGCTTCAGAATTGAATGCGATCTGGTCATTCTCCGCATTTCAGAACCTGTTCTCCTTGAGCTGGGCCCCAAAGACCTTACCTGCCATTTTCTTGGGTGGTTGTGGCTGCAAAACTGGGAAGGTCTGGGCATCTTTGTCCTTTGATTTTCAGACAAGGAGACATTTTAGGAGTCTCACATGCTTCTGTCTCCCTGCTTAGTCAACCTCTCTAATTAAAAAAGACTCTATTAAAGGATTCTTTTTTTCCTCTCTATCATGTACCAAGTAGGTTCTCTAGGTTGATCGAGCCATTTTGGTGTGTGAAAGGGAAGATTCTGGAGTTCCTGTCTACTTGGTCTTCTGGCACATTCATTCCACGTACCCGCCTCTCCTATTTTAGCAGCATCACCCTGGGCCTGCAGAGGAAGAACTTTGACTTAGAGGCCCCCTTAGAAGTAAAACTCAAGTGCTAAAAAGTGTTCTCCCTGAGGCACCTAATATGGTTTCCTCAGCGTGGCTGGGGATTCAGGAGGCCCTAAATGGCAGTGATGGTTCCCTTTCCTCCCTGAAACAAAATTCATACTGAAGAACCTGGTGGGATTCTTTTCTGTGCCATCTTTCAATGTCCCTCTGTTGAATTACCTCCCCGCTGGGTTTGGTTTGCCCCTCTTATTTGCTGTGGTGCCATGGCCTGGTTACAAGTAAGAAGAGTCGCTTTCACGGAGTTATTTTGGGGTTTGGCGTTGGCCCAGGATTTGACTTGGTAGACTTAAGAGCTGATACTATACCAGCGGCTTCCCCTCCTCCTCCTTCTCCTGCAGGGCTGAAAGCAAGACCTGTTCTTTGCTGCCCTGTGGAGAACACAAAATACAGTTCAAAATGGAAATCAAGGGAATCCCAGGTTGCAGACTCCCGCAATTCCTTCCTGCTGTCTACTTCAACACACCTTTTTCAGTCTGTTATTGTTCCCTCATTTCTGATATGGTTTCCTTTCCTAACTGCCCCTGCCCCGTGCCTTTGTTGCTTATGTTGTAATGTGCACACTTGTATTCACCTGTGCACTTCTTTCACTCTGCCTTCTGTTTTGGGTTCCCACTGCGGGCCACCAAGGATGCCTGGCCCAGCTATGCACATTGTGTTTGCATATTTCTGTTAAACCTTTTCCTTTACTCCCACTTTGGTTCTCTCCTAATAACTGAAAGAGGTGTCTAGTGTTGGCAGGACTGAAGCAAATCATTCTGTGGCTCCTATTGTGAGGACGCCACATGGCATTATCTAGAAATAGGCAGCTTGGTTCTTACTCTGCAGACAGCCCCACTGGATTGAATTCTCAAGTACCTGGGCTCTGTTCTGTACCCATTGGTTGTATCCTTTTAAAAAAGGAGTCTGCCTTCCACACTGTAACCTTTGTGCCCTTCCCAGAGCCTTTCTTGCCCTCAGTTGTATTTGTTAGACATTCTTTATTTCTGAGTTTGTATCTTAAAATATTACTGGAACTTAGTGTTTAGTCCCTGAGGGACTTAAACTCACGTGAGCTGTCTGGCTCATGGCCTGTAACCCAGATCTCCTAACCCAGGGGCACTTACCAGGAAAATTATTCAACAGCGTTCCTTTCTTTTCCTAGTAATAATGGAAACTGTCTTGTCTCCTCGAGTCACCTGTACATACTCGTATCTCTCTTCTGAGTGTAATCCCTCCATGCCCCTTCTCTGTGATTTTCCGGCCTCGCTCCAGGTAGCACTTGGGATCTGTCACTTCAGCGAAGTGTGCTTGCACAGAAGGGGCAGTTGGTTGGCTCATTAGAGATGTGGGGTTTTCTGGCCATGATGCATAGCTTTTATTTTTGTTTCTCCTTGGCTTCTGTCAACTTTCTTTTCGAATTTTTCAAGTTGTACTATGTACATTAGGGAAGAAAACTAGTCAAGCACTTTGCTTTAACTCTATGAGGTAAAATTGTTATGAGTGTTGACTTCCAGTGACTCCATTTCATGGGTTCATGTTTATTAATCTCTGGTCTCTCTCCCTTCCCTTTCTGCTTCATCTTCTCCTTTCTTACAGGTGTTGGGGGTATGGATCTGATAGGATGAGAATAGGAGGATGCTGAAGAAATTTTTTTAAAAAACAATGTCAGTGGAAGAGAGCCGACATTGTATGAAGTTTGTGACTTTAAAAAGTCAAGGATTAAAGAAATGGCTGGCCCTGGCCGGCATGGCTCTGTCTATTCCATGACTGGTTTGGTTCCCAGTCAGAGTACATGCCTTGGTTGTGGGTTCAATTCCCAGTCCAGATAGTCCCATACTAATCTCCTGTCCAGGTGCATATGGGGGGCAACAGATCGATGCTTCCCTCTTGCATCGACGTTTCTCTCTCTTTGTTCCTCTCTCTCTAAAAAGCAATGAAAAAGTGTCCTTGGTGTGGGTAAATAAAGGGGGGCTGATAATTCCTTTTTATTCTTCTCCCTGTGTTTTGTGTACTAGTCAGAGTTTATTTTGATGAATAATAGAAACTTAGTTAAACTTAAGCAGAAAAAGACTTTATCAAATGGTAATTAATAGAGCTAACAGAACAGTGAAGAATCAAGCTGTGGCGGAAAACCAAGGGTAGGCAAGGAAGAGGAATAGTTTGCATAGGATGTTGCCTCATCCTTCTGCCGTTAAACACTTGATGCTCCAATGTGCTATGGGCTCTGCTGCAGTAGTGAGGAGTCTCCAGCAGCCCCCATGCTCTCATACCATCCCCTGCAAGTTTGGTGTTGGAGCATCTGATTGGCTGTTCTTAAGTCATGTGCCTATACTCTAGATGCTGTGGTATTGGGAGGGAATATTTGCTAGCTGATAAATATTTTTTGTTTGTAGTTTAATGCAGGTCACAGAGACCGTCAGTAAAGATGTTTGGTCTGTTGATTTGTAGAGTTAAGCAAAAGATGCCTATTAATCCACTGAAACCCAGTTGGTACCAGTTGGGAGCTAATTTAACATTGCAGCTACTGAATGCTTTGTGGGTTGTCCACTCACTCCAAAAAAATAGCTGAAGCAGCAGATAATTTTGGACTAAATGCCTCTCTTAAATTCTTAAAATAACCTTTCCTGTAGTTCTTCCCTTCTGCAGGGACATTGCTGCAGCTCAGTACTTACCTCACTGCATTGTATTTAGCGTCATTATCTGAAATGCATGCGTGTTTCACATGTTAGGTGCTTTCCTTCCGTTTTCAAATGCTCCTGTACCTCTGTATGAACTACAAAACAAATGTGGAGGAACTTGGATTTTGTGAGATGCTGCACCCTACCCCCAACAAAATGACTTGTGTGAATTTGGGAGATCTTTTTCAGTAACCATCAGATAAACCTGAACTGTGGCGGAGACATTGAGCACGTCCTCCACGTTACATTGATGGTAACATGCCCTCAATCGAGGACAGCCTAGCTTCTCACACCTTGGTACAGTTTCATTCAACTAGGTTGGAGGCCCGTTGCTGAAAGGGGTCTCTGTCCCATCAAGGAACCTATGGTTTCAAGACTTAAACGTCTTTGTTGGAGCTTGCTTTGGAAGAGTTGCTTGTGCTGCCACCTTGGAAAGAAAGTTTCTCTGTACTTTCAGCTGGGGGTGGAGGGTGGCTGTGAAAGGGGGTTCGTTGGCAGTTGAGTTCCACCAATGTTTTCTCAAGCCGAGACTGAGCCCCATTCATCCTCATGCCTGTGTGTGGCTCCGAAGGGGCCAGCCAGGCAGCTCGAAGTCTGCATTGAGAACTTGATCCCGTAATGTAACGATTAAATTTTAGTAAGTGAAATAAAAATGTTTCAGAGAGAGAGAGAAAGAGAGAGAGAGAGAGAGAAAGCACAGAACAATACTTGTTTTATTTAACTATGAAGAGTTTCTGACAGCAGCCCCCTTCCCCACAGGATATGAGAACTCTCGGTCCACTGCAGCCCTGCCCCAGGGACCTTGCAGCAGAATTAGGCTGGGGGTGGGGGGGTGCTAATGTAAACAGAGACCCTGAAGTCCTGGAATCAGCTCCCCCTTCTTTCTCCTGTCTCCCCTTCTCTCTTGCCACCTCGCCCCCAGCCCCACCTCCCCAGACAGGCACACACAGAACACTGAGCAACTTCAGGTTCAGGCCGGAGGAGAATAAAGGTGCTTTGTGAAAGGAAGCAAAACATTCCTGGGGGAGGTGAGGGGCCTGGGGCATGAATGTGCCCTCAGTCTGTGCTGATGCTGCACACCCTGCTCCTTCTCCCAGCGCACCCAGGAGGGAGGTGGAGGGAGGAGGGCCCAGCCCCCAGCCAGGAAGCTCTGGGCGTGGGCAGGGCTTGTGGGAATGATTTCATTGGAAAGGCCTGCAATATTTTTTCCCCTCCCGTGTGTGGTTCTTGGAGAAAGTTGGAGGTGGTGGTGATTTCAGTCGCCTGGGCTGCCGGGAGCAGGAGCTGAGCAGAGGCGCTCTGCTGAGCATGCAGGCAGCCTGGCTGGGGCCCTTCGGCCATGCCTGCGGCCTGCTGCTGCCCCCCGGCCCTGGCCCACCTTCACCTGCGCACCTCTTCCTCCCCCTCACCGCCACTGCTCTCCAAGACCTATCTGGGTCCTCAGTGCGCAGTGTCTTTTTCAGTTTTTCTTTTTTTGGAAAAGACTTTTGAGGGGAGCAGATGCCACCTAAGGCCCCACTGTCTCCTCTAAAAAGAGCCCAAATGTGGAAATGAGTTGTTGGCATTTTTAATTTTATCTATCAATTTATTTTTAACCAGCAGCTTTTTTTAACCTCTGTGCCCTGCTGTGTTTCTTGTGTTTAGTCTTCAAGTGCTTCAACCGACCATGACCCACTGGGCCCCCTCCCTCCTGGCTGGGGTAAGTACTGAGTCCTGCTCTGTGCCCTCAGGGTCCCTCAGCTGATACTCCACCATGCCTGTCCTATCCCTGCGAGCCTTCCTCACGCCCCTCCCTCGGCTTCTCTTTTCACTTCTCCCCAGCCTCACTTTCTGGGGATGCTCAGCCAGAGCAATTAATTGCAGGCAGTGGAGCCAGAGGCTGGGAAAGTAATGGAGCTCCCCTGCGCCGCTGTAGTACTCATCTGCCATAGCTGAAGGAGGGTGTCCCTATGGAAGGAGTCCCCGAGTGGCTGTGCTACTGTTGGGTTTTGGTCCTGACTTTCAAGGTTCCTACCCAACCATCCATCCTCACAACAAGACATTTTGACGCTGGCCGATTCCCAGATGCATTTGTTTCAGGTCTGTGGCTATGTGATTAAAAGAAGCCACCTTACCAAACCTTTCTCTGCAGCTGAAATGTTGGAGGACTTCAGCCTAATTTTGACTAACGGAAGCCGCCTTTCTGGGGGCGGTGGACATAGCTATGAAAGAGGCCAGAGGAAAACCCGCTGAGTGCCAGTTGGTGACTCTTGAAAGTACCTCATTGCTAGTTAGTAGCACCATGCTGGATTCTTCTTGTCGTTGGCAACCGCCTCTTAACCTGTTCTCAGTCCCTGGTGTGACTCGTGAGAACGAGTTAGTGAGATGGACATCTATGACCTGAGGGTAATCATAGACTTTATGGCTATTCCGGGATGGAGTGGCCATGCAGAAAGGGTCATTAGAGATGGTGAGACTCTGCTTTCTGCAGCTCTCTGAGCTGGGTCAGGCCTTTGTTCAGTAGGCCAGAGTTCCTGGAGCTAAAGAGGGCCATTTTTGCAGGAATCGGCATGTGTCGGGTTAATGGATTGCCTAGACCAGCAGAGGACAGTAAATGCTGGGTTGGTGGTGTTCACAGATGGTATTAAGTTGGGCGGGGATGTGCTCCCCAGGGAAGGTGGAGAAGCTGACAATGATAGGATGAGCGTCTGATCCTCTTGGTACAGACACAACTACTCCCTGGTAGTAATATACGAGGTTACATCAACCCCTTTGGACCTGCAGAATATCACTTAGTCAGTCACCACTGTGTTCCAGGGCACTGGCAGGACCTCCTAGTCCTTCTAGTGGAATAGATCAGTTAGGGAGGCCTCCACACAATTCTTTATTTTCTGCTAGGGAATCCCTTATGCATGCATCGGATCCACCTCGCTTCCTGAGCTGATGAAAGCTCGTTGTTATCTCGGAGACTGGCTGCAAGTCAAGTGTGAGAGTCCAACATAGGTTCCTTGTCTAGATAGGGGAAAACTCAACAAATTAAACAAGACTCTGTGCTGCTCTTTGGCAGCCAGTAGACACTGCGACCTAGAACTGGGGACACGGAGTTGTACCTTTCTCTGCAGAGTCAAGTAATTTACGTCTGTACCAGTTTTGCTAAATGTTGATCACCAAGTAAGAACAGCTATAAGGACTTGTAAACAGCTCCCAGAAGCCAAGTGTGAAATATTTGAGGTGGGAATGGGAGCCATGGTTGAAGTCAGTGCTGTTTACGAATGATGAGGAAGACACGCAGAACGATAATGGTATGTAACTGAGAAGAAAGAACACTTGGCTGAGGGCCAGGGAACCTTCCTAATCACATCCTTCATGTTTTCTGTTGGCTTCTCCAGGCCTGGTGCAGGGGCCACCTCCCCAGGGAGAGTTCAGATTGAACAGAAAGAGCAGCAAAACTAAACAAGAATCGCATTTAGCAAGAGCCTGCCGTGAGGTCTGCTGTGTTTTCCTGCTCAGTCCTGTGTCTCTTTCCGTTGCTCCATGAGAGATTTCATGATCCTTCCTCAGCATCAGCTCAGGGATCAGGACATCTCACTCTAGATTCACATCTCCTCAGCCACCCTGACCCTGGGCACTTGACTGAATGTTCCTGAGTCCATTTCTTCCTGAATGAGGTTGAGCTAGATGCTCTAAGGACTCCCCCAGCCCCCAAGCTATGAAATTGTATGCAGCAAAGCAGTTCCAGTGGACCACGAGAACTCGCCCTCTCCGCCCTATGCAGGGAGCAGTGCCAGAAACAAGGCGCAAGCCTGAGACCAACTGGACGGATCCCCCAGCCTAGCGGTTAGCGTTGGCCATGGCCCTTGGCAGAGCAGATGTGGAGGATCTAGTTAAAAGCAGAAGCTTCTGGCTGGGAGCAGCCCCTCCCTCCCCTCAGATCCCTCTTGGGAAGCCTGTCTTCTCTGGGACAGTCCCACAGCTGTTTGGAGGTGGTGGTAGCTCTGTAGCAGTTTTGGATACCTTCTTTTTTTTCTTTCCTTTGCGTTTTTAAAATGTTCATCAAGTAATGGATACCAGGTAAGGTAGACAGAGACCAAGGCACTGGGTTGATACTGAAAATGTTGCAGGCTGATACTTGAGGCAGTGGGGCTGGCCCCCCCAGTTCTACTGCTTTTCAATTTTTGGTTTCCCTGTAGCTTCTGGAACTTGTTATTTTTATTTCTTTAATTTTACCCTGTCACTGTAAGTGACAGGGAGAGCCATTAGCATTATTTGTTTTCAAGACAGAAACAGGTTTGAAGGCTCAAAAACTTCCTGGGAAAGGTGACCTATCTTGAGTTCAGAGCCTTTCCCGTAGTTTTGCCTGCCACCCACCCAGAGCTCATGGGGTGACCCCTTTAACCTCTTTCAAGGTCTGGAATCCCCAGCTGGAATTGGGCCTGCCCCTGAAGCCCAGACTCCCTCCTTAGAGGACCCCAGAGCGATCATCAGTGCACCCAGTAAAGGGTGAGAGAGTAAAGGTTGTCCAGAGGAGAGAGAGAATGCCTGAGCGACCCCAAACACTGCCCTGTCTGGAAGCACGCACTTAGGTATAAGAACTAGATGGGTGTTGTAAGTGCTGCCACCCCTGGCATTTATTTGCATATATGCAACATAGGGCTTTTGCTGGGATGTGAGAGTTTTAGCACAAAACTTTGCCTATAAGCAGCGAAAAAAAAAGAAAGATGAGGTAGAGGGTACGGAGGCTCTGAGCACTGATCAGAGAGGTATGAGGGAAAACACCACCCTTCCAGGGGCCCGGGTCACCTGCATCCTATGGGCAGAGTGGTTGCGGGACCAGAGACCAGCTGTCACAGACTTGGTGGGGGTGGGACTGGGGTTGAGGGGAGGCTGTCCATGCCTCCACTTTGCACACAGCTGGATGCAATTATGCCTCTGGTTTCAGCTGGGCTGCTCCCCTTCCATGTTGCCACGCTGCCCCCCTCCCTCCAACAAACCAACCAACCAACCAACCAACCAAAGACAGTGCTTGATCCTGAGTTAGAAATGTGACCATCCCTCCCCCACTACCCCAGTAGGGAAAGATTCTCTTTGTCCTTTTTTTGCCAGTGACAGATGTGTTTGAGCTGGGCTTTCACTGGTTAAACTTCTCTGACAGGTTAAGAACAGGGGCAGAAAGTCAGACCCAGCACCTGGAAGGGGACACCCAGAGAGGAGAGAACGTGGCTCAAGATGTCTCAGTCTAATTGTCCTCTTTTCTTTCTTCTCCCTGGCAGAGAAGAGACAGGACAACGGACGGGTGTATTACGTGAACCATAACACACGTACTACCCAGTGGGAGGACCCTCGGACCCAGGGGTAAGGATTTGGTCTGGGAGGGGGCTGGGCCCTGTGCAGCTCTGGCATTGGCTGAGTGGCCTTGGACTGCATTTGTTCCCCGTGGCCACTGTTCTGGGACCTTTAACCACACACAAGTGCCTAGAGACCCTCATGGTATAGCTTAAAAGTGACTCCTTAAATTGACTTTCCTGGTAGATAGGCAGTGGCCTGAATGGTCTCTGCGCTGATTGTGCAAGCTGTTGATAATGTGATTTTGCCCTGTACTGCCCCTTACCCCCCAGAAGCTAGTCTGGGACTAGGTCAGTTGATGCCTCAGGATTGCTGGTGGCCGCTCAGTCCATAGCCATGGCCACCTAGGGCTGGTTCTTTGGCCTTGGGATAGTAAATGACCTCTCTCTTCTGCAGAACAGTTCTTATGGCTTAAGTGTACCAGCTCCGTTTCCTCAAGGTCCACACTCAGAGGCTTTACAGAGCCTGGGTGAAAGAAGAGTGAAAGGAGCACTTTGGGGACCCCAGCCTCATAAGCACTGAGGTCCAGAAGGTGAGGCTAGTCTCATCCTCTCTTCCCATGTTTCCAGGATGATCCAGGAACCAGCTCTGCCCCCAGGGTGGGAGATGAAGTACACCAGCGAGGGGGTGCGCTACTTTGTGGACCACAATACCCGCACCACCACCTTTAAGGATCCTCGCCCAGGGTTTGAGTCAGGGTAAGGACTTTGCACAGGCAACAGCAGTATCTGTTAGCACCCGAATTTATCTGCGTTCACCTGCTCGTAACTGCCCTCTAGTGGCCTATTTCCATGTCATGTTAGTAGGGCTGGGGAGCGAAGGAGCTGCCCTGTTTATTCAGAGTAACACCAGTGGTGTCATTCTCTGTCTGTCTCTGTCTCTCTCTCTCTCTTTTTGTCTCTCTGTCAAAGGAAGAGTATGGCTTTATTTCTAGTTTTTCTTTTTACTTCCTTAATCTGCCGAAGATTTTAATGGCAGACCCTTCCTTTCTTTTATTCCTTACCTTACCCGTCTTTAATATAGCACCAGCTTTCCTTAGGGCTAACAAGATATCATGCTAATTTTTGAGAAATCACACAGATTCCAGGTCATCTTTGCTCTTCCCAGGACGAAGCAAGGTTCCCCTGGTGCCTACGACCGAAGTTTTCGGTGGAAGTATCACCAGTTCCGTTTCCTCTGCCACGTGAGTTCTGGTGCTGGGCCCTCCCCTTCAGGCTGGGGTTGTGGAGTTACTTCAGTGTGATTTCCCAGCCCAGCAGCAGTCTTGTCAGGTGGGGGAAGGTTACTGTGTAACCCCAAGCAGTTGTTTGACGTTGTCTCTAGGAACCAGGCTCCTCTACCAGCTCAGGATGGAGGAGACCAGACTGAATAATCACCTACTGAGGCCTGAGTCAAGTATTTTTTTTCTTTTCTTTTTAGTCAAATGCCCTCCCCAGCCACGTGAAGATCAGCGTTTCCAGGCAGACGCTTTTTGAGGATTCTTTCCAACAGGTTAGAAGATAATTATGGTGTCTGAGACCAGAGGCAGGTAGAAGGCCCTTCCCACCTCCTCCCCCCACCCTTTCTGTCACCCTGTCTTCTGTCACATGGCCTTCTAAACCCACACAGTAGAGTGTCCCAGGCCTGGGCCTTGGGGAGCAGTGTCTGCCATCAGGCCTGCCTTGGAGGCCCCTGTGCACTGACTGCCCAGCCTGCTATAGATGGGAGGGAGGCAAGCCGGCCACAGTGCTCTGTCTCCCCAGATCATGAACATGAAACCCTATGACCTGCGCCGCCGGCTCTACATCATCATGCGTGGCGAGGAGGGCCTGGACTACGGGGGAATTGCCAGGTGAGCCTGGCACCCTGGGAAGGCTGTGCCGTACTCCACTTCTCTAGGCTACTGAGTGTGTGGCCAGAAAGCGACCTCCTCCTTGCTCAGATTGATTTTAGAGTGGCTGCCAGCCACTCTAAAGCCTCTTGGGGAGTGGGCATGGGTATGGCCAGTTCAACGGATGCTTGAGCTGGGTCCCGGGGTCCTCTGCTGGGCTAGGCACTAACTCTGTAGTTACTGGATCAGGGGGAGGCTGGGGGCTCCAGAGGGGAGGGCTCAGGACAATGGCTGTTTTACTGACCGGTATGTCATTATTTTTATGCTTTAATAACCAGTCTGGCTGCATCCGTGGGCAGCGGCTAAATATTGGTGCCATGTGGTTGTTAGCCATGTGGTTGTTTATTAAAATCAACCCGAGGCTTCTCCTACTCTTAAGGCAGCTGGGGCAGGTTAAGTTGGGCATCTTGATGTGCACCCGACATGTATGTGCTGTGTCGCAGTCCAAAAGACCCTGATCAGTATGAAGCTGCATGTTGTGTGGGCGGGGTCAGTAAATTCAAACAGCTGATGCAGCCCTAAAAAGAGCACAAAGTATTGTCTTGCCCTCACCACAGTCCACCTACAAAAGTTAACAGACTCTCTGACAAAATGTTGCCTTGGACAATGGACCTGAAGGGCCCCTGGCAGAGAGAAGGAGTATCTTAGCCTGTGGTGATCACTCAGCTCACTCACCTCTCATGGAGTGGGGGCATCTCGCTTGGTGTTGGGGTAACTTGCTGCTGGTCCTCTGTTTGTTGGTGGCTTTGCCCTCTGTGTTGGCCCCGGTGGATCGATGGCTCTTTTCCCATGGTGACCGTGGTGACCTCCTCTCCAGGCACTGCTTGGTGGGCTTCTGGTGTGGCTCCCGCCCTGTGTGTGTCTGTCTCTCTGTGTCCTGCCAGTGGTTTTACCCTATGGTAGGTTACGTCATGCTGTTCTACCACAGGGTAGAACCACGGACAGGATACCGGGGCACCCTCTGCATCGAAGGACTCCTCGTCTGCCCAGCCACATACAGCCCAGCAGCCAGGGACTGGCCCCGTTGGGATGTCCCCTGCTGGTTTAACTGAAGCCCAAAAGGACTCTGAATTCTGGTTTGAGGCTTGTACCTAGGGTGCAAAGATATGCTAAGGCGTGGGTGTTGATTCAGATGAACCTGTGGGAGTATGAGAAAAGGTCTGGTAATGGGGTCTAGGGTGAGGGGAGGGCAAAGTGCAAGGGAGGCAGGGTATCTGCAGTGGGAGTGAGGCTTATAATCTACAGACTGCATGGATTACAGAGTTCGTGCATCAGGAGTTAGGAACATATTGCCATATATTCATTATATTATGCTGCTTGTTCAGGTAGGGTGGAAGCAAGGGTGGATGCTGTTTATCTTGCAGTACCTTTGCAAGATATAGAAAAAGTTACCCTTTGTCAAGACGCTTCTGTTGGAAAGTGATCACAATATCCTGGCTTTATCAGGAAAAAACAGTTTGGCTGCTAGCTGCAGGAAAATTGTTACAATAAATGTGCAAATCTGTGATATTTTACCATAGTACCCTTGTGTAGTGCATGCACAGCCCACACAACTGTGCCTGGTGGCCCCAGGGTGTAAGGTGACCCTTTGCCATTAAGACCTTCTGGATATCAGATGTCAAGTCCTGGCACTTGCCACCTGGGAGCCGACAGGCACTCAGGCTGGCACGCTTTCCTGAGCATCCTTGGTCGGTGCGGCTGTCGTCCTCCTTTGCCCTAGGTCTGACCCCACCCTGTTCACTGACCAACTGTTAATACAGGTCAGCCCTGGGGCTGATCCCGGGTAGGTCAACTTCCTAGGACACAGGTCTCCAGAATAGCTGAAACAGGACAGCAGAGGAAAGTAGCACGTCTAGTGCAGGTGTTCAGGGAAGGGTCCATTAGTCCTGTTTTTCTCTCCCTTCTCTCACAGAGAGTGGTTTTTCCTCCTGTCCCACGAGGTGCTCAACCCCATGTATTGCTTATTTGAATATGCTGGGAAGAACAATTACTGCCTGCAGATCAACCCCGCCTCCTCCATCAACCCTGACCACCTCACCTACTTCCGCTTTATTGGCAGATTCATCGCTATGGTAAGATTCACTGCCGTGTGTCCTCCAGGGAGGGTGGCAGCCGACAAGGCCAGACCCTACAACACCAATAGCAGCCCCATCCTTATCCTCACAGAACTCCCAACTAAAAAAGCAGAAAGGTAGAGAGGGTTCTGGAGATAGTTCAGAGTTCTCTCAGTGCCCACCTAGGGGCATGGAGAGGGTTTCTACGTGTTGATTTGTGGAGGACTTGTTGAGGGATAACCCACGGTCCCTGGGTCACGGGCTTCATTTAACATTCACAAATGCTCCGTTGAGGGTGTTGGGGTGACGGGGCTGAGCACTACTGTAACTGCCCACCTGCTGCCCGTCTCTCGGGGATGCCACCGTCTGTCACAAGGTGGGGGCATTTGAGAGTGTCCTATTGTGGCACACAGGCTTCTGTTGGGATTTGGAATCTGCACTAGCTGAAAACAGAGCCCTTGCAGACCAGTGGGTGCACGATGTCGGAGGCACTCATCAGGAGCTGGGCAAAGTCAGGAAGGAGGAGTTTCACGTGTTACCTGTATTTATCTAGAAATAGGAGCATAATATGAATAGGGAAGGGGGTCATGTCACATGTATCCTGTTGCATATCTCCTGAGTATGGAGAATCAGGACTGAGGATGGGGAGCCCATAGGAGCCACAGTCCCACTGCCGTATTTGGTAGTTTGAGACGTTTCACTTCTAACTTTCCTTTGCTTTGCCCTGTTCCCCTCTCAGGAGGACCCAGGACCCAAAGGCCCATGACTAAATATGTCCCTTCCCCGGTCTGGAAGTTTTTGGCCAAGGTGTTGGGCTCAGGAAGTGGGCACATTTTTCCCAGATCTAGCAGCCGACAGAACAGGCCAGTAAAACCCTAGACTATTACTCACCACTGGCTCGCCAGCTCTCTCTGTCAGCGGCGTCTGCATTATTTTTGGCTGCCTCTGCTGCCCAGCTCTGAGCGTCAGTGAGGCAGGGCTGCCGCCTGGAGCTGTGCTGGCCGAGTCTTCTCTGTGAGTGTGGGGCACCTTCACTAGAGCTGGGAACCGGCAGGCGGGTGTGCTGGGCCGGCTGCCGGCCTGGAGATGGGTTCCTGAGCAGGCCAGCGCTGCTCTGTCCCTATGGCCTGTAGGTGAGATAAGAGTCTGTCCCCAAGGTCCCAGTGAGGACAAAGAGTGTTGCTTATGTCCCAGACCCTCCCTTTGGGCCCTTGGGGTAGCTGAATGCCAAGGTGCTCCCCAGGGCAGAGGGCAACTGACAGAAGCCAGGCATTGATCCTGCTCCCAGGAACACCAAACCTCTCTGCTGTGTCTTCCTGCCCTAGGCTCTATACCATGGAAAGTTCATTGACACAGGCTTCACCCTCCCTTTCTACAAACGGATGCTCAACAAGAGACCGACCCTGAAGGACCTGGAGTCCATTGACCCTGAATTCTACAACTCTATCGTCTGGATCAAGTGAGTCCCCTTGCATGCCCACATTGGGAGGAGAGGGATTTCTGGTGGTAGGGCAGGTGCCCATAGCCGTTATTTCCTCTGCCGTAGTGGCCCCTGAGGTCTTACCCGCGCTTTCTAAGTGATTGTGGAGGCGCACAGCTTCTTGGTCCCCCTTAGGGCAGGCGGCTCCAGAACCCTCTCCTTGCATCAGGGAGAGGACCTGTGCCGCTGCTCCAGATTCGAGGCCGCCTGTGAATCCTCATGTCCCATGGGCACTAAAAGTGAGTGATGGCGCAGGATCAAGAGGAGAGCCTTCTAAGAGAGACATCTTCCCTCTTGTGCATTTGTGCCCCCAGAGAGAACAACCTAGAGGAGTGTGGCCTAGAGCTGTACTTCATCCAGGACATGGAGATTTTGGGCAAGGTGACAACCCACGAGCTGAAGGAAGGCGGTGAGAGCATCCGAGTGACAGAGGAGAACAAGGAGGAGTACATCATGTGAGTCTCAGTGCCAGAGAGACCGGGGGTGGAGCAGAGACACAGCCGGCGGTTTCTGGGTACCCTCTTCAGCCAGGCCCCATGCGTGGCCCATCGGTCACCAGGGATAGCAGAAACCTCTCATTTTGCGTGGGCTTTAGTTGGCTGCCTGCGGCTGGTTGCACTGCCCAGGGTTGTGGGAGCCAGAGCCCAAAGCCCTGTTACAACCCTGTTTGCTCTCTTTTTCCCATGTGGTAGACTTCAAGACTGCAGGACTGAATTTCTCTGAAGAGTCACGAAACTTAGACATCTTTCCCTTTCCCCTAACTGAAAGGATATCTGTGTCCCGTGTGCTTAAATCTCCTGTCTCATGTGTGTGTATTCACATACTCACCTGTGCATGTTCTTCAGGTCTCTTGGTTTAGTCCTTTGGCATCCATACGTCTGAAGCTCAGTTGGGGACAGCAGAAGGAGGAGGAGGTGGTGGTGATTTCAAAGACTCATGTAACTCTGGGTTGCTGTGAGGGTTAAGAGGTTCTTCTCTGGGGGTGGTGGCAGCTGGGTCTCGCAGCACCGGAAGTCGAGTTTTAGCTGGTTCCTTGCTGCCCTGTGACAACAGCTTTATGGCAGGTCCTGAGCTGCTCCAGGCAGTGGGTCTCAGGCTGCACCGATAGCTAGCCTTTGGTTTTAGGCTGCTGACCGACTGGCGTTTCACCCGGGGCGTGGAAGAGCAGACCAAAGCCTTTCTGGATGGCTTCAACGAGGTGGCCCCCCTGGAGTGGTTGCGCTACTTTGATGAGAAAGAGCTGGAGGTAAGAGCTAAGATTGTTGGGACCCTGAGACCCTGCCTCTGGGACAGATGTGCCCTTTGATAGCCTCACTGCATACCCATAGAAACTCCCAGTAAAACCCCACACTCCTGAGGACTGCAGAAGCAGGCAAATAACTTTGCTTTGGGTCCTCACACCCACCCCTCCCTGGGCCCTAGTGTGAGGGGGTCCATGTTCAAGAGTTGTGTTATTTGTCTGATTAAAACTGCCAGCAGAGTTAGTTGACAGTGTTTGGGGTGGTTGCATCTGCTGGTGAGCCAGAGAGACATGGGTGGGGTGGGCCCGGCATTGAGTGGCTGATACCCTTTCCCCTGCAGCTGATGCTCTGTGGCATGCAGGAGATAGACATGAATGACTGGCAGAAGAACACCATCTACCGGCACTACACCAAGAACAGCAAGCAGATCCAGTGGTTCTGGCAGGTGGGTCCTGCCAGGTGTCATTGCAGCCCACCAAAGGAAATGAGATCTGATTAGACTCAAGCTCAAGGATCCTTGTTGTGTTATCACCTCCCCTGTCTTCGGCACTCTCCTGGCACCCCCTACCCCCTGCCAACTTGCGAAAGGAGATGAGAAACCCAGTCTTAGGACAGTCGGACTGTCGCAGCTGGGTCGTGCCCAGTGCATTTGACAGGAGTGTCAGTGGTCAGCTGGGGCCAGCTCTAAAGTCTGGTGTGCGACAGGGAGCCCATAGGCAGGAAGGAACACTCTTGTAGGTCATGTGGTTTCCTTCCAGCCAGGAGGGACAGGAAAGCCTGCGCTTGGATCCAGAGAAACTGAATGAGCTTATTATCCTGGGTATAATGAATTGGTTCCATTATGTGTGTGGGTATTCTTGTTGCCATTATCAAGAATAGCAAATACACAAAAAGAGAATAACTATAAGTAAGTTTTTGGTTTAGGTGAAATTCACATACAATAAATTCACCTTGTTAAGCCTTTTAAGGTATACAGTTCAGTGGCTTTTCATAGTATTCTGTAACCATCAGACCATCTAATTCCAGAACAGTTTGTCCCCGCCCTGCCAAAAAAAACCTGTACCCATTAAGGAGTCACTCCCATTTTTAGTATATTTTTTAAAGTAGAGCTTGGAAGGGAAGAGAATACCTAGTTTGTGGTGTTCCTGAGACAGAGATATCCCATGAGCTGGTGCGAATGTTCTATAAACACAGCCTCTTAGAGGGAGCAGCTTTGGGGTTTCCTGGGTTGGTGGCTGTCACCTCTGCCCATCCCAGGCTTTGTGTTCTCAGCCCCAAAGAGCAGAGGGGCTGGAGAGTTATGGGACAGGGTAAAGAACTGGGCCAGTGGAGTCACCTGACTGCTTTGACTTTTGGAGTTGCAGGTGGTGAAGGAGATGGACAACGAGAAAAGTATCCGGTTGCTGCAGTTTGTTACAGGGACCTGCCGCCTGCCAGTCGGGGGATTTGCTGAACTCATTGGTGTGTTTTCCCTTGCCCTGCTGGCACCGTTGGGTGGGGGTGAGGACAGCTCAAAGGGAGGGTGGGATCTAGTATCTTCCTGGAAGCAAGTCAGTGGGAGGGGCAAGAGCTGTGGCCTGCGTCTCCTGGGGTGGAACTATCTTTGGGTGGAGCCAGAGGGTCTTGCCTAGGAGGGGGACAGACCTGTTATACAAGATACGTTTTTCTTTCTATAATAGGTAGCAATGGACCACAGAAGTTTTGCATTGACAAAGTTGGCAAGGAAACCTGGCTTCCCAGAAGCCACACCTGGTGAGCCTGCTGGTTTTACTGGGATGTGGCTGGAACCTCCCAGACCTGATGAGCCCCTAAGTGCAGCCCAGTGGACAGTGAGACTTTGGGGCCTTGACTCCAGCAACTTTTTGCATGGCTCTGGGGGGTCGGGTTGGAGAGGAGGGGCTATGATGTGCTTGGCCGCCTTTGTTTGGATCTCTGGTCTTTTGGGAGTTGTGGCAGCAGGTATGCACCCTGATGGTCATACCAGGTATTGAATATGGGAACACTTCTGTTCCATTAGGCAAAGAGCTGCTGCCCCGAGTGCCCTCTTGCCCAATTCCCCATTTCCCCAAGCTTCCTGTCCTCTCTCCTGACCCCTCTATGGTCCAGGAACCTGAAGCATTAAGGCTCAACAGAGCAGGGTCCTTCAGGTCCCTCTTTCAGCATTTTGCCAGCTGGTTGGTGCTGTGGTTGAGCCACAGTCACATGAATGCTTTTGACTTCCTTGGCCAGCAGCCCTGACATTCCATACTGACTGTACTGCACCCTCTCTCAACAGTTTCAACCGTCTGGATCTCCCCCCATACAAGAGCTATGAGCAACTGAAAGAGAAGCTGCTGTACGCCATTGAGGAGACCGAGGGCTTTGGACAGGAGTAACTGAGACTGCCCCTTCCCGTGTCCCCCTAGCACACATATAGTCATGAGTCCTCCCTGCCTGAGAGGCTGCTGGCTGCGGCCCCTGGGAGGCCCCTGCAGATGGTGGCCCTGCCTGAGACCACAGTGTCATAAGGCTGATGGCAGCAGAGCCTGACCTCAAGAGGCCCTGCCCACTCCTCCTTCCTACCCACTGGTGGCAGTCTGGAATAAAGCCCCTTAGTCACCTTAGCCCCACCACTCATTGCAGTCTGGAGGTCTGACCCTGTGCAGAGTTCACACTCCTTCTTCCCTAAGAACATCTATAGGGGTGTGTGTGTGTGTGTGTGTGTGTGCAAGGGAGGTGCCCATGCCAAAGGGCTGCAGCACAAGCCCTAGGCTCCTGGGCTAGTTAGGTGCGAAGGAGACTGGCCACTTGGGGTAGCTCCCTGGGCTGAGAAGGCCCAGGGTCTTTGCCAGTATAAGAGGTTCTGTTTCAGATAGAACTTTCCCAGTGGCCTCAATAAGATGGTCTGAGAGGAGGAGCTCTTCCTGCACTCAGAGCTCTGGATCAAGGCAGTCTTGCTTCCTTCCCTAGCAGGCTCTAGCCATGGAGGTGGAGCAGTAGGCCCCTCCCCCCACTCAGGGCTGGCCAGTTCACCCTTCCAGCCAGTAGAGGGTGTGCCAGCTGCTTGGATGTCAGTGGGATGGAAACAGCAACTTGGACTTTCTTCTCCCTTTACATAAACTTGAAGCAATTTGTGTGTAGGGTTGCTTTGTGTTTTGTTGCTGGTATGTTGCTATCACATTCTGTCAAGGAGCTGGTGCACCAGGTGTTGCTGGGACCTTGAGGGACCTAGCACCATTAGTCCAAGAATTTCCCAAACAGCTGCTCTTCTGTGGAACCAGCTTAGCAGTTCTGTGATCTGAGGCAGCTCAGCTTCATAGTAGCCTCATCCCTGAGCCTTGACAGAGAGGGAAAGGGTGGTGCCGAGTGCCACCCAACCTTGCTGCCTTTGAGAGAGAAGAACTCCCTTTGCTAGATGTAGTTGCCCAGGCTCTAGACCTCCATGTGGGTCCATTAGACCCTTGTTGAGAATGAAGTGCATCCTTGCAACCCCAGCGCGCGTTCACTCTGTGTAGAAGTGAGGCTTTGCCTGCACACAGGAAACAATGCTCTGGGAAGCCAGCTGGAGGGCCCTGAGCGGCTGCACACATCTGACTTGATTTCTGGAGCCCCCGCTGGGCTCTGTCATGGGCATTCTGCCACGTGTTGCTATCTGTGTGGTGAACATGCTCCTCTGGGACGCTGGAGTGGTGATTGTCGCGGACTCCCCAGTCCAGCCCCACAGGCTCCTAGTGCCTAGCACCAGCTGCAGACCAGCTCCAGCTTCCTGGGACCTCAGGCAGGCCCTCGACCAGTCACAGGCCTTCAGAGGATAGTCTCGCATTCCCAGGTCCTCATCCTTCCCACTGGCCCACGGAGGGACTGCTCGTGTCCACTGTGTTGGGTGTGCTGATTTGAGTGGCTCAGCTCACTGCAGCTGAACCTTTTTTCTCCCCTGGAGTCATTTGCTGTGCTTCCCTGCAGTGTCTCGCCATATCTGGGGTCAGTGTGCGAGCTGCCGTGTGGAGCTTGGAAGCCTTGGGCTCACGTGTGTTCAGAATGTGTTCTTGTGCGCATGTGTGTACATACGTGTATATAACAGGTGTCTACAGAATGTCCTTCGGTAGCTCTGGGTTGGTCATCAGATTGTTCTGTAATGCCCCTTGCCACGGCATTGCCAGTTTCCTGTGCAATAAACAATCAACAGCCATGGGTGGTGTTGGCGTGTTGTCTCCAAAATCACTGTCCCAGGTAAGAGACCTCTGAGCCCCACAGACCCTCCAGGTCCAGACTGGGGCAGAAGGTCCACCACCTTGTCGGTTTTGAGAAGAATGTGCATCGTTAACCAAGACAGCCACACTTTTGATGGGTGGCTGACACCTGGTCCAGGGGTCACTGGCTTGAGCCCTTGGTCAGCTGCCTCACTGCACCCTTTTGGCATCCTCAGCCTTCCCTTGACAGGCCTGGGTTTCTTTGAGCAGTTGCTGTGGGACCAGAACACCCAACAGGTAAGGCTGCATGTTGGACAGGCTTTGGAAACCAGGTCCTGGGGACAGCATTCTTGCAGTCATTCAAGAAACATTTCTTGGTGTACCTTGAGTTCTACGATGATAGTGGGACTCTGACCTTGAGTTCCTGGTCATGTGAGGGCTTTCCATCTGCTTTTCTGAGTACTTAAGAGTTAAGATGGGGCAGATGACCACACTGATGGGTCTTGATATATTTGACACAGAAATGACTTTGTCATGGATCAAGTCTTGGCCTAATTGTGCTTCTCAAGGGAGGCGGAGATGTTTAGAGGGGATCCTTCCTCATCAGCTGAATTCACTACCCTGTTGCTCAGCTCCAGAGCCTTTTTCAGTTCACAGGGCAATGCTCTCCTTTGAGAAAAATATTGACTAAAGTCCACATGTTATACAGATGCCTTATAATAAATTTAAATAAGACATGCTGAAGTGGAAATTGTTCTCCTCACTCTTACTGCCAGGGGTAACTGTGGTTCAGTTTGCTATAGTCCTTCCAGACTATTTTATGTGCATATGCAAATCATATATACACATAATTTGTAAATAGACCAAAAATGAGCTCTTGTATGTTGAACAACTTGCTTGACTCATTAAATGAACTATTAGGGACACCTTTTCATGTTTGTCCACGTATCTCTAACTGATTCTTCACTGCGTGATACTCTGTATTGTGGTGGTTCTGTAATACACCCGTCTTTGTCCTACCAGGCATTGAGGTTGTGCCCAACAGTTTGCTGGTGGCTGCAGAGTTTCTGTGAGTGCCCTCGGGCAGGTCTTGGGCACCAATGCTACCCTTCAAGGAGGGCGCAGTTGTCCTGGAAGTTGGACTGCTTATGATATACCTTCAGTTTTCACTTACAATATTTAAAAAGGCTTAAAAGTCAAAAATAGAAAGGGCCTACAATGAAAGCACCTCCCCCTCCTAACTCTTTCGTTTCTCAACCACTCTGATCACCTTCTAGAGGCAACTATTATTGCTGGTTTCTTCTGGGTCCTCCTAGATAGACTCTTAAAATCCCAATAGATTCTACCCAGTTGCCCTTCAAAAAGGCTCTTGTTTTACCAGCCTTAGCAATGGGCAGGACCCCTTGTCACCCCACTGGGTGACGGAATTTGTGAGCGCCCCCATCTCTCCTCCCAACTCTCTGTTCCCTTTTCCACCTCCTGACTCTGGACGTCTGTCCTTTTACATGGTCAGGTGTTTTGTTTTGTTTTTAAACATTTTCTCTGTATTGTGTGTAACCATAATGAAGTCTTCTCTACTTTTTTTGAGGGTTTATTTGGAAAGCAACAAGGACATTTATATGACTATGATCATATATAAATACTGTCTACTCTAGAATTAATTAGTATGAAATCAGACAATTATTTCTTCCTCATAAGCTCTTTCACCCTGGAAGCTCTAATTACCTCTCTTTGCTTTTATTACATCCAGTTTTTTTCTTACTCTCAAGTGCTTCAAGTGAAACTAGTCGGCAGGGAGTACCGATACCCCTACACACTGTAATACGTTCCTGATATAATTAGCCAAAATGAAGAGCAGATATATCTTGCTTTCTTACCCTAGGTTCCCAGTGGGTCTCCCAGGTGCCAGTAAAACCGCATGAGATCTCACTGGGTCTGTCTGGAAGGCTCAGTTCCAGCTTCCCCACTGTCCTTCGATATCAGGGCTCACCTTCCCCTTCTAGGAAAACTTAACCCTAATGATCAGTGTGCTTCCATTTAGAGGAATGCTTATAAATAGTAGGCTTTCCTGGTTCTTGAGCCAAACTCAGCATCAACAAGACCCCAGCCTCATCTTGGGGAAGAAAATTGAATCAGTGCCCAAAGTTATAAACTTAGTTCATTTCCCTACAGTCTATCTCGAATCTAGTTCTAAATACCATTTTATTTCAGTCCCTTCGATGCTGAGATTGGTTCAAGCACCACAGTCAAGCCTGCTCTCCTGTGGCCCGTGCAGCATGAGCCAGGCACACTCGGCTGACTCCTGTCGGAGCCTGTGGTTTCTTATTGGCTATTTTCTATTATTTGTACCCTGTGAGCATCAACATGGACTCAGGGCCTAGCACCAAATCAGCTAGTTCCAGTGGCAATAATCATTGTTTTCTCTTTGATGCTTGTTACCATTTGATTCTGTTTGTCACTCTGCTGGATATCTTTGATGCTCTATCAGGGGTATTCAACCCTTTGGTGTGCCTGGGCCACACTGGAAGAAGAAGAATTGTCTTGGGACACACATTAAATACACAAACACTAATAAAAACTGATGAGAAATAAAAAGGTTTTAAGTAAATTTATGCTTTTGTGTTGGGCTGCATTCATAGCCACCCTGGGCTGCATGCGACCTGCGGGCTGCCGGTTGGACACCCCTGCATGATATTCTGTTCTCTACGTTAGTTCCATTGCCCCAGACACAGAATTAGCTCCTCCACCAGGGGCCCTGTTTTTTGGTATAGAATAGTGTTAGAAACCGAGGTGGGTTCCATCAGCATGGCACAGTGAATTCATGATTTGATCAACCTCTCTGCTCCAAACACATAATAAAGACACACAAAATGTAAGAAGAAAAGCAAAAAGGCTGATTTGAAAATGGGGAAAATGATTCCATGGGTCAGGAACAGAACTAAATGCAAAACATTGAGCAAGATTGAAGCTGTGGGTCTGCTGCACCTGGAACCTGGCAGTGGTGGCTGGGAGTTCAGCTGCTGGGGGGTAAGTGGTCTAAATGTGCCCCGTGTGGATGGGGGATGGGCACCAGCCCGCAACTCCCTGCTGTTTCATGGAAGCAGGCCAACCAGCAAACAAAACCAAACTTGCTGCTGTGCACTTGGCTATGGCTTTGAGAAACATGGAGGCCTAAGGACTCAAAAACTCATCAAGCCCACCGGCCCCAGTGGTCCTGGCCTGGGATCTGTGATGTTCCTGGGTCACCCCTGGCCAGGCTTCCATGTTGCCATTCAGAGGTCAGGCTTGAGAATGGGTCCCCATCAGGACAGGAGGAGGCAGCAGCAAAACCATTAGGCAGGCAGGGAGTGAAAGAACAACTCCTTACTCAAAGTTTTCGTCTCCATAGTTCAGAGAAAAATATACATGGATCTCTTTGCCTGCTGATGTTTGCTGTACGGGGATTAGGTGGCCAGTGGGTCCTTTCTCTGGGGTGCTCAGTTTTTCCAGAGATGAATTCTCTGCTCCTGCCTGAGGGGAGGACTGTACCTGAGGCAGGTACACCTGCCTGTAGGCTTCCCCGGAATAAGCAGCAGGAAGGAGCTGAGGCGCTCAGGTTCCCAGCCAATGACTTGACTTCTCACTCTTTTTCAGCCCTTACTTCCCTCAGCCTTCTGCTCTGACTTGGGTCTCTGAGCCTGGACCTCCACTTGATTGACCTGTCTCCTGCAGCTGGGAGAGGGGAGGTAGCCAGGCTGTGAGGGGCTTGGGAAGGACCTGGGTGTCCAACCCTTCTGTATAGAAACTTTACTACCCCAGGTACAGCTCTCCTCCTGCCTTCCTGCTGCCGACAAGAGTCTTTCCAGGGACTTATACGTTTCTTAGGTTAAAACTTCTGCTTGGTCAGTTATATTCTTCCACCTTTTTGCAACCTTTGAAAACTTTGTTGTGTCCTTGTCCATCACTGAATCCTGAGGAGGGTTAATCTGCTGTCTCACTTAACTTCCTTTCCTTTGATAGGTTTGCGTGGGGGCAGAGGAGGGGTAGTTTGTAGCTGGCAGTCTGTGCAGACAGGTTCCGAAGAGGGCTTGACTATTCCATTATGTTGATTTTCAACTACTGCGCCCATGCTTACTCTGACTCCTCTCAAGCCTGAGCCTTTCCCAGGTTCTGCAGGGCTCAACAGAACACTCCTTGGCTAAGCTTCTTCCAGTGAATTCTTGGCTGGGTATCCTGCTACTGGCCACTCCTCCTGCTTTCCTCTCTCCAGAAATGTGTTGAAGTCCCCTGTCCACCCCTCAGATGCTACCGCTCCAAAGGGCCAAATGGCCAGGGGAAAATGGGAAATCTTTTATAGTCATCGACTATCATTTTAATGGGGTCTTGGGAGGGAGAAAAGATAAATTCTACATGTAAGAAGTGAGTTTTTGCCAACCAGCCGTGATTAAGCCCATTGTACCTTCCCTCCCTCAGAGCACTGACTGGGTTCCTAACTCAAGGTTTGCTTTGCTTTGTTTCGTTATCTCCAACGCCAGCGGTGGCAGTAGATAGTCCTGTTTATAAATAAGAGGGATGTTTTACTTCTGCATTTTCTACCAACATTGTTTTTATTCTAAGACAGTAATTAGGCAATGAAGTGAAAAAAGAAAATACACCGTAGCCTATTATTCTTGTTTTCTTGATTAGCCTGGTGAATTCTCATTCCTGTCTGTGAGAGGCAGACTTCCCCTTTGCCCCCCCCCCGCCCCAACCCCCACCCCATGACCCCCTCTCAGTATTCACGCCCTCCTGGTGTAATTTCCTCCTCCTTTCGAGTGGGGCTGGGCTAGTGATTTGCTTCTAACCAGCTGATATAGCAAAGGTGATGGGCTGTCACTTCTGTGATCAAATTACAAAAGATTGTGACCTACTACTTACTAGCTAACTCTCCGTTGCCTTCTGGCTTGTGCACTTTGATGAAGCTGCTAGAAAGGCCCATGTGGCAAGGGCCTGAGGGCAGCTTCCTGTCAACAGTCAGTGGGGAACTGGGGCCCTCAGTCCAACAGCCCACAAGGAATTGAATCCTGCCAACAATCACATGCACTTGGAACCCTGAGATGACTGCAGCCCAGCCGACACCTTGATTGCCACCTGTGAACATCCCTGAGTGGAGGACGCAGCTAGTCTGTACCAGGCTCCCAACCCACCGAAACTGTGAGGTAATAATGTGTGTTAAGTTGCTGAGGTTTATGGTAATTTGTTACACAGCATTAGATAACTAATGCACTCTCCTAGGTCAGGTTAAATATCCTCGGATTAGCATCTCTTCCATGCTCTGGGTTCTGCACGTGGCCATGATTTTAAATAAACAGAAGAACCATGGCATAAAAATGACCTTTAAATGAAAACGTCACTCTAAATCAGGAATATAGGCAGAAAGTGCCACTTTTACTAGTGCCACTTTTGTTCCTTTTCTTGGGGAAAGAAATCCTGGGAGGTGGGAGGCTTTTCCATCCTTGCCCCCAGCCCACAGCCTGACATCACTGGTCCAGGAGCACTGATGGTCTCAGAGGCCCTGGGTCTGGCCCCGCCTGCGACTGTGGCACTCTGCCTTGAGATGTCATTAGTGCTTATCTGGGCCTCCAGCCAAACCCATTTGGCAAGAGTCATGTCCAGTCTCTCAAGGACAGTTTTGGGCCCATTTCCTGTGCAATTACAGGGCAAGCGGGAGAGTAGGTGGTGCCATTTCAGCAGTAAGTTAGCCCGAAGCACAGACAGCCTTTGCAGCTCCCGACTGCTGCTGAGGTTGGCCCGAGGGGTACAGCTCCTGCCTCAGCAGCAGCCTCCCTCACGAGCTTCTTGGCTCCGGTGGGCCCTGGGTTTGGAAGCGTTATTTCTTCTGGGAGAGGTCATTTCACCCCTGAACTTTTGGATTTCATAGTCATGGCTGTTTGCCAGCTCCTTGTATTTGGTTCACATTGGTAAAAATATGGGGTGCATGGGGTGGGGAGAAGTAGCTTATGCATTAAACTTTGACTCTTATCCATGCCTGCTCTCCAACGAGGGCATACACCATGGGGGGTCAGTTGTCTGCCACTGCGTAATGGAAGCCCCTGGATAAAGAATTTTTCCAGCTTTGTTAAGATATAATCAACATATAGTATGTAAGTTTAAGGTATACAGTGTGACAAAGGTGATACATGTATGTATTGAGAAATAATCGGCACAATAAGGTTAGTTAATACATCCATCACCTCACATAATTGCCATTTTGTTTGTTGTTGATAACTTTTAAGGCTGTGTTGTAGTGAGAACATTTAAGATCTTCCGTAGCAACTTTCGAGTGTATGCCACAGTATTATTAACTCTAGTTGCCGTGCTGCACCCTGGATAAATGTGATAGAGAAGAATGTGGGAAAGTATTGTCGACTGGGGCAAACGGGTCTACTTTAGACAGGGCTTTAGGGAAGTGTCTATAAAGAGGTATTTCAGCCTAGAGATCTGAAAGATGAGCCAATCAAGCCAAGAGCCACATCAGGTACAATGGCCTGAGTGGGAAAGAGACTGGCATGCCCCAGAAACTGCGTAGGCTGGTGTGGCTGAGCGTGGAGGAAGGGTGAGCAGGAATGGTGTGAATGAGGTGGGCAGGTGACAGTGGATCCCAACATGCCCCTCCGCTATTGCCACGGCCCAGGAAGATAGAGACAGCGGGGGCTTTTCTCTGTGTCCACTCACCTGTCTTCATTGTCTAGGACCAACCTCATGGCCCACTCTAATAGAGTGGGTGGGAGGTATAGTCTGTGGTGTGTCTAGGAATGAGGGTTGTGAAACGGGATTTGAGAAACATATAGATTACCTCTACTATGAGCAATTAAAAATTATAAACTGAATGGGTCTATCCATATAGAAATGATGATAGATCTTTAAAACATTGTTTTGAATTAAAAGGATAGACTAGGAAAGAATGAGATCTCAGTGGAAATATATGTAAATTAAAACACATGCAGATATAAAATCATGCTGCATATCCTTCCAGGATGAACCCATATCTAAGAACAATTATTGAACATGTTTAAGTGTCTACTGATTGCGTAAATATGCTGTGTGTGTATGTGGGGGGCGGCTGCAATGGTTGTGGAAGTCATGGTAAAGGTAAACCATATCAAGAGAGGGGCCCCAAAAGATGATGATAATAGTGAGTCATGAAATGAGGTTCACCCTCCAGCCAAGTGCCTCTGGTGTGAGAATACAATATGGAATGGAGGGTAGATGAGAAGGTACGTAGGGATTGCAGGGAGGCAAACCTTGCAAGTGAAGAGCAGAGATAGGTGAATGTGTGAATGTAGGTGGGGCAGTGGGAATGCAGGCAGCAGGTGTCAGAGATGGTCCACATGGTAGGACAAAGAGGTGGCTAAATGTAGAGGCTGTAGGTGAGCAGGTGACCTCTATGACTCCCAAATTCTGGGCAACTGGGTAGGATGCAACAGGTATTGGAATTAAAGGTATCAAATATTGAATAGATTGAGGATTTAATTTTTAAAAATGTGTGATAAGTTGAGTAAGATGACTCTTCAAAGAAAAATGAGAAAAAGGGGACCAAGAGGGTCCAAGAGAAGCAGGGACAAGTGCCATGACAGAAGTCTTCAGAGGTCAAGTCCAGCAAGGTCAGGGCAGAGAAGGGTCACCTGGGTTGGCACAGTGAAAGCCATTGGTGACTTTGGTGAGCACTGTTAGTGGAGTGGTGGGGGATAAAGCCAGACTGCATAAGATTGAAGACATAGCTGGAAGATAAAGAAGAGAAAGCAGCAAACACAGGTGGCTATTTGCTGAAGTTAACTGGGAAAAGGACAGAGGAAGGGCTGCAGTGGAGGATGCAGAATGCAGGGCTGTGAGATGGGAGAGAACTGAATCTTTATATGCTGAGAGGTAAGAGACAGGGATGACGCCAGGGCTGAATACGAGGAAAGGGGATAACAGATTAACTAAGGATCTGAATTGGCTATTTTGGTTAAAAGATTAACTGATTATGTTATTATTGATCAGACTTTAGCTGTAGCATATAGAGGTTGGACATAAGCTACTGGGAAGGAAGACATTGTATGGTGTGTAATAGACATACGTGTATGAGAAGAGATCTTGAGCTGGGAAAGGACTCCTTCAATTAGGATCTGTGAAGTGGTAACCATAAGGCAAAAGATTGATAGATTTGTCCACATCAAAATAAAGGTTCTCTCACTTCCATGTGAGCAGGAGCCACGTGGAGGGCATCTTAAAAACACAACTTCCCAGAAATTCTAATGCAGTAGACAACTTGTATAAATTTACAATGACATAAATTATACCTAAAAAAGTAACACTCAAAATTCATCATATCCTTGTTATTTTACTATTACTATCACATGAGTTCTTGAGGTCTTTTTATCTGTGGTATCCATAGTTAGGTGATTACTGTGCATTGCTATCTACTGTGCATCTCTTCCCAACTCATGCTGGTGTATTGAAATCAGCCATAGTGATTTACACCAGGGAAATTGGCAAAAGCTACAAATCAGTCCCTTCCCCCTCTGCTTTTGAAAACTGGTTGTTACACATTTACTAGCATGCCACTGAAAACTGTCTTTAAAGAAATCAGTAGCGGTATAAGCAGTGAGGAAAATCAAAGCAGGAGCTATCTGAAGGGTAGAGAAAACCTTGTATATTCATTGCCCAAGAAGTAGTGTGGGCGGAGTACAGCAAGGGTAGGTGTATGGCAACTCCACCCAATGTTTTTGCACCCAAGCAGTTTCCTTCAAAATCTTGCCTGGATGGCTGCAACCAAAAGCAGAAGTGATTGGAAGCAACTTTTGGGGGAGATTTCCTACTTTTATGTTGAATTGACAATCAAAGGTCTCTTGCCAAGAGATGAAATTAGACAATGGTGCCATCTAGCGTCAAAGAACAGATTGGCTTGAAAGAGGAATGCTTAAAGGTGTCTCTTGATTTTGGCCCTGGAAACATTAACTTCCATAGTTTTTCTTCCATTCTTTTCTTCTACTTTCTTTCCTCAGTTCTGTTTCTGAGTCACTTTCTCTTTCTACCTACTCCCCAATGATAATACCCATTAATTTTTTTTTTTGGGGGGGGGAAGTTCTCAATTCTATGTAGCTCCTAGGCAAATACAGATAATGCCAGGAGTTGAATGGTGTAGAGATATGTAAATCAGTGCTTGCCTATAATCTGTATAATTTGGAGTGAATTTGTTTAGGGAAGTTGTAGAAATCGTCTCTTGTGCATCACATAAATCAAGTGTTCTTTGCCTTCTTAACATGTCCCATTTCCTGGGACGGGGCAGATGCTTTGTTAGTGTGGGATAGTATAACAAAGAACCCTGATTCATTCTCAAGTTTTATTTCTGATTTATAGATTTTTTTGTAGGAAAATGGTAGAATAAAGGGCTTGTTCATAATTTTCCAGTAATTGGGATATTTCATTATTTTATTAGGACCTGTGTTAAGCCACTTACTTGAAGTGAAAGTAATTGTATATGGTTGAGTTCTTATAGCTTGAGGGTCCGCTAGAAATTGGAGTAAGATTCAGGGGTTGTTAATTCCTACTGGAAAGATATACTTTGCAACTAGCACATTGGAAAAGTAATATGGTAACCTCTCATTAAGATTACTGCCCTTTTGTACCTTTATTGATAAATGATCTGAGCAAAGTTAAATAACATTTAACTAATAATTTGGCCCAAAGCTGTTCCTATAAGTTCAGGGATATTTCAGATGTTAGTTATCAAACAAAACCAGTAAGGAATAAATACCATTGTCTCTGTAACGTGTAGCAGAAGCAGCCTGACCTCTGTAACAATGCATTCTGCAGTCTTTGGAAGTGGGAGTGAATATAATGTTACAACTATAGATCGGAGATCCAGACTTGGGATCAGACTTTTTCTAGGATTCTTTTTCAGTGTTTTCAAACCAATAGAAGTACTTTAGAAATCTCATTTTGAGATTGCCAGGCTATGCAAACGCAAGGTTTCATTTTAGGTGAGGGCCATGTGTTTTATAGTCAAGTCAGTTGGAAGCAAGACTTCCATCAGTAACCTTACGATGCTCTCCCTTATATAGGATGGCAGCAGCTTTGCCTTAGAAAATGAGCCCAAGGGACTCTAGAGGCTATAAACTGTTTTTGTTAGAAGAACTGAGGATACTGTTAGGAAGGGAGAAACCAATTTTGCCTATATGTGAGTCAAACTATTAAGCATAACAAGGCCTGGGTATTCTCATGTTCTTAGATGCTCGATAAACATTCCAATTTATCAAAAGGTAGCAAACTTAAAAGCCTGTGGTATTACAGGTAGATCCTGGAAAGCTTTTAAAGTCCAAATTGTACTACTGAAGGCAGACCTGAATCCTATGTGGCACGATTGCCACATGACCTGTCACATTTTCATTCTGCCTGCCTAAAGCCTCAGAACCATCACATCCTGGCTCCTTCCTGCCCATCCCTGGAGATAATGTTCCAGGTTGCCTTTCTTATTAGTCTGTTGTAAACATGGAAACCAAATTGCAAAAGCTTTAACACTCCTGTGACTTTCAGTACATCTCAAGCTTTGAACTATGTATTTCAAATTTCTTTTACTTGATTAGATAGATGCACAACCATCTGATTTTTGACCGTCTTTAATAGACTCGGTTGTCTATAGCCAGCCCTCCCTTCACCTTCCGTTTTTTATCCCAGAATCTTACTGAACCTTCAAGTAAACTCTCATTTGGGCATGCTTCTGTTTATGTAAAATGAAAATTTGATTACATCGTGTTATTGATCCTCAAATTTCAACTAGCTCTTTGGCAGGTCTTTTTAATAAAAATTGATACTTTTGGTAACTTTGAAGCATACCACTATGAAGTGATTTATGTGATTGACTTAGTTGTGGTGCTTTTTTTTATTGTGTTCTTAAATCTTTGGACATTGATAACCCATATGGTACATTAGAAAACTTTAAGGTTCTAACTGCTCAAAAAAGGAAATTAATATCTAAGTGACTGCTGTATGTCAAATGACTAAGTGCCTTATTTAATTTGTTCCACGAGGAGCCCATAGCACTTATTTTGGGGGAACTTTGTTCCATCCTCAGTCACATCCCCATTGCCCTTGTGGTCTGATGTACTCAGACCTACGGCAGTAGTGAGTGTCCCTTAGAAAAACGGCTCTAGGAACTTAACAGATGAGAGATGTGAGACAAAAACTGGGACCTGTCTTCCAGATTCAGCTAAGGGCCCTTCTCACTGCAGCAGGCTGGTTTTAAGGGAATGAGATTCTCTTTCATAAAAGATTCCAATTCTAAAATAATGCTTTAAGGCAACTTCAGTTAAAAGCTATTTTTGGCTGCTTCTGAATACAGCAGATAGCCACTCCCAGAGTCAAAAACAACTAGAACACAAGACTTAAAAACCAAGCCATTTAATTGTGTCTTTGATGGTAAATAATATATGGAGACGGATCCCAAGCCCTGAGAATGCCAGCGCTACTGAGTCCAAGAGTCCTGTGGTGCGGCATCCCCAGTGGAGCTCAGAAGGGCCAGAGCTCGAGGCATTCGAGGCAGAGCACTTTTGGAACTTGTGCATTCCACTTAGTAATTCTGCAAACTGCCAGAAGCAGACCCCAAGAGTCTTTAAGATGGGGAAAATTTAACTCCTGGTTTTACAGATAAAAGATATCAGAAATGTTTACTTCTCTTCACTTCTGTCACACAGTCCGAAGTCTGAAGGGTCTTTTCCCCAGCTCACGGCTGCCTAAGCTGCACTTTAGGTATGAGATCAGTCCCTCTATCCATTCACTTCCATGTAATGCCACAGCAAGAGAGACCCGAGGCAGAGAGTGCTCATCAAGACAGCTTTTTAACAAGCACTTAAAATGAAAAGAACCCTCTGGCAGCACACAAGTTAGTTTATATGATTTTAATTTACAAATTAAAAAGCTACATGCTTTATTTTTTCTCCTTTTTCTCTTCTTTCTTTACATCACTCTTTTCCTTATCTTTCTCCTTGTCATCTTTTCTATCCTTTTTGCTTTCTTCTTTTTCCTGCCCTTCTTTCTTCTCTGCATCCCGGTTGGCAATCTTGTTGTTGATGAGGTTGTGCAGGGCGACCACAGAACGAATCAGCGAAGCCAAATACACCACAACCATCTGGTCATTGGTCTTTAGGTAAAAGGCCTTGACAAACTCCTGCAGGCTGACGTCTGGCAGCAGGTTGAAGACGTCCTGCAGCTGGTAGATGATCTGGTGGTTGATGGGAAGCTTGCCTGTGGCCACTTTCTCCAGGTAGCTCCGGATATCCAGGAGTTTGGAGTTCAGTCCCTTCAAACCATGCACCTGGTTTGTGATCCGCTGGGAAAGAGTGCCCACAGTAGTGTCTTTGATGTCTCTGAAATAACCCACAAGGAAAGGGCAGGAAAAAGCATCAGAATACTTACCGTATTGCCTCCCAGGGCCTCACATTCTAAGGAAACACCTAACTTTGAGGGGAGGGGCAAGTTTTCAAAAGAAAAATGTTATTTCTCCATTTTGCAAAGATCTAAATATAAACTGCTTTAATTTTATTTTCACTGGGAGGCACAGATTTTTTTTCTCATCACAGGGCATTTTCAAAAGAGCTAAAATGAAACGATTTTCACTTAAAACAAACAAAAAAAACCCCTCTCACTTCCAACTTCACTAACAAAGGGTGGTATCTGCTCCACCTGCATCTATACGATGTTACGTGAAATTTAGTCAGCAGTAACTTTTGAGCTGAAAGGAATCTTACTGAGAAAAACTATGACCTTTTAAAATAAATCATGGTTATATGAGTAGAGTATTTTAAATTGAAACCCATCCCAAGTAGACTGCAGAAAACCAGCTAGCTATATTTGCTGAAAAGGATACCCCCTGGAAGAGCACATGCCTATACTTATTTCAAATGTCTGTTCTTGTCACAAGGTATACTGTCCACAAAGTCATAAATCACAACTCAAGACCCCTTAGAGATGATCCAGGCCTAGAACGTGCTCTTTTTACTCCTGACACACCTCCTTCCCCTATACTAAGCAGCCTCCTGGGCTGCTTATGATTCTGATGCCATCCTAAATCTCACCGTAACAGGTGTTCGACTCCAACTTCTTCAGCTTCCTCTGCTCCAATTTCACTGGTCACATGCTCAAATGTTTTTGAGGTTGGGGTTCCATCCTGGGAGAGAAGGCTTAACTATAGTTATTTACTTACAAACAAACTGGCACATGTCCTTTCTACACCCTGATTCCTCTGCTTTAAGTCAAATCACTTCATGGGTGCATTACTGGGTTTTCCATGGCAAGGGTGGGTAAGGTTTGCTTTTAAAGCTTAGTCTTCTAAGGTAACATCACAGAGGCCCTGCTCAGCGACAAAGTCTTCTGGGGCATGATTAGCTTGCTTCTGAGGGAATTCTTAATAATCCTCTGAATTCCACAGTGGGGACAGGCACTCTGGATTAGATTGATTTTTGAAGTATTATATATAGTTCTTTCTAGAAAAGGCAATATACAGAGTATCTGTATTTGAGGCAACTTCATTGTCAGGAATATCACTTTTAGCCATCTATTGTCCCTTGGACCACATAATACCAGAGTACCAAAATGATACAGTCAGAACAACTAGATTTCTGGTGGCTTGAAGTTATCAAAGGATTTGCCCAGGGATGTGGTTCACTGTATACCCCCTAGTGACTTCTTGATGGAACTCAAGAGAATCTTCTCAGATCTAGGGCCAGACTGCCTGGATTCAAAGTGTGGCTCTGCTATGTTTGTGATAACGGAGCTGCAGGACCTTGGGTAAGTCACTTAGCTTCTACCAAGTGCTAGAAACTTCAGCTATTACTATTTTATTCAGGACAGTGTGAATCTTGTCAATGAAATTTTCCTCTTGGCTTTGTATGCTAGGATGGTCAGAGCCTATAACAATCTTGAGAATGTCATGGTATGCCTTTTCAGGTGCTAATTTTCCCTGGGTTCATCTTATAAATGACCCTTATATCTCCTCTGTACATTATTTAAACTTTTGCTTCATTGGTATGTGTACAACCATGCACGCATGAGTGTAAGCTGTCTTACATCCTTTTTGAAAGAGGCAGGGTAAAGGTTAATGTGAAAACAGCCCTGACTGGTGTGGCTTAATGGGTTGGGCATCATCCTGCAAACCAAAAGGTCGCTGGTTCGATTCCTGGTCAGGGCACATGCTTGGGTTGTGGGCCAGCCTCCCGGCTGGGGGCCTGCAAGGGGCAACTGAAATGTTTCTCTCTTTTTTTCTCCCTTCCCCTCTCTCTAAAAATAAATAAATAAAATTTTTTAAAAAGATTAACTTAAAGACAACTGTATCAAGACAGGAATGAAAGCCGTATGGCAAGTAGACAATAGACTGGGATCTAGGTTCCCTGGCAGAAAGGCAAAAAGACAAACAGGAGGACAGCGCTCAGTGCTAGGAATATCTGCAGAAGGCTAACATAATATACCTTTTTCCAGATTTAAAAACTGAGTACAAAGATAAATGCTACATATCTAAATCTAAAGACAAACTTTAATCTACCATTAATTAGACTTTTGAGTTTGGAAATTCAAGATTAAGCTATCTGCACACCCTAAGTGCAAATATTTTATGCTCCTAACAAAACACATTTTTCACATCAAATCCTAGCCTAGAATCGAAGTTCAATTTTCATGGAAATAGGGAAAAGATATATTCTGGAGCTTTTTATGTCTACACCTAAAGCACAAGCTAATGAATCCAACAGCAGGTACTGGAATGCAGTGGTGGAGTGTTCAGGTGTCAACTCATACAGATGGGTCTTGCCATCTAGCTCCAGGCAGCTCTGACCTGTATTTGGAAACCTATGGTCTAGTCTATAGGGACTGAAAAATCTTCAAGGAGAAAGGAATATTCACCCAGAGGGGGCCCAAAAGTGGAAAGGGCATTAGATTAAGGCTAAGCTCACCAGGCTCTGCATTTCTGCATTTACTTTGCTATGAATATCTCTGGGCAATCATTTGACTACTTTGGGCCTCAATTTCATTTGTGAAAGGGGACTTCAGGTTTCTATGGTCCTCCCATTTCTAAAATGTGGCTGTTCAAACACTCAAAAGGGAAAATGATTTAATACCAAACTATTAACAGAAATCAACAGCCTTCTCTTTGTTATAAAGGATTTGTTGACTTGAAAATGCAACAAAAACAAACAAACCCCAAACAACTGCCTAGTAAATAGCAAATCTACTCGCATAGCAAGATGACTTACATCATGAACTTCTTCCACTGAAATATATGCTTCTGTGGGCAGCCCCAGGTCCTTTGGCTTCACGTCAATGATGACTAATACCTTGTAGAAAAACACATCTTAGCAAACCACCTTACAGTGGGTACACAGGAATAACTGTAGCCATTTTTCTGATCATGAGTACTGAAGGAATTTTATCAACCAGACATGAGCCAGAATTTTCAGCAAAATTAGTTTACATTTAAATTATCTCATCATTTGTTCTGTTCTTCACCCCCATTAATTAACAAGCTGAGAGGTAATATAATATGGTGATCAAGCACAAGGGAATCTGAGCTAAGACAGCCAACATTTTAATCCCAGCCCCACCACCCACGAGACCTTACTAACCATTTTAAACCTCAGCTTTCTCATAGTAAAAAGGATAACAGGCCCATATAGTTACTGAGGGGATTAAGAAAGATAACTTATATACCTGGTAATTATCAGCTGTTTACTGTTACTTATTAAACATATTGGCTTATTGTATACTACACAAAACACTACAAATTAATGCAAGCTTATAGAGAGCAAGGAGTGAAATTATTTGCTACCCAAATCCTTCTTAGAATGCTCTTACTTAGGTAAAATGGCAAAGAATATCATTCAATAATTTTAAAGACAGAGTGCACTCACTGAATTAGGGCAGTATCTTTTCATGAGTTCATTGATGGCGATGTCATTCTTGTGTAGTTTAGGGCCTGTGTGGTACCACCCAACTATTCTTTCTCTGGCTGGGAAGGGAAAAGATTAAGTAGGTTTAAATTGTTACATGAAGATCTATGTAATTCCCTCAGAAAGTGTAAGAACTCCAGTTATGTTCTCTACCTTTTTAGAATTCAAGACATCTATTTTAAAATTTGACTTATGAAATATAAAACTCAACAAAAGAATTATCAGAAAATAAGCAGCAAGGGAAATCCAGAGACAGCCACATCTCAGAGTAGTTTGAGATCATTCAAACATGACAGCAACTAGAAAATAATTCTAAGGTAATATATAAATAAATGCAGGTTCATGTCACATAGACTGCAACTGTGGGTGTTGCAGGAATACACACTTCCAAAGCAATGTGATAGATGTAATGAAATAAAATGAAAATGATATACATGATGGAGAGATATATTTATCCTGGTGGTACTAAAGCTCTAGAAGGAGGTGGATTTATTTGATAGTTCTTTACTCTTCTGCTGCAGAGGGCTAGCTCTCGCCCCCAAAACACAGGTGGTCTTAAATTGCTGTTCTAGCTTCTCATTTATCCTACCTCATTCTTCTACTACCATCAGTCTTACTTAAGTCTAGCTGAGAAAAGGGTCCTTGACCTTAAAACAAAGAAAAGGGAATACTTAAAAAAGAAAAAAAAAAAAATCACACACACACACACACCAATGCCATGACACCTTAAAAAAACAAAACAAAACAAAAACCCAAGACATACCATTGACTTTCTTAAACATTCCATACATGTTTTCCAAATAATCATGGTCTAAAAACCAAACAGAATCATCTTTGTCATCTTCATCAAAAGGGACTAAAGAGGAAAAAAAAAAAAAAAAGAGCAAGATTTAGTTTAGGGTGCCAGGTAGAACTCTAGAGCACAGGTCAAAATTGCAGACCCCAGGCCAGATTTGATCCATGTAGGTGGTTTGTCCAGCATAGTATTAAAATTATTTTTGAGTTACTCTCATTAAAAACTGGGAGACTTTACAAAAAATCCAGACTTCGAGCTCTCTTTTGAAAAACCAGAAGACATGCCAACAACTGGCTACAGCCAGACAGAAGCTATCCCCTTTAAAAAGGACACATTCTTCAATTTGCTAAAAGACTCATTACTTCTAATGTTTCTCATTTGGCAAATTAAATTACCAGCTGGTCCTTTTAGGCATTAGAATTAGTTACCTCTAGTCCAGGGATCATGCCAACAATTATTGTGTTCTTTGTTGTTGTTGCTTTAATCATTAAATATATTGATATGTTCTAATAAAGATTCAAGAAACAGAATAAAAGGGTAATGGTCTCCATCTCCTGCTTGCTATCCCATAACCATGGGTAATAGGGCATGGACTTACAAACTACAACACTATCTATTTTTAGAAATAAAGTTTTACTAGACTAATGCCACCCATTTGTCTACATATGCTCTGTAGTGCTTTTGTGCTATAATAGCAGATATGGGCAGCTGCAATGGAGACTATATTTATTATCCACTTCAGTGCGTAGCTCTTAGCTTCCCTTTTTATACCACAGCAATTCTTAATTAGAATCCTAGGTTGCAGTTAAAAAAAAAAAAAAAAAGGGAACACAACACAAAAAGTTTCTTTCTTATTTTAAAGTTAACCAACATTTAAACCAAGCTTGAAGAATGTAAAATTTGTCTTTTACCTGCAAAACTGTTGGATACATCAAGTACTTTCTTTTGCCATGACCCCAAAAGGACACCAACAACACGCTTCTGGTTTCCAACCTTGCCTATTCTGAATGAGAAAGCAGAAGGTCAGTCTGATAGACACACAGAAGATGTGCCAACAGTTAGATACGCAACAGGAAATATTAATGGTATACATACAACTAAGTGAGTTTATCTGGAAACTAATCCCACTAAACAAATGCAATAGTTACGTCAATCCTTGATATTAAATTCTAATAAATGAGTAATTAATGAACTTTGTACACTGGCAGTTTTTACTCACTGTTAACTGCCAAGTAATACAAGTTGAGAAAATCTCAAACTTTATAGAAATTTAAAATGAAGAAAACGTAAACTCTCCTCATCCTAAGAGTTTTAAAATGGTATCTGGTTGGTGTCTGAAAAACACATTTAAGTTATGCTTCCACATTTAACTTTATTTTTTCGTTGCAGTTTACCTTTCTCCTTTAATCTTTCCCCATCTTTTCTACCCTTAAATCTTTTCGGGGATAAAGACGCTAAAGTAGAACCAGTTTTATGGTCCAAGAACAGCTTGATAACTGTTCTCTGGTACATCTATTCCATGTTGACAAGCCCCACTAAATGTTATAATTCTCTGAACCGGCTAGGGGCTCAGAAAGTGATTCTGACCCAGAGACATATGTATGTCATTTGAGGTCTTTCTGAATGGCTTAATAGCAAAGAAGGCAGAAGTGAGCTGGTGACTACTCATACCCGAGAGCAGGGCTGAATGAATAAAATTTTACTTCAAATTTCTATCTCCATATCAAATCACGTGATTTTGTCCCAAAGAACTAATAAAAGTGAAGCAAGTGAAACACGCACACAATAAAACTGTATGTTCAAAGGAAAGACAAGCCACTGTGAAATTAACTATGATTCCCCAGCAGTTGCAGGCTTCACATTGGTTTAACTGAATCACATGGTTTGGCAAATTTGTAAATGTTTACTAAATTTGGGGTTTGTATCAAACAAAGCTAAGGACTCTGTATTCCTGGTGGTTCTGATATTTTTGAACTCTTAGGCACCCAGCTTCCACACGTCAAAGTTAACGGCCACATACTGGCTTTTCTTTTGGTCTACAAACACCCATTTTATAAAACCCTACAGTTTGTTGAGTTTACTGAACAGAACTGAAATGGTGACTGCCCCATTAGCACCCCCAGTATCTTATGGGAGAAAATTAGTAATTACTGTACAGTGGCAAAGCAAGCATATCCTGTTAAGCTGAGGGTCCTGTAAAGCAACAGAACTGAACTGGGGCCCTACACGTCACGGAGTTTGTTTTTGGCCTGGTTGAATTAGTAGCTGTACAGAGCAAGATCCGAGAGAATGAGTAGGCTAAAAACTGTGACTCTAGAGCAGATGCTCCCAAACGGGTCTTTACACTTGCCAGTTCAAGTAATTATCTTGTAAAACTTATAAACACGTGTAACAGGTCCGGTGGGATGAACAACTTGAAAACAAGGGAAGGCGGGAGAAACATCTGTGGATGTTTTATTTTATTCATTAGTGCTAAAGTCTCCAACTAATCTCACTTTCAAAATTTTTTTGACACCCTCATCTACATTTTGTTAAACCAGATTCCCGCTTAGAAACTTTCACAAGTTAAAACCACAGTTCTTTCAAGGAGCCCTTCAGGGCGCTGAGACCAGAATTTCCGTGATAGCCTTCAAAGGCACTGAAACTAGAGTCTGAAGGGCTTTCCTACGAGACGCCAAGTCTTTTAGGTAAAAAGGGGCGGTTGAGGTGACAGATGGGCACGAGGCCTGGGGGATCAGGGCCAATTGAAAGTTGCCCCTATACTCTGGCAGCTTACGGATAGGGGTAAACGAAATGGGTAGCCCATGCCCCGGAGTGCCGGCTCGGGGACGATGCTGGGTGACCTGGGCTTCCCACACCGCGGTTGGTCCAGGTCCCTCGGCGAGGCAGGGCCGCCCTCCGACCGTCAGCGCTCCCGCGGCCGCTGCGCCTTTCCCAGAGAGCCTGTGACTCAGCAGTGACGCTGCCACGGGCCCCACTAAGCCACCCCGCGCCGTCCGCTCACCGGTTGAAATGATCTACCACACTGAGCAGCACCAGGGGGTGGACCACCACCTTCTGAACCGCCAGCTCCGGCATCGCGACACAACCCGCCGGCCGGGCTCCCTTCCCTGCGACCCGCAAACACGGCCAGCCTCAGCGTCAGAGTCTCGTCGATCCTCCAGGCCCAGGACCTCCTCTTCCGGTCCGCCCGCCCCCGCTTCCGCTCCCAGAGTACCCCACGCGTCGTTCCCCGGCTGTCGTTCGCCGGCTGGCGCTCCGGTTGCCTCTCTGAGGAGAGGAAAGGCCGGAAAAAGGCGGGATCTGCTTTGGGTGACTGGCTACGAGTTTCCCTGGTCTAGAAAGCTAAAGGGACACTGAAGGCTGATAAAGGTTGACTTCCTTGTATTTGGCCTGCACCGTTTTCTGCAGTGGCTTTTCACCTCAGTGCCCTCTCAGCCCCCCCCCCAGATTAGAAAAAAAAGCTAAGAAAAATATAAATAGTAATAACTAGTATTTCCACCATCCAGAAAGTGTTCACTTTTGCGTCAAGTCAAAATCCTCCAGAATTTTTTAGACTAACGTCAGATCTCTCTCATTAAGGAGAGCCTTTAAAATAGATTCGGTGATATATCTAATACTTTGTCGAAGAATAATCCCCTTGATCTTTACTATGGACACTTTGCAGATAATCAACCTGTGTTTATATTTTCCACCTGTCTTTATATTACCATCTAGCTAGGGCTAGAAGAACGTAATTTGTGCCGAGAGTCAGACTATTCAGGCCGATTTTCAAATAAAAACTTAGAAAAGTTTTGAAAAGATGGGAGGAAGTACGGAAATATGTTTTGATACTTAGCTAGGAAAGAGAAAAAAGACAAAATGGGGAAATGTAAGAGACAAGGACTTAAGCTTATATGCAGAGAGAGGCAAATTCCTTAAAATCCATACAAGGTTATATTTCTGTCTAGTTTTAAGTTTCTGTTTCTCTAAACAAAAACAATACTTCAACAATTTGAATTGTTCACTAACTGTTTATCCTGCCTTTAAATACCTCTTACCTTCCTGATAACAAGAGGACCTGAGCTCTCTGAAGAGTGACCAGGAGACTTTTGCTCTTAGCCTGCTTCTAGTGTAATCGGGGAGCTTTTGATATTATTTCTGGGTCCTGCCCATCACTTTTACTACAGGCAGTCTTCCTACTTTTGGGAACATGGCTTTTCCTCATTCCTTTTAATACTTTTGATTTGGCTATCAGATAATTGCTACTACTTCTTAAGGTACCAGAACTTTTTAGATTAAGAAAACTTAAGCCAGCCATGTTGTGTGTTGTGCTAAAAAGCATGCTTGCTGGTGTTTAGTACCTGATCCGAAGTAGGCATTCTTGTTTCATCTCTTATGTTATTCCACACAGGGTAGACATGCAAATATTAAAGAAAGCTTGGAAGGATTTTCCTTCCTAATTTTATAGTTAAAGATTTAATAACTATCAGAAGATCAAAGATTGGTTTTGATTTTTCTTGTGTGTCAAGTAAGACTTAAGAACTGGAGTGAAAGGAAGCATATTTTGGATTAAGATATAGAGAATTTAATAAAGAAGATGACTTGAAATCACAAGGAATGTGTTTTCCATGTTGCCCTATTTTTTTTTTTAGTGGAACTGAAATCATGGTTGGTATTGTAGCAACTACCAGGGGCTTAGCTCATTCAGAGGAAATGTGGTAGAAGATATAAGAAATCTCTTTCTTTTGTTTATTGAATTCTGGACTTACCCTAACTTTAAAGGACCTGACGAGAGCTTAACGGCGATACATTTTCCTTTGATCATCTTCTTTATTTAACCTTAAATTCTTTCCCCAGATTTATTGAGATGTAATTGACCGTATATAATATTGTGTAAATATAAGGCGTACAACATAATGACTTGATACCTGTGTATATTGTGAAGTGGTTACCACTGTAAGATTAGTTAAAACCTTTATCACCTAACATAATTACCTTTTTTTTTGGTGGTGAGAACATTTAAGATCTATTTAATCAACAAGTATATAATACATATTGTTAACTTTAGTCACCATGTTATACATTAGATTCCAGTCTTGTAAGTGGAATTTTATATCCCTTGACCAGCATCTCCCTATTTCCCCCAACCCCAGCGTCTGACACCTACTATTCTCTATTTTTCTGAGTTTGACTTTATTTATATTCTATATATAGGGGTGGGAAAAAGTATGTTTACAGTTGTGAGTATTGAAACTTTTTTGTATTATTATTTATTAATAATTGTATTATTTTCCATGCGGAAACTGTAAATCTACTTTTGCCCACTTCTGTATCAGTGAGATCATTGAGTATTTATCTTTCTGCCTTACTTATTTCAGTTAGCATAGTACCCTCAAGATCTATCTATGTTGTCACAAAAGGTAGGATTTCCTTTTTTCTTTTTAAAGATTTTATTTATTTAATTTTAGAGTCCCGGGAAAGGAGGGAGAAAGAGAGGGAGAGAAACATCAGTGTGTGAGAGATGTTACCTCTCACATGCCTCCAGCCAGGGACCTGGCCCACAACCCAGGCATGTGCCCTGATGGGGAATTGAACCAGCGGCCTTTTGTTTCACAGGTCATCGTTCAATCCACTGAGCCACACCAGCCAGCGCAGGATTTCCTTCTTTTTATGGCTGAATAATATTTCACATTTTCTAATCTATTTACCCATCGATGGGCACTTAGGTTGTATACAAATCTTGGCCGTTATGAATAATGCTACAACGAACATGGGGTGCAGACTTCTCTTTGAAAGTGTTATTTCATTTTCTGTGGGTATATACCAGAAGAGGGGTTGCTGGATCACATGGTAGTTCTATTTTTAGTTTTTTGAGGAATCTTCACACTCTTTACTGTAGTGACTGTACCAAATTACATTCCCATCAACAGTGCACAGGGCTCCCTTTTCTCCACATGCTTGCCAACCCTTGTTATCACCTTTTTGATACTGACTATTCTGACAGGTGTGAGGTGGTATATCATAGTGGTTTTGATTTGCATTTCCCTGATGATAAGGAATGCTGAGCATTTTTTCATGTACCTTTTGGCCATTCGTATTTCCTTGGAAAAATGTCTATTCAGGTCCTCTGTCCATTTTTCAGTAGAGTTTTTTTTTTTTTTTTTTGCTATTGAGTTGTTTGCGTTCTTAGTATATTTTGCATATTAACCCCTGCCTAGATATATACAGTTTGCAGATTTTTCTCTTATTCTTTATGTTGTATTTTTATTTTATTGACCATTAATTAAATTAATTGATTTATTTTTTTATCCTCACATGAGGACTTTTTTTTCCATTGTTTTTAGAGAGAGAGAGGAAGGGAGAGAGGAAGGGAGAGAGAGAAACACCGATGCGAAAGAGAAGCATCAATTGGTGGCCTCCCGTACACACCCAGACTGGGGATCAGCGCCCGGACCAGGGATCGTGTGTGGCCGAACTGGGGGTCACACATGCTTACACCCATACTGGGATTGAACCTGCAACCTAGGTATGTGCCCTGACTGGAATCGAACCCATATACTTTTGGTTACGGGACAGTGCTCAACCAACTGAGCCATGCTGGCCAGGGCTGATCATTTATTTTACTGTGCAGAAGCTTTTTAGTTTGGTGTAGTCACACTTGTTTATTTTTACTTTTGTTACTTATGGTATTGCTTGAAAATGTTGCCAAGACCAGTGTCTAGGAGCTATTTCCTCTATGTTTCTGTCTAGGAATTTTACAATTTCAGGTCTCACATTAAAGTCTTTAATCCATTTCAAGTTAATTTTTGTGTGGCATAAGATAAGGGTTCAGTTTCATTTGTTTACATGTAAACATCCAGTTTTCCCAATACCATTTATTGAAGATACTATTCTTGGCTCCCTTGTCAAATGTTAGTTGATCATATATGTGTAGGTTTATTTCTGATCTTTCTGTTTTGTTCCTTTGGTCTAGGTGTCTGTTTTTATGACAGTACCATACTGTTTTGATTACTGTAGCTTTGTAATAAAGTTTGAAATTAGGAAGTGTGATGCCTTGACGATCTTGCTTAAGATTGCTTTGGCTATTTGGTGTCCTTGTGGTTCATACCAATTTTAGAATTGTTTTTTCTATTTCTGTGGAAGTTGTCATTGGAATTTTGATAGAGATTACAGTGAAACCATAGATAGCTTTGGGAGATATGGACATTTTAACAATTCTAATTCTTCTAGTTCATGAACATGGGCTATCTTTTCATTTATTTGTATCTTCAATATCTTTCATCAATGTCTTGGTCTTTCACCTCCTTGGCTAAATTAATTTCTAAGTATTTTATTGTTTTTGATGCTGTTGTCAATGGGATGAGTGAGGGTCCTAGAGGGCAGGGAGGAGCTCCTATCTTATGCCCTGCTTGGGACACAGGAATATCTTAAATTGCCATGCATCTACCTGTGTCTAGCTGCATTGATTTGACAGCATGGTGAGGGGAGTGGAATGAAGGTTTTTAGGTTTGGCTGCCTGAGCCACCATGGTTCTGGTGTGTGGCATGGGAAGAGGAGATGGCCACAGTGGGAGTAGGCCACTGCTCTGCACTGAATCCCACAGCAAAGGATGCCCGAGCTGGCCCTAACCACAGTCATGGGTATACCTCAGAGGTGCTGAGGTGAGACCAGTTGGTCCGGAAGCACTCCCAGAGCAGCCTAATCACAAGAAAAGGTCCCTGCCTATACCAGCCATGGAACGGACTTCGTAGGCCAGAAAAGTTTGCAGCAACCAGGCTATAGGAGACATTGTACTAGAGACCAACAGACTCTGGCAAATGCACATCCAAGGACCAGCAAGAGCACTAGGCCCCTTCACTGCCACCAAGTCATGTATATGCCACAGCTCTCCTCCCATATGCCAGCAATCTGTCTTAGGGAGAGAAGGGAGGGCAAGGAGAATACCAGCTAAATGATGGAAACTATTCTAAATGGATTGTTTAATTTAAGCCAGTTTAGACATTTAATTTTTAAAAAGTTATCTTCCCATGTTAATCAGCATGTGGAGGCTTGTGATGGAAAGTTAGTTGTAGGCAAAAATAAAGAGTACAGGTTCCCTGCACATCTGAGTGTCAAATTTAATGTGAGCTAAGTTTGTGACACCAATATTAGTAGGTGCTATAATCCTCAAACCCAGTACTTTTCCTTATTTCAGACAGTATGTGGAAACTAGGTGTAGCGTATCTTGGGTGACACAGAGAAAGCTCTAATTTCTGTGGAAAACTTAGGTGAGCCACCCTGAGTTACTAAATATTTTGTAAGGATTTTCTACAGGCATGTATAATCTGGTTGATGACAATAGGCAGTTTATTAAAACACCTTAAGCCTACAACTGTTTCCGAAATTCCAGATCAGGACAGGCTTCAGGCTACAGGATCTCCCCACCTGGATATTCTATGTCCCATAAGCATCTCAGATGGAATAGGATAGAACTGAACTTGCCGCTTTTCTTCCCAGACTTGCTTCTTCTTCTGTAGGAGCTTAGCAGGTGCCCCCACCTTCCAAATGGCTTGGTCAGAAACTTGGATGTCATTCTAATTTTCCATTCCTTTTTCACATAAATCTAATTGGTTAGTCAGTCAGTCCTGCAAATGGCTTAAGAGACTGGCCACTTTTTGGCACTTGCCTGCTCTTCTAGCTTCTTTACGTACCACCTACACACCAACAATGGTGATTTCTCAGCTGTGTCGTGCTCACTCACGCATTGGTGCATTTGCCCATGTTTCTGCCTCCAGCATTCTTATATTGTATGCTTATAGAACCCTTAAGTCATCCTTTGAATCTTAATTCAGGAATTTTTGTAAAGACCTTGGTCCCTAGACAGATTCAAGCATTTAGTGCGTGGTCTGCTCTTGTATTTATTGTATTACTCAGTCCGTTTATTTTCAGGCTCCCATAGTAGAACAAGTGACCCTAGAAAGTAGGTGTTTTGTACTCTTCATCTTTGTGTCTCAAAGTAGGTTAGTGCCAGACATTTAATAGCACTCAATAATAAGCACTTGTTGAATGAGTAAAATTCTAAAAGCCATGCTTTTAGAGACTCCTAATAATTTTCTCTTTTATTTTTGATTCTTTTCAGGTAGGTAGGTAAATCAAGATTTGTATTATGAAGAGATCACATGCAAACTGGGTTGACCTTTCAGTTGATTCTGAATGTTTTAAAAGTTTTTCTACTTTTGAGTAGACCTGTATGTGTAAATACAGGTTAGTTTGCAAAGGCCGCCTTCGATTTGTCTACTGTCCTCTGCTTACAGTTTAACCTCTTCAAGGGTGGAGTTTGTTTAACTATAATATACAGTAATGTGAGGCTCTTAATAAATGTAAGAAATATGAGGTATTGGTTTATAAAAGTACTCAGTGAACACTCAAGTATTAATATGAACTATTACTAGATAATGCTTCAGAAAAGAGTCCGGAAGGCAATACATCAGATTGTTACCAGTGGTTATCTTTGCTGACAATGAGCAGTGTATTTCCTTTTCTTTTTTTTCTTTTTCTGTTCTGAGTTTTCCAATATTTCTGTAGTCATTATTATTATTATTATTTTAGTGGAAACCACTGGAATTAGGTAGCCATGTTAGCAGCATAGAAGACCATAGTAGTTAATAATGTGGCCTCTACAAGCAGACAGACCTGTGCATTTTAACATTCTCTCTTGTAAAAGTGGATGATAATACACTTACTAATGTACCTGTATTAGCCAGACCATTCTTTGACCTTCTCTGTTATCTTTTGTATATCTTCTCTAGATTTTTGCTTTATTGCTACTGTAAGACATCTTAATGCTGTAACAGTTTTTTTAGAACTGATAACAAGTTTGATTACATATGAATTACCCTTTTATCACCCCCCCACTTTTTTTGTTTTTGATGGCACAGTTTACATCTCTTTATATTGTGTGTCCATTAACAAATTGTTGTAGCTATAGTTATTTTTAATACTTCTGTCCTTTAACTTTTATGCTACAGCTAAGTGATTAGTATACCATCATATTATAGTATTAGAATATTCTGAATTTGACTATATACTTACCTCTACCAGTATGTCTTATATTTTCACATTTAAAAAAAAATCTCACCTGAGGATATGTTTATTGATTTTGGGGGATGAGGTGGGGTGGGGGAGAGAGAGTGAGAGAGAGAAAGAGAAAGAGAAACATCCATGTGAAAGAGAAACATCTATCTGTTTGCCTCCTGTATGTGCCCCAACAGGGATCAAACCTGCAAACTAGGTATGTGCCTGACAGGAAGTCGAACCCCACAACCTTTTGGTGTATGGGATGATGCCACTCCAACCAACTGAGCCATCGGACCAGGGCTACATTTTTATATGTTTTTATGTTACTAATTAGTGTCCTTTCATTTCAGCTTGAAGAATTCCTTTCATCATTTCTTGTAAGGCAAGTCTAGTGGTGATGAACTTCTGACTTATGTTTGTTTGGGACAACTTTGTCAGATACCGTATTTTGCCATGTGTAATGCACACATTTTTGCCCAAATTTTTGAGGGAAAAATAAAGGTGTGCATTATACATTGTTATAATGATTATCTTCCACGGGCATACTAATCCCGTGTATAATGCACACAAACATGGATGCACATTGTACGCGGCAAGATACAGGTAATGCAGTGGCTATTTTTTCCCTTTCAGCACTTTTAATATATCATCCCTGCTCTTTCCTAGCCTGCGTTTCAGCGGAGAAATCCTAATAGCCTTAGAAAAGTTCCCTCATATACGAGGAATTATTTGTTTTTTGCTGCTTTAAAGATTCTCTCTTTGCCTTTGATTTTGACTATTTTATTGTAACGTATCTTGGAGAAGATTATTTTGGGTTGAAATTTTGGTGTGACCAATGAACTTCGTGAGCTTGGATGTCCAAGTCTCTCACCAGATTTGGGAAATTCTCAGCGATTATTTCTTTAAATAACTTTTCTGCCCCTTTCTTCTCTCTTATCCTGGGGCTCCAATAATACACAGGTTGTTTATCCCATAATTCATGTAGGCTTTCTTTACTCTTTTTTTATTTTTGCTCCTTTAACTTGATAATTTCAAATGATCTGTCTGTGAGTCCACTGATTCTTTCTTGTGCTTGGTTTTGTTTGTTGTTGAAAGCTTGTTGTTGAATTCTTTAGTTCAACCACTCTATTCTTTAGCTCCAAAATTTCTTTTTGGTTTTTTCTTTTATGTTTTGTATCTCTTTGTTGAACCTCTCACTTTATTCTTATTTTTTTCTGAGTTTTGTTAAATTGTTTATCTGTGTTCTCTTGTAGCTCTCTGAGTATCTTTGGTATAATTATTTTGAATTATTTGTCAGGCAGTTTGTGTGTTTCTATTTCTTTGGGGTCAGGTACTGGAAGTTTACTGTTTCCTTTTGTGGTGTCATGTTTCCCTGATTCTTTGTAATCCATATAGCCTTGCATATGTGTCTGCACATTTGAAGAAGCTGTCCCCTCTTTCAGACTCTATGGACTGACTTCAGTAAGAAAGGACCTTCATCTGTGGGAGAAGGCATGCTGGAGAGTGCCGTGGCCCTGGGTCTAGTGGTGCAGAGGTGCTAAGTCTCAGGGCAAGTGGTGGCTCTGAGTCCAGGGGGTTTGGTGTCTTATTGGCTTAGGCATCTGGGGCTGACAACATCAACAACTGCATGGTCCTTGGCAAAAACTGTTTAGGCATATGCAGTGGCTGCAAGGGCTGTGGGGTCCTCAGCAGTGCCTCTGGGTTCAGCAGCTAGTACCAGGGCAGGTAGCAACGGTGGCTAGAGCTGGTAGTATGCACGTACATGGCTGCAAGGGCCAGCTGCAGGTGCCTGCATAGAGGCAGGGGTCTACTGCAGACAGATGCACAGTGGTGAGGGCCAGAGCTAATTATGGACACATGAGCAGCTGTGGGGCCCTAACTGTGGGTATATACTCATGTGACTGCAGGGGATACCTATAGGTGTGTACAGACAGACCATTCTTGATTGCTAGTAGTGGAACCCTACTCTATCCAGCTGAAACACAAAGGGAAATTTATTATCTTATGTAATAAGCAAGTTCAAGGGCCTTGTTGGTTCCAGGGCCTCAAATGGTGTTTCTGTGTGGGCCTTTAAGCATCCTTCTGTATTTTGGCTGCATCCTCAGATCAATTTCCTATCAGTGACAGGGGAACATGTTGATGGCTACAGGTAGTCACAGGTTTAAATCTTTAAAGGGAGTGAGACCTTGAACTTCAAATCTTTATTTATGAAATTTGATTGGCTTTCTTAGGACTGGAAACTAACCTCTGTGCCCAGGGGAAGGGAGTTCTCTAAATGTTGAGTCTGAGGTCAGTTTGGGAATGAGGCAGCAGTGATGATCACCTCACTATGATCACATGGAATCGGGAAGGAAAAAGAGGATGTTGTAACCAGAAGAGGGGATTGAACCTGCACAGGGAAAACTAAGCCTATCCTGTGATATAAAGAGCTTAGCACAGTAAGAACTCAATAGATGTTAGACATGATTATCATTAGAGTATAGAGTCCTCATCATTATTGTATTTTATAATATAAGAATTTTGTATTTTTACTACCTGGTGTTTCTATTTAAGTAATCCAGGAGAAGAAGAGTTGAAATTCATCTTTTGTGTTTACTATATTTTTATCTTTATCTTTTCCCTCAGGCTCTTTAGTTTATGAAAATGTGTTTTTAAAAATTTCCCTCTATAAATGTATTTATGATCATTTTGACTTTTCAAATGGCTGACTTGCAGACTAGATTAGTTTAAAGAGGTTTTCCTTGTCTTATGCTTAAGCGATGGCTGTATGTGGTGGCCCTGGATACCTGCATGGTTGTTATTCCTCTTGTTATTGTCATATTTCATTTAACTGAAAATTAAAAAGAACTAAAAAAAATTACAGCAATTTCTAGTTTAGATCCGGGAAATAGAACTCTCCACAGGAACCTTTGCATGGTACAAATATGTTAGAAAACCATTTTCCATTGTGCTTTGAAAGCCTGTAAGGAGGCCACAGTGGAGCACAGTTCACTTCTCTTGGATGAAGCCCAGGGAGACTGTGGTGCGCAGCCTGTAGGAAATCTCCCATCTGAAGAGTTAATTTTCTTTCAGGATCAGTGTTAGGGGCTGTTGCTATTAAAACAGGACACTTTAAGATTGGTACAGGAACACTTATAACAGTTGACTATAAAAGAAAACCCAGGAGGCCAGAGTCAGCCCTGGGAGCTACTTTTGTTTGAGCCACAGACCTTTATTTTGAATTTACCTCTTCCTTCAATTACATAGGCTTTCAGCTTTAATAAAAAGAATTCAGTAAATTAATATAACAAACAACTATCTTCATTTCTTTAATGTTTTAAAATGTCTTGAAAGCCCCTTTCACTTCTGTGTTTTGTTTCCATTATGATTCTTTTCAGAGCCACTGTTAATGGTTGTGTAAAATTAAACATTTGTTTCTTCTTAGTTATACCTGACTTTTAGATGCAGATTGATGAATTTGCCATCAAAACTAGTACAAGGTTTGGAGAAAGATGAAGCTTTTCATCTTTTTAAGGAGAGAGATTTTTTTGTTTCCTTATTTTCTTCAAGACAGTAAGTCAAAGAAGCATTTATTTTTAATTTGAAAAACTGGGGCAGTAATATTAAATAACTGCTGTTGGAAGAAAAAAATTAACCATAATCCTAATGTCAAGTGTGGCAACTCATTTTTGTATGTAACTTCCTGTTTGGGGCACATGCACACATCTTTAGTTAAAGATGAAGTTTTAATTCAACTAGGAAAGCTATCGAGGAGGAATTTAAAGCAAGTTGGATCCATTTGAAGTTGGTATACTTTATGTCTTGAGAACAGAACAATATTTGTCAACAGTGAACTTTAATGTTTTGCTTTCTGCCAGAAAAGTAAAGGGCAAAAGTCTTTAAAAAATCAGTACATTGCTCACATAACAGGAAATTTTCTTTTTGACATGGAAGTGAGAGGAGAAGTAAGAGTTAACCTGTACTTGTGGTAATACTTCATTATCACTGATATCCTCTCAAATCTTCCAAGTGTCTGTAGTTTGTTCCTTATGTTAGTAGTCATAGTCACATGCTGTGCCTAATTTTGGCTTTCACCAGGATTATTGCAGGGGCCTCTTACCTGCTGCCAGGAACTTCAAGCCATCTTCTACATTGCTGGCATTTCCCAGCAACCCCCACATTGTGACTTCCTTAAAATCATTCAAAACCTTCCCAGTGCCTCTGGGATGAAATCTGAACTTTAGGAAGACATCCAAGACTCTGTCCAGCATTGCCTTAACCAACCTGTACATGTCTCATCTACGGCTCCCGCCCTCTGCCAAATCAACCTGAAACCCTAACATTTCAGATATTTCCAACCGTTTGCTTTTCTCTGTGCTATTCTAGTTCCCGCTCTCTGAATCGCCTTTGACCCCTTTATACACAATGAGAGATTCTAGATCTTCCTCAAGGACCCCCACTGAGAAGCTCATCTCTTCTGTCGGAGTTTTCCTTGCCTTCCCCAAGGAGTGTTAGCCCATCCTCCAGGTCCCCGCCACACTTTGTGTGTATTTCTTATAGTGCTCATCATGCTGGATAGTAATGGCTCACTTGACATGTGTGTCTTCTTATCTTGGAGCATGCATGAAGGCCAGGACCATAGATTACTCATCTATTTAGAGCCTGCATCTAGCGAAAGTCAGACAGTTGTTAACTGTATCATGTAACTTGGGTAGTATGTTATGCAGTACATCCATAATGTGTTGATCAGTGATCTTTCAGCATTCAAAAATTAACAATATCCTCTGTAGCTTCCTGTTTTGCTTATTTCCACCATAAAATAAAATCAAACCGATATAGAAGAGTTTCATTAAAAATTTATATAGAATCTCTGATTAAAAAATCTCTCCTGCCAGTGCATGTAATTATATGTGTACCAGTTGTTTCAAATATAAATGAAATGTGTTGAAATGTTAGTGGGAAAAAATATGGGTTATTAATGAAGCCATTCAAAACCAAAATGGTATATTATGAGGTAGCTGTAATTTTTCAAAAAGTACTATGTATACAGTTTTAGGTTAGTGTCAGATAATGTTGTCACCTTCATTTCTCTCTTAATACCTTTTATCATAATTTCTGAAGTTCCCCTTTGTAGTTCAAGTTAAAAGTCCTGAGGCAAGCTCTTCAGAACTCTAACACCTGCTTAGGGCTGAACTGGCAGGGGGAGAAATTGAAAAGCAGTGAAGAATGTTTTTACTAAAGTACTTAGCATTTTAAATAATAGATGTTTGGGAAAAAAATAATGGTAATAATAGTATTGGAAACTCTCATACCACCTCACACAGAGAGAGGAATGTCATTTGCAAAAATAGTTTAAACTTTATTTTGATAAAATTAAACTACTTTCTCTTTCTCTTTTAAAATATAAACCCTTTTCCTCCTGACATCAAAGAGAAAGAATTCAGGCCTTTTGGAATCTTATTTTAAGATACCAACCCCCCCCTAGGATAATAGTTAGAAAATTAGGAAGGGAGTTTTGAAATAATTATATTTTGGTTCTCATCTGATATTTGATAGTGACTGTAAAGTACCACGTTCCAAGTTAATGACAAAGTTTTTAAAAGGTGCAAGTGTTTTTTAACCCTTAATGATTTTGTATTCCCATGAATTTCTGGAGCCTTTTAAGTTTCAGAGACCCGTGGTGGGCTTTTTGAGGTTACATCTTTAATTTTTTATCTTCTTGTTCTGTAACTGGCATAAATTGTTTGATTTGTTTTTCCAGCAGAGGGAGACATCTGACCATTAACATAGGATTGCTACTTGCCAAGAGGATTCTGTAGCCTTTTTTATCAATATACATAAAAAACTCAATGTTCAAATTAACTAGTTCAATAAGTAATTTAGCTCATTGATTTTTGGGCATATCCTAAGTGCCATTACAAGCTACGGATATTTTAAATGCCATTACCTAATAGAAGGAATGTTTTAAGCACCTTTTATTGATTTTATTACTGCTTTATTTTGCTGTCTTGGTTTAAAATCATTTTAACCACTCTGTAATCAAGAAGAAATATATCGTTGGTGAAATACAGTCAATTTCCTAAAAACCTTTGACATCGTTAAATAAGGAATTACAGTTGTTAAATCATGTCAGGCAATAACTGAGGGACAGAAGAGATATAAAATTTGGAGCAGTGGGCCAGCATACCAGTAAGCCATACTGACCTCTAACATTCAGATTCTGCACGTGACAGTCACACTTCAGGTTAGCTGTGATTTTTACATCAGCAGGAAAGATTTAAAATCTTAGGTAGCAAAGAAAGTGGAAGAATGGTAGCAAATTGTGATCTAGGGGCAATTACAGTGTTTTTCAATGACCCCTTGTGACTTTGGTTGAAATGATTCTCTAAGTAATTTAAAAATTTCATTTGCTTTTTTTGCTAAATTATAGTATATTGATATTCTGCATAAGAGGAAACCAGAGTGCTCAGAGGGTTTTTTTAAACCACTTCCTTCTTTTGCTCATTTGATTTTATATTAGCCATATTACTGAGCTGATCAGGTGGTAGACGGACAAGGAATATGGACTATACACTGCTTAATCAAAGAGGTGCAGAAGCGGGTAGTGAGCACTGAAGCTCGATACAAGCCTGCTAATGAGTTGATTGCATTGACATTTGATGTAATTCAGCTGTAGAGTGGCAAATATCAATACCTGTATATGATTTGGCAGATGGTTGTTGAACTGTGATTAGAAGTTTAGAATGATTCCCAGTAAAAGACCACCTGGCAGTAACCCAAGAACAGAAAACTGAGTTTTTCCCACTAAATGGAATAGGTCCAGAAAGTCAAGTGTTTTGATCATTAATAGAATCTTTCCTTTTCTTTTAACAAATGTTAGCTTTAGAGGAAATTGATAATTATGCATAGGTCTATTAAGTGATCTTAGATAAAGCTCTTTTCATTCCTTCAAATGAGCTTATATCTACAGTTGTGGCAATTATTCATTAGCAAGGAAAGAAAACTAGTTAGATGCTGATAGATATCATTTCAAATAAACTGGGAATGTTGGAAGCACCTTTGTACAACTAATATACTAATTCAAGGCTGAAAACCAGATTCAGTTGTAACGTTATTGATTATTCTATAAATTCTGTAAATAAGTTTATAATGACATGATTTTTTAATTTAATCTTTGTCATATCTCTTCCATAATTTAAGCTATATTGAGTATCTGTTATATGCAATACTCTCTTGTAGGTGTTTAAAATATAAAGAACACCAACTTGATATCTTTCTTTCCCTCAGTGAGGGAAGAGTGGTGGATGGACACATGCAGTGCACGTCCATGGAAGGGTCGAAATGAAGGTCAGGAGCTGTGCCAGTCCAGAGAGGAGTAATGGGTTCCTTTGTGGGAAGAGGAAGTGCTGTGCTAGACCATGTGCGGGTATCACTTAAAATAGATTTTGAACAGTTGGAGATGAGAATTCAGAAGTAGAGAGACTAACAGTACAATACAGAAGCTTTTTTTTAAAAGTAAGCTTTATTTTTTAGAGAAGTTTTAGGTTCACAGAAAAATTAAGCAGAAGGTACAGAGAGTTCCCATTTGCCCTCTCACCCCATGCTTGTACAGCCTCCCCCACTGTCAACATCCTGCATCAGAGTGCTACATTTGTTACAGTTGATGAACTTAACATTGACATGTCATTATTGCCCAAAGTACATAGTTTACATTAGTGTTCACTCTTAATGTGGTATATTCTGTGGGTTTTGACATATGTATAATAACATATATCCACTCTTACTGTATCACATAGAATAATTTCACTGTCTTAAAATTCTCTGTTCTCTGCCAATTCATGCCTCCATTCTTCCCAACCCTTAGCAACCACTGATTTTTTTACTGTCTTCATAATATAAACACTTTTGAATTTGAAATGTTTAATACACAGTATGTGTGTGATGCATAAAGAACGATGAAATAAATAAAATGCATTCACTTTCCAGCTGAGGTACAGAATATTACCAATATTGCTGATGCCCTGGTGCTCTTCCCCAACTGCCCTGTCAGTACCTCTAGTTATTTAATATTCTTATACCTAGTTGGAAAGTGCACAGAAACTTGGATTTCTTAAGACCTACAACCCTCTTATTTTTATATTTGGTTAGATCCAAGCAAGAGGAAGTGAAGGAATGGGTTGATATTTGTCTAGTGAATTCAAATTATGTGGAAAGGTTTTTTTTTTTTGGTGGAGAGGAAGTTATATTTTTGGTTAAATGACTGTCAATATAATTTGAAATAGGAAATAGTGTGATTTATTCAAATTATAGCTTCTACTTCACTTTGAACTTTATAGGCCTTTCTTTTCTTGCCCAATGTATCCAGATTGAATGACTAAACAAATTCCAGTACATTATAGGAGTTACATATTTGGCTATGGAGACTCATATAGAATTTTCATGCATGTATTTTCATGCAAGTATTTTCAGAATTACTTTTTAATTTGGCTGATGGCAATGTTCTTTTTTTCACTCATTTTCGTTTTCTAGTTTCATTGGACTTATAGGTGAATTAATTTTAAATTAAAGGCAATGGTTTGTTGAAAAGTAGAACCCTGTAGAATACAACCAGTGTTTTTCCCTTCTCTGTCAAACCCACTCTTTGGGCCAGTTCTTTGCCTGCATCTGGATGAAATCTCAGACACATCCCCTTAGCTTTTCCAGATACTCTTAGATTAAAGAAATATACTTTGGTTACTTCTATCCATAAGAACAGTCTAATTTCAGTAATTAAAATGACAGCCCAAACTTTATTAAAGTTCATGCTACCCTTCTTGCTTGCTTGGTATTTCATATAGAGAAGCCCACAGTAGGAGGTAGAATGGGTTGACTCCTTTTGCTGCTCTTCTTCCCCACCCCTCCCTCACCAGGGTAGGGGCTGGAACAGCTAAGGAGAAGGGGCAAGGAACAGGAAAGTCTTCCTTGGCAGTCTGGATCTGCTTGCTGTTGATGTTCTAGGCTGAGAAGGGGCATTGGCTGATGCTCAGCTATGATTCTTGAGACACACTGTCCTGGGTTCCCAGTCTGGGACTCTCAGACTGCAGGTCACATGGCTGCCTCCTGGGGTCCATCTCCAGCCTGTTTCTGCCGAGGTACCCTGGCCCTTTTAGTTTGGGATCTCTTGAAATGACCCCCTGACCTCTGCTCTTGTACATAAGGGCCAATCATACAATTGCTATGGGGATTAAATGAAATAATATATGTAAAGCGCTTTTCTTCCTGGCTCATATTTGTGGAATAAATTATTGAGTGCTTTCTTTACTGGGTGCCTTCTCTGTGGGTCACTTTGCAAGTGCATTATAAATCATATCATACATCAATTCTACAGATAGCTTTATGGGGACTTTCATATGTTAGGTTGTTTACAAGGTCACAAAGCTTGGATTGGCACTCAGCTCTGTTCAACACTGGAACCTCTGGTCCTTTGGACTATGGCCATTGCCTTCTGAAGCAGCCTGGCTTGGGTCTTATTGTTCTAAACCCCAGGAAATCTGGTTAATACCCATGGATCATAGTGCCCATTCTATCTCATCGGTCTCTTAAATGTCAAGTGTGTTACAAAGCTGCAGGGATGCTCTCTCGGATATTTTTACTTGACCACACCTATGTGACATTTGGACAGATCTGACTTCTTCAACTTGAGTCCTTTACCTGACCTGGACCAGATTCCTACTGGTAAAATCAATCAGAGATTTAAATTAATCCATGTCTCATAATCCAGACAGAACCTGGGTTTTTCTTCCAGAGAAACGTCTTAGTATTTCATAGGATTTGATAGGATGCATGGAGTTCTGGGCCCAGTGGAATAATTTCTGGCAGTATGGAGATGGCAGTGGAGAGGTAACCACACATCTGTTTTCTACCTCCAGTGTTGCAAGAACCAATAACCAAGTCTGAGCTACTAGAGCTCTGCTGTGCCAGCTGCCCCAGATGATTCCCAGGGCGACCTGTGTAGATTGGAAATCTCAACAGAGAGACCTGGACGAAAATGGATTCTTGATTATTCTTATTCACTTGGGTCGATGGATGTGATTGCCAGAGGGAACAGGGGCTGGGGGGAGGTAGGAGAGGGTAAAGGGGTTATAAATGTTGATGGAAGGAGACTCGACTTGGGGTGGTACATACATGATACGATATACAGATTATGTATTATAGAATTGAATGCCTGAAAGTTATATAATTTTATGAACCAATATCACCCCAATAAATTCAATAAAAAATAAATTAAAAAAAGTAAAGAATGACAGGTAACAAAAAAAAAAAAGAAAGTCTACTTTGTAAAGAATTGGCAAGAGTTAGACTAGGGTAAAGCAAATCATGGAAAGGAAACAAAACGACTGGAACATTAGTCCTAATTTGTTTCAGTAAAATGTCATTTAATGAAATCCTAATGATAAAGTCAGGTCCTGGATATACACTGCTATGAAATGTGTACTTAATCAGAATGCTCTAAAAACCTACCCTAAAACTAGCTATTGTCTGGCCACTTTATGCCTACCAAGCTGCAAACTGCTGCAAGTAGATAATTTAAAAGTCCAATTTTTATTTGTTTTTATTGCTTGGGGCAAAGTGGAGTTGAACCCCAAATTGTAAACTGGCCAGTTTCTGGTGTATAGATAGTTATGCAGCCAATTTATATGGATTACTAACCCTTCTTTATTCTGCTGTGGACATATTATCAGAGGAAAATGCATTCAAAATTCTTATTTTTTGGACTGTAAAATGTCTTATGAGAAGAATACCAACTCTAGCCAGTTCTGGTTTTGGCTCTCTGGAGAACTTAGCAGTAATTGAGAAAGGATATTTCTTGCTTTTTGTGCCTCAGCTTCTTCTACAAGAGAGTACAAGTAATAAAACCTGCTCTCTAAGATTTTGTAAGTCTGTTGTGGCAAAGTATTTTGAGCTCCTTGGAGAAAAAGGCTACTCGGTGGGGTAGCTTTGTTATTCCTTTTAACGTCAATTATATTCTGAAATATGATTTCAGAATTCAGGATCCCAGGACCTGTGATTGACCTGGCAAACTGATCGATTCAGTGGAATTTAGAGTTCCCTTTCTCGACACTGAACTAAAATTTGCGTTGGCTAAAAGAGGTAAAGCATATAATTATGGTCAGAAACATAATAATAAATCTTCTGTAACGACCTTCCTTCCACCACATATCTTTTCTGGTGTTTATCTGAATATCCAGCTTATAAAAACTAGAAGAGATTGTAATTTCAGTAGCACCAGCAACTCTGTGAGTATATGAAGCCATTTAAACTATGATCTGTTTCTATTTTTCCAATGTGCATGTCTGAAAGGTTTTCCTTCTTTTTGTTTCAAAAATTAGAAAAAGGAGACAAACAGTTAAAAGTATGGAAGTTCTACGTGTGCTGCTTTTTCTACACCTTGAGGACTAGCAAAATCTTTAATATGAGACTTTATTTGTACAAAGCAAAACTTCAAAACCACTCAAAAGCTTTTCTTATTAACTGCTGTCAGTCCTGTGATTTACAGAGGCAATAAAGAACTAGAGGGGGCACATTTATCATGGAGTTCAGCACACCAGGAGCCATTTTCTCCAGCGGTAAAGGCAAGTGATAAAATGAATTCTTTTGTTCTATAACCAAGACACATTCTCTGTTCCCTGTTCTCTAAACTTGGGCATGCCAGGTTTTTCTGGTGGCAACTTGGCACCACCTCATCCACACTTAATGATCAATTGTTAACATGAAAACATTGGTGATACACCTGGAACACCTGGCTGTGAACAGGGCTATGTGTTTATCTTCAACAGACAATAGTTCGCTGCCAACATATTTGTAGTATTAATTCACAGTTTACTTTGAATAACACTATGTGTGCGAACTTTCTGGTTTCAGAGGGAGAAGAAGGGAATGGTAAATAATGTAGATTTTTTTTGTTTAATAAAGAGCATAAAAATTTGGATTTTGAACAACAATTTTCTTATATCAAAGAATGCCTCATCTGAATTTTGATGCTGAAAAACAAAATAGTTCCAATACATATTTTTTCAATTCACTTTGTATTTGATTTTGTGTTTTAGGCAGGCAGGTATGATATATAGAGACACTTGTAAGCTGTCTCTGAGCACTGATTATACATTTGGAGTTTTTGAAATGAATTTGTCAGACTTTGGGCTAAGCAGGACATAAAGGCTAAAACAGTTTTTCTGCTTGGGATACTTAAAAAGGGAACATTTTTGAATATTCTATAATCGAGTGTATCTATCATCCAATAGTATTTATTAAGCACTCACCTATACATGACAATGTATTGCATGTACTAGGGAGAAAAAGGTCAATGACTTGGAACCAGAGACAGTGATAGTGTTCATACTTACAGAAAGATGAACACTAATGGAGCAAGTTATGTAGTTAATTTAGTCTATGAAAAAGACAAGGACACTCAAGTAAAATCTCTTGACATTTCCCAATTATACAATCATTAACTATGCTTCTTATTGGTGTATTAATGAAAAATAATATTTTCAAAAGACAGTAAGGCAGAGGACATGAAAAATCCAGGAAAAATAATTCAGGTCAGGTACTTTTGTGACTTGTTGGCTACTCTTATAAAATTTTAGCTGCAAATGTATTTGGAATGTTATTATGCAGGAGTTTCATTTATCTATCCATTATTTGTAATGTATAATTTAGTGGTTAAAGTTATTCTCTTGCTTCTGTCACTATCAGTTTCTTTTCTCTGGCAGGGGAAATAAGTCCTTCTGTCAGTAATTTGGCAAAAGTGCTGAAAAGCCCATTATCCCTGTTGGAGAGAAAGCAAACCACCCCTGGAATGTGAGGACCTGGCAGACTTCAGAGAAAGAGATGAGCCCAAGAAGCAGCTTCCAGTGAGAGATGGCTTTTTATTATCTGAGAGATACTGACTTGACCATTAGATGTTCTTCTTGAATCCACCTAACATTTTCTTGGAGCAAAGTTATCCACCTCTGCTCCTGCCCCCCAAACAAATTCATTGGTCTAGAACAGCAATTTTCAACTTTTTTCGTCTCATGGCACACAAACTAATTGCTAAAATTCTGCGACACACCATAAAATGTGTTATATATTTTTTGCTGATCAGACAAAAAAAAAAAGGTATAATTTTGATTCATTCACCTCAGATGGCTATTGTTATGTTGGCTGTTGTCATTTTTTTATTTGACAGTCTAAGGGAAAAGAGGTCAGTGCCCCAGTCAGGTATTGCATGATTTAAAAATTCTTGTGGCACACTGTTTGAAAATCGCTGTTCTAGAAAATATGTGATGGAGAGGGGAAAAAAGTAATTATTTGAATAAAGAAGTCACATCTTTTCTGTACTTTATGTAGCCTGTGGACTTGGGAAGGGAACGTATCTGTCTGGTGGATGGTAGGAAATTGAACACCCTGATTCATAGTGTGCTTCTTGTTGTGTTTCTTTAGCCAAAAGGGAGCAGCTGTTGAGTAGTAGAGAAAGCATTGTTACCAACCTGAGCATATGGAAGCCTGAAGCTTTGGCTAATTTGGATGTCTGGGCACCACTGCAGAAAGACCGCCATAATTATTTGCTATGATTTTAGGTCCATATTTCACTGTTGGAAGAAAAAACTTTTTACAGAGGCTTACTTTTTTTTTTACATGGCTTTGAAGGGAATTGCAGTTTATTTCTGACACTTATTGTATTGTAAAATCTCTAGTCTCTGATATTTAAAGGTGGAAACTTTTAACTTTCTCTCTTTAAAAAAAAAAAACTCTAGGGACTTTTTAGTACTATAGCTTCTCAAATAATCCTAAGGCTTTGAAAAATGAAATACTTCATTTTATGAAGCAGTTTTGGGGTCAATTTTTCCCCTAAAATGCATGCTTTTATGTTGGGTAGTTTAAAGACCAGCTGTTAACTGAAACCAACTGTCAACGAAGTTGCATAAAGTTGTGTTTCCTATTAGTCTTGTATCTTTCCTATTAGTCATTTATGAAAGGATACAGGAACATCTAAGAGAACTCTGAACAAAAATGGAAAAAACAGATGTTGAAACTATATTGGTTTGATGGTTTGCTATTTTTTTAAATAAAAAAGGAGCTTAATAATTATTAGTGGATGATGAAATAAGGCTTATGTTGCTAACTTATCACAAAATTATTCATAGTAGCTTGTAGTTGAAAATTGGTGTTTTACTAGAATTTCAGAGAATTAAAAAAGTGAAGTTTATGCCTGGGAGCACAATGAAGGAGGAACCATGACATTTTCAATAGTTGGGCATGTATGAACCTCTAAAGGTATGTTTATTATGTTGTCATGGTAAGCAGTGAATTAAAAAAATAACAAGACTGCTCCTTGGGTAGTTGTGACTTACTGGTGGTTATCTTTACAAGAGTTCCATGCTGACTTAAGTAAAGATCTTCAGGGAAAAAAAAACAAACTTTATTTTTCAAATAAATTCAGCTAAGAGCCTACAGGCGTCCATGACACTACACTGAATTATTATTAATGTGCACTGCTGTGAGAATAACGCTTGCTGCTCTTCAACAATAACCCCGTCCTCTGGAATTTCAGGAAAGTGGTAGGAAAATGAGAGGCAGATTTAAGTGCTGCTCCTGAATTAAATGTGCTGGTTGATGGGCACAACATTTTTATCATTACTTGTGCTAGGCTGTGTAGAAAGAGACTGTTATTTGGGGTCAGGTCACATGCGGGACTGGTGAAGTTATTTGAGAGGCATTTTTGGCAAGCAAGGTCATTCATTGCCCCAGGCCAGGAAAAGGTTCGTTCAACCTATTGCTTTTACCTTAGATGCCCCATTTCCATGCTTCTCTGGAGGGCTATGTGTGGTATTTCTTGAAGGCAGAGATATGATCTTTCAAGTGTCTTCCGTGCTGATTTTAGGAGTCTTATTAAAATCAAATTTTGGGCATATCATTACTCGTTAGTGTTTTTAACTTGGCTGTTTAATAGACTTTCTGTGAAGTTTTTTATGATGGTTATAGATATCTTTTCATTTGGAATTATCTTTATTATTTTAAAAACGATTTTATTTATTTTATTTTTAGACAGAGGGGAAGGGGGCGAGAAAGAGAGGGAGAGAAACATCGATGTGTGGTTGCCTCTCACACACCGCCTACTGGGGACCTGGCCCGCAACCTAGGCATGTGCCCTGACTGGGGAATTGAACCAGCGACACTTTGGTTCGCAGGCTGGCACTCAATCCACTGAGCTACGCCAGCCGGGTTTTGGAATTATCTTTAAGTCCAGGTTTCCCAGCCTACATTTCCAAACATAGATTTTACTATTTCCAGTAGTCTTTCCTCCTCTCTCTCTTCTCTCCCCACACTCCCATCTTCTAGCTGTACCAGACTATTTGCTATTCCCCAAATAAGCCCTCTAATATCTTGCCTCTTGAGTGCCTAACATCGTGTGCCTTTGCTCATGCTGTACTCGTGGAATACTGTTACTCCAACCCCTATGCATCTTATAAGGTACTGATCACATTCCGTCACTTGAGAGAATGGTTTCCAAATTCCTGCATGTACTTCCATGGGATAAACCTTCCCCCTTCCTCCTCTTGACTGTACTCTATTTGCTATAATGTAGTCTTTGTTAAGTTAATTTTGAATGTGTCTCCATCCCATCCAGATGATGGGTCCTGGAAATTAGGGACAGTGTAATCTTATATTTGTATCTTGCATATGGTCAAGTATAGCACCTCACATGATTCTACAAGGTAGGTAGGAGATAAATCTTCAGCAATTGGAATTCAGTCAGGTGATTGAAGATAGCTTATAACATGAGATATTCACTGAGTCTGGAAACTATCAGTTAGTCATTTAATTGTAATTCTAGTGCGTGGAGTTTAAGTTTATTTTATTAGGAAGGACTCTTGGCTATTAAGGTGAAAGATGTCACTGAATGGTGGGGTTGGTGAGGTTCCTTCTGTTGGGCAGTGTTTCACTCTTCCCCTTGTGACTTTGCATTTGCCATCTAAGTGCACTTCCGGATGAGGTGAAGAAACTTCAACAATTGGAAAGCTAGTGTTTTGGAAAACATTTAAGATACTAATCTAAGGTGCATTTGGTACATTTCTCAACTACTCCTTAATTTTCACAAATTTGTAGGGATCTAGAGATCATCTAAAGTCACCACTTCACCTAGGCAGAAATCTCTTCCTAGATCTTTCCCCTTGTGTCTGCTTCAACACACTAGTGACGTGGAGATCACTGCTCTGACCATCAAGGAAAGGAAGGGGTAAAAAGCCCCTTCCTCTGATAGCTGCTCCATAATTGAAGACACTTTCCCTCCTAAGTATTCTCTTTTGTAGTATAAATAATTTCTATATCCCCCCCATCAAGTGAATTCAGCTCCACATACAATGCAGCTAATTGAGATGGATACCTCATCAAAATCAGCCACTCCACTGGCTGGCCAGTGACCAATCCAGTTTACTGTCTCTCGAATCTGACTCAGAGACAGAAACTAGACAGTTAGCTATAGGAAGCGGAGCTAAAGAGTCATATGGGGTGGAGGCCTGAATCAGTACCATGGCAAGCCACAGTTAAATGAAAGCTAAAGTTGTGGTGGAGTACAAACCACAAGTAAGAGGAAGCTGCGTATAGAGGGGTGGAGCAGAGCCGCATGCAGAAAATCAGTGACAAGACTCATGCAAACCCAGTGCGAGGCTGTTTCAGCTCCCAAAGATGTGGCTTCATGGGAACTGCGACTGGGAAATGTTTTTCCAATGGCATTACCATACTGATGTGTGGCATGGGAGAGAGAATGCCCGCAATTACTCAACAGGCAACAGTGGTTAAGATAATGAATTCTGGCATGAGACTGCCAGGGATGGGCCACATCTCTGCTATTTACTATTGTTTGACTTTGGGCTAGTGACTCTTTCTCTGGGCCTTAGTTTCCTCATTAGTAGAATGGGCACAATAATAAGACCTACATCACAGGGTTGTTGAAGGATGAAACAAATTAATGTTTGTAAAGCATTTCATTTGAAAGAGTTCTTGGCCCTCAAAACATTAGTAATTACTATTAAAAATAATAATAGTTGTGCTTGTTTTAGTGTCAGAGAAATTATTCAGGTTGTATTTCAGAGAGTAAGTGAAATATCGTGGTTAAGATGGTAGACTCTAGAATCTGACTGCCTGCCTAGTTTCACATTACACCGTTTCCAGCCATATGACACAAGTTATATAACCTTCTTGTGCCTTGGTTTCCTCATTTATCAAATAGAGATAATAGTAGTACCTATTGCATAGAGTTTCCATGAAGATTAAAGGAATGACTTAATATGCATTAAACGTTTAGAAGAGAACTTGTATAGAAAGACTCTCAATAAATACTGTTTTTTTATTACCTCTTGTGACTTCAGCATGTCTTTGGGTTCTCATTAAGACAATTATCTTTATGAAGCTATAGGAAACCTAAGTATATTTATTCGGATGCAACTCTGTCTCATTTTTCTCTAGGGATATCATAGTCTCCCTGATGGTTATCTCCAGCCAATGTAAGGTTTACCAGGAATCTCTGAGTTAAAACTTGGAGATGTCTAGTAGGTAGTAGAAAGTGTGGTTTTGGAGTTTAGAAAGAGATCTAGAATAAAAGTATAGTTTTGAGTAGATACATAGCAGAAGTCATGGGACTGGACTTGTCCCATGGGATTGTCTTGGGAGATTGTCTTGGGAGAATGTTCAGAGTGAAAAGAGAAAAGGCTTGGGACAGATGAACATGAGCCAGCAGACAGTACTCAGTATAGTCAGACAGTCGATACTGACAGTGAACATGAGTGCACATACACTATGCGTCAGACATTGCTCCATGCTCCTTTATTCATTCATTTACTCTTTTCAACAACTTTTAGGTAGATATTATATTCTCACTTTACAGATGGGAAAACTGAGATACAGAGAGATTAAGTAATTTACCAAAGACTGCAAAGGTAGTAAATGATAAAGCCAGAAGAATTTGAACCTAGAAAATCTGATTCTAAATCTTAGAATCGTAATGATTATAGCCAGTGGCCTCCAAGGGCAAGTAGAACAATCAGAACAAGTAAAGACTAAGAAATTGTCTCTGTTGGTATTTAGATTGTGATGTTTTCTATATCGGTTTATTTCTTTTGTTATTAACTGGTTCAAACCAACAGCACATGATGTTCTTTAGCAGTAGCAACTTCAGAAGATAAATCGCTGTGAATTGAGAAATGAAAGTGTGTTGGTTAGTTTTTGCTGCAATGATAATGCATAACAAGCAATCCCAAGATGTCAGAGGTTTGCAGTTGTAAACACTATTTCTTGCTCATGGATCTGTGGTTTGGTTCTTCTTCATGCTATGGGATGGCTTAGGTCTGATGCATGTGTATATTAACTTGCTTTGGCTACCATGAGAAAATACTGCAGACTAGATGGCCTAAAGAACAGGAATGAATTTTCTCATAGTTCCAGTAGTCCAAGATCAAGGTGTCAGAAAGTTTGTTTTCTTTTGAGGTCTCTTTCCTTGGCTTGCAGGTGGCTACAACTTGCTGTGTTTTCACTGTGTGCTTTCCTCTGTGTGAGCATCCCTGGTATCGGTGTGTCCAAATTTCCCCTAACAAGGAGACTGGTCATATTGGACTAAGGCCTACCCTAAAGGCCTCACTTTAACTTAATCACATTTTTTCAAAGTATATATTATTGATTATGCTCTTACAGTTGTCCCATTTTTTCCTCCCCTTTATTCCCCTCTGCCCTGCACCCCCTTCCCACCAGCTTCCCCCCTACCTTAGTTCATGTCCAAGGGTCTTAAATATAAGTTCTTTGACTTCTCCATTTCCTATACTATTCCTAACCACCTCCTGTCTCTTTTGTGCCTACCAATATTGCTTCTTAATCCCTGCACTTCTCCCTTTCTCCCCCTACCTCTCTCCACTGATAACCCTTCATGTGATCTCCATTTCTGTGATTCTATTCCTGTTCTAGTTGTTTGCTTAGTTTGTTTTTGTTTTTAGGTTCAGTTGTTGATAGTTGTGAGTTTGTTGTCATTTTACTGTTCATAGTTTTGATCTTCTTTTTCTTCGTTAAATCCCATTAACATTGCGTGTGTGTGTGTGTGTGTGTGTGTGTGTGTGTGTATAAGGGCTTAGTGATGATGAACTCCTTTAACTTTACTTTATCTGGGAAACCTTTTATCTGCCCTTCCATTCTAAATGATAGCTTTGCTGGATAGAGTAATCTTGGATGAAGGTCCTTGTCTTTCGTGACTTTGAATATTTCTTTCCAGCCCCTCCTTGCCTGTAGTTTCCTTTGAGAAATCAGCTGATAGTCCTATGGCAATTCCTTTGTAGGAAACTGTCTCCTTTGCTCTTGCTGCTTTTAAGAGCCTCTCCTTATGTTTAATCTCAGGTAATGTAATTATGATGTGCGTTAGTGTGTGCTTCCTTGGGTCCAACTTTGGGACTCTCTGAGCTTCCTGGACTTCCTGGAAGTCTATTTCCTTTGCCAGCTTGGGGAAGCTCTCCTTCACTATTTGCCCAAATAAGTTTTCAATGTCTTGCTCTTCCTCTTTTCCTTCTGGCACCCCTATGATTCGGATGGTGGAGCATTTAAGTTGTCTCAGAGGTTCCTCAGCCTCTCCTCATTTTTTTGAATTCTTGTTTCTTCATTCTGTTCTGATTGAATGATTTTTTCTTCCTTCTGCTTCAAATCATTGATTTGAGTCCTGGTTTCCTTCCCTTCACTGTTGGTTCCCTGCATATTTTTCTTTACTTCACTTTTCATAGCCTTCACTTCTTCCTCTATTTTGCGACCATACTAAACCATTTCTGCAAGCATCCAGATTACCAGTGTTTTGAACTCTGCATCTCATAGGTTGGCTATGTCTTCATGCTTAGTTCTATTTTTTGAGCTTTGATGTGTTCTTTCATTTAGGCCATATTTTTTGTCTCTGGTGTGCCTGTTACATTGTGAGGGGTGGAGCCTTAGGTATTTGCCTGGGTGGGGCAACCCATGTGTTGCTTCGCAGTGCTGTGTGTGGGTGAGGGGTCTGAGAGGGAACAATGTCACTTAGTTGGCTCTCAGTGGCTTTCAGTCACTTCTCCCACTACCCACAAGGAAATTGGGCCCTTTTGGTGCTGGTTCCTAGGTGGGTGGGTTTGTGTATGTTCTAGGACCCGGAGGCCTCCTCCAGTGAACTCTCCTGTGAGGCTGGGAGTTTCTCCTACCACTGCAACCCCCACAAGTTTTTACCGCGAGAGGTTTTGAGGCTTTCTTTTCCCATGCTGGAACCCTGGGTTGCTCCCCCGTAGTTCCTCCCAGTTAAACTGCACACAAATGTGGGACCGCCAGCTGTCGTCTCACCCACTCAGTCCTCCAGCCACCACCTTGCCCTGTCCCCTCTGCTCCTGCTTCCTGTCTCTGTCTCCGCCTCTCCTACCAGTCTGGATGAATATTTCCTCTTGAACTCTTTGGTTGTTGGATTTCCATACAGTTTGGTTTTCTGGCAGCTCTGGTTGTTTCTTGTTTTTAAATTTGTTGTCCTTCTTTTGGTTGTGCAAGGAGGCAAAATATGCCTACATACACCTCCATCTTGGCTAGAAGTCACAAGAGGCTTAATCACTTTTTTAAAGACCCATCTTCAAGTACAGACATGTTTTGAGGTACTGGGAGTTTGGACTTCAATATATGAATTTTGGGGGATAAAATTCAGCCCTATAAATGTGTCTCCTCATTCTGGGACATGTGGCTAATGGGGCAGAAACACATGATGTCTCTTAAGGCCTTGTTAGCTTAGAGCTGGCACATTGTCCCTTCTGTCCACATTCCATTAAAACAGGTCACATGACCAAGCCAAAGGTCAGTGGGATGGGGAACTATACTCCACCCACAAGATAGTTGTGGGATGAATGGGGAGGGAAGGAAACACTGAGGACAGACAACACAATCCACTACAGAGTGATAGCAAATATTTTTCAAGAAGTTTTGTTAAGGGAAATAGGGTAGTATCTAGATGGGGATACCTATTCCCATAAGCATATGTAAATGGTGTATAACAGACAGGTTTTATTAATGGTCTCTCAGAACAAACCTGCTGATGGTGTGGAATGAAACAGGAATGGCTTCCCAACCATACTTGGCTCCTGGGCAATCTGTAAATGCCTTCTCTCTGTTCACATTGTTGTTTCTGCTGAACGCCTTTCCCCATTTTTCTTTTCTTGGATAACTGCTATTTATCCTTCAAGACTCAGTTCAAAAGTCACTTTCTCTGTGATGCTTCTGTTTCCCTGAGGCAAAGCAGATACTTCCTTTTCTGTTTTAGCTTTTATTACTTTTTAAATTATAACTTTGTGTAACTCAGATTTCAACTTTTCTCCTGTCCTTTGGGTCCAGCATCATCACAATCAGTGTAGCCCTGGGCCCACGAGGATGCCAGGTTTAGCAATGCTTTGGGCTCACAAATCACCACCACAAAACCCCAGTTGTTAAACACCACCATTTACCTAGCACACAAAACAAAAACCAATAGTAGAAATTTAAGTTCACTTATATAAAAGTCTTAAAAGTTAATTTTGGAGAGGAGGTGGAAGAAGGGTTTATCTCATACTCCAAGGCAAATAGCTACGGAAATCCCTTCTAGACATTCCTGCTCTTGCCTCGAATTTCTTCTTGGCCATTAGGGATTCTTTAACTGCCCAGCGCTGCCCAGTCCTTCTGGCTCTTGCATTTGTACAATGCCATTCACACAGAATATGATATATGTGGTGCTCCCTGGAGTTGTGCATTGTGGCCCTGGGCCAGTTGTGTCTTCTCCCTTGCATGTCTGTCTGCACCCCTGGGACCCTTGCTTGCTGTTCTCTGTTACGCACAACCATTCGGTATGTTCTATTTAGTCTTCTAGCTGCACAGTACTCAACCCAGAAGATGGAAAACCAGACCCATTAACTTTAGAGGGAGCTTTACTGACAATTTGTGGTGTTTTTAGGGTGTCCTTTGGTGGGCCTATACCTTTAAGGGCTCAGGAATGCATTTCTCAAACCAAGGTTATATCCTCTTATGAGAAATTCTTAATGTGGCTTTTAGGATACAGCAGTTTTCTCCATATGACCGCACCTGTTCACTTGGCTGTTTCCTTGCCTAGATTATGATATTCTTTAAGGCAGGAATTTTGCTCTATTCACTTTTGGGTTCCAACATCCACCACAGTCCCTGAAACATAATAAGGGCTTCAAAAAATGTTGCTCAAATACCTGTTTTTTAATTTAAATTACAATCAGGAAGCCAGTGGAATGTGAATCAGAAACTAGTGAACATGTTTCCACATTCCCAGAACTGAACTGCAATTGTTATTGTATTGAACCTGAACCCGAACTAAATTGAAACAAAGCTTCTTGATATTTTTGTTGTAAATCAGAATTGCTTACTGGCTTGAACCAGTAGTAAACTGCAGTACTGCTGAACTCAAAGTGGAACTAATCTGAAAACCATACTGGTTTATTCTCTAGTTACTTAGTGAGGTACTTGGACATTCTGTAAATATGAAATTGCCAATTCATTGACAGTGGATCTAAATATATTAACTCATTAGGTGAGATATTTTCCTGTTTCTACCAGTAAGATCACAGGATCTCTTACAAGATCCTCTTACCTAAAGGAAATTATTCCAGGGAATTATTGCCAAAATATTATTGATAGTCTTATCCCTCTCCCCTCCCTCCTTCCTGTCCATCTGTCCATCCATTAATTAATTGGAAATTAATTGGAAGTGAAAATTAGTTAGAGAGGAAATCAGGAGATGGAAGCGGGAGAGTTTTTTTTATAGGGGGCGGGTGGCAGGAAGGGTAGGGAAGCAAATAAAGGTAGGAAAAATAAAATGAAGCTAGGAAAACCATTGTATCTAGGTATGTGTCTAAAAGTCTTACTCATTTTGCTAAATGATATTATAAGCTTTAATAAAGTTAAAGTATTTGAAATCAATGACAATAATATACAGTTAAATTAGATCTGATAAAGTTGGGTATATTATGAGGGAAAAACATTTGCATTTAAATTTTACCAACTTTATTTTTCCTTCTCTATTTGTGAAGAATTCACATTTGTTTACTATTCAACATATTCCCCTTCAGTTATTTGAATTTGCTTGCTAGGCAAACTAAAATTCAGTGCATAATTTCAAAGTTGTGTACTTTAATTTGGCTACATGGATCAGTCCATAGACAACATTTCTTAAAAGTGTTTTCTTTCTGTTAAAAATAATCTGAGTGGCTTCAAATAGTCTTACTTTATGATGAAATACCACACCGTCTCACCTGTTTGCAAAATATGGTAATAGATCCTTTAATTTTCTCATGATCTTATTATAATTTAGAAAAGGTTAATTAGATATCCACTGATCATAATGGAAGAAGATTTCAGAAAATATAATATTACAAAACATCCTAGTAGGGTATGAAGGTAACACCACAAGGGGGATACTATAATTTTATCAAATTTGTCCTGGTAAGTTGGCTCAGAAGGTGAAATGATTAGAGTGTGCAGAGTTAATTTTAATATGCTAATACATCTCAGCAAGTTGGGAACTTAAATAAAATGATACAATTAATATACTTTTATGGGATGTAGAAAGACTTAGTAAGGTCATTTGTAGATTATATTAGAGCTACATTTAGACTTACTGGGTTTAAAATTCATCATTCTCAAAAGAAAGTAGCAGATGTCTGATGTATGCATTTTAGTGACCTTTGAATAAAGAAGTGAATGTCTAATTGTGTGGATTTTGATCTGGGTTCTTAAAATAAATTAACTCTCTGGTCTGCCCTCTAAATATAGCCAGGATCAAACCTTTAGATATTAATTTCCTTAGTGTTGCAATATAGAAAATGTTGCAGTATGTTAATCCTGGAAGGGATTTTTTTCGAAAGGACATTTAATCACAGAAAACTTTAGTTTCTTAATGTGCCTCTGAAAGGGATTCTGCAATTTTGCTTGGTAATAAACGTGAGTGTCTTGTAATGCTCTTGATTGGACAATTCTCTTTTATTCAAACTGAATTCTTTGAAGGTGCTTGTATAGCCAAAGGGTTTTTTTTTTTTTTTTTTAGGTAATACCCTGGTACTCTGTGTGTTTATGTGCTAATTTTAGTGGGTGTTGCTCATTTGATGAGTGAGGTGGACCAGGGGTATTTGAAATAAACTAGTGATTCAACTATGTGAAGAGCAATTACATGTTTACAGACTGCAAATAGAATGGCTAGGTATTCTGTCTTTTGTCACATATTTATCCAGTGTTACTAAACTTTGAGCCATGAGAATCAGCCTCTTCTTCCTGAACTTTGATGTGTTATGTTTAATATAAATATATATATTTATAAATATAAATATATCTTTGTAGATTATAACACAGCATGTACAGGATCAACCTATTTTTACAAAAATAATGCCTGTTACTATCTTGAGTGGATATTAGGAGGAAATAAGCTATTGAGAAATAAATTATTTCTTCTCATGGAAGATGGAATCAAAGATAGAGGCCCCTGTGGAAAGCAGGCTGTTGCTTATGATTGACAGAATTTTAAGTTTTGATGTGGAAATTAAACTACAAGTATCATGGCAGAAGGAATTGGGTCTATTTTGCCCACTATTGTTTTCCAGAGCCTAGCACAGTGCCTGTCACATGATAAGCCCATAAGAAGTATTTATTGAATGAATGAAATGAAGAGCTGAGTCTTGAGCACACAGTTACATATCCCACCTGTTCAAATGACTTGGCCCCTTGGCTTTTTCAGAACAGTAAGCTTTGACAAAAACCTGCAGCATCATGTTCTGGCCCCAGAGGATCACTAGCATGTCATCTGAAATTAGCCATATTTTTTGACAGAATATTTATGCAGGTCCTGGCATCATTCCTTCCAATCAAAAAGGCTTCTTTTCTGACAGGGCCTGATATCATTTGATCAGCCCTGAAGATGGTTTGGGGAGATTGGGATAAACTTTCACCTTGCCCTCCAGCTACTTTGGGGACTAACTGGCACAGAGTAGGAGTCCCACACATCTTTGCTTCCTGGAATTAGAAAAGCTTGAATATCTTGTAGGCTGTGATGAGAGAGTCATTGGAGTAAAAAAGGGGTAACTGATGGGGAAGGGCCTGGGCAGGTAGAGGGTGATGGGGTCAGCATCCGAAGGCCAGAGGAAGGATACCTTTTTGGAATCTCCTAGGTCAGAAGCTAGATTCTTCCTTGCCCTCATCTGCTACATCTAATTGGACACCATGAACAAAGTATTTACTTCCTAAATAGTTAGGTCCAGCCCCTTCTTTTTGTCGACTATGCTGTCTTGGTTCAGGTTCTCTCTCTTCACAGCCTAGACTACTGTGACATGGTAAAATGCTGTTCTAGACTATTGTAACATACTAAAGTACTGTTCTGGTCTACTCTAACAAGTGTCCTTCTTTCCTCCGTTCCAGCATGCCTCAATCACATATTAACCCTGCTGCCAGAAGGATCTCTCTAAAATGCAAAGTTGATCTACCTATTCCCTGTTTTAAAATACCCCACCGTCACTCCCCAGTGCTTCCAGGGTAAATCCCAGTGCCTTAGGCTGGAACCCATGATTACTTGTTGTCTGGAATATGCCTACTTGTTCAGCTTCACCTCTTATGGCTCCTTCTAGCATACCCTCAACACCAGCAATCTATCCTGGAACTTAGCAGCTCTTTTATCCCTTCTCCCTTTATTGTGCAAGACCTTCCCCCAATTCTGTGTCTTTATACTTAGTTGTGGTAATGAAGTCTTGATGGTGGATGCCATCTTTCCTTGGTGCCTGAGTTATATTATATCTATTGCAGCAATTTTCAACCAATGTGCTGCAAGAATTTTTAAAACATGCAATGCCTGACTATGTAGTCAGGATTACTGACCTCTTTTCTCTTAGACTGTCAAATGAAAAAATGACAAGAGCCAACACACCGATAGCCATCTGGTGTGAATGAATCAAAGTTATACCTATTTTTGTCAGATTGGCAAAAAATATATTTTTTGGTGTGCCACAGAATTTTAGTAATTAGTTTATATGTGCCATGAGATGAAAAAGGTTGAAAATCGCTTCTCTATTGATCAGACACAGCCTACATGCTTCTTCTAGTTTCAAAGCCTGTGCCTTGTTTTGGGATATTTACAATGTTTTTTGTTTTCTGTTCTTCTACCTTTAAAATTTTGGTGATTTTTATGATTTACCTAAGTTATATTTCTAAATGCTGCTATTGTTTTATAATATCAAAAACCTTAATTATACAGTAAAAATCACAGAGATAATTTCTACCAAGTTAGAGGCTGTTCTTTCACATTCATTGTCAAGAGACAGCCTGTGTTATTTTGGAATGTTCCTAAGGGTGAGGCGATGAAGCTAATAAGGGGTTAAGAATATGGAAAGAAGGGGGATAGGTGGAAAGAGAGTGATTATTTAAAAACACTTAAAAATCAAATATACTCACTGGATAAGTCTTTACATATAGTAAAACTTTTTCTTTGAAGCCTATTTGTGGGAATGGGCATAGAAATAAAATATCTGTTTTTGAATTTCTATGGAGTTGATAAATATCACAAGGTTATTCTTAATCATTTGTGTGAAGTTTTAGAAGAATATAGTGATGTATCTTTGAAGCAGAAAATTCATAGAAATAAAAAATACTTCAAATAATTCTCAGTTCCTATTTAGCAAGATTTGATATGAACAGAAATAATTAGAGTGATAAAGTCTAACTAGCACTAGTAAATTTGACTAAAAGCCAAGAACAGCACAGCCAGGACACTTATGTTCATGTTTAAATTACTCAAGTGCTTAATTGTATAATTTCAGTTTCAATTACCAAATGCCCTTACTTTCAAAATTAGTCCTTTGAGTATTAGCTGCATGATGTTGTTATTAAAGTTGAAAATCTGCTATTACAGTTTAAAGGATTATTGCAAAGTTGTTGGCATATGCCTTGTTTAATAAATAAATTTAATTGTGCATGTAATCTGGTAATTTAATAATGATGAATTATTTTTTACAGAAATGTGGAAAGACTATTTTTTTTTCCTTAGGGTAAAACAAAATTACTTTTTAAGATTTATTTTTCAGAGGAAATATTTTACTCTAAAAATTACTAAGATACCTCTCATACCATATATACTCCTGAAATAGTGAGACTTAATGGAGATTTTTACATTAAACCCCTCCCATATAAATGAGGTTGAGAGTAAGGAAATGAAGTTCAATTAACAGGGAAGTGATGTTTGCATTTAATGCTTTCTCAGTTTGTCTTACCTTACCTCTAGAATACTGAAAGTATGAATAAGTAGTCCATAGAGTAGATCAGTGTATTTTACTCTATGAGGTATTTTCACCATTTGGTTATGAACTCACAGCTGCTATTAATGTTAATAAGCTTCACTAGTCAAGAAAATCCCTTGAACTCATCCTGAATTACCTTGAACAAAACCATCTGATTGGCCATTATATTGTTCACGCTTCCATCAGCTATAGTTGTCTCTATTGAATTATAGGAGGGAAAAAAACCAATTGTTTTAGACTGTATCTCAGAATAAGAAGTTTCAGAATTTAAGAATTCAAGTGTATTTTCTTTTCTAAATTATATTGACCTCTCAGTTTATTCTTAGATGAAGTCTGCATCAGGAAGGCTTCTTTATTAACCTTTGCCTTCATTTGATGGGTGAAGAAATGGAGGAACAAAAGATTTCTTCACAATTTGTAAAAGATTATGTAACTAATGATAGAGAAAGGGCTAAAATCCAACTCCAATAAAAAAAGAAATGATAGATTACCTCATTTGTTTCAACATATTGAGAGGAGATTTAAGAATGTTTTAAAAAAACTTGTTTTTAAGTTTGTGATGGGCTCATAGAATATTAAGCAGCTAAAAAATGATACTTGTTACCTCTAGGGAAAACAGTAAGTTATAATAGGAAAGAAATGAAATAAATTATACCATGAGGCTCAGTTGTAAATAACAGTTACATGATTATGTTGATTTAAACACTGATTATTGATTTAACCAAAAAACCTGATACAACTGTGTTAGGAAACTGAGGTAAGAGGATTTGGGGTAAGTGGGTGGGTGGATAGTGGTATAAAGGTGATAAATCCTCTTTTTCTACAATGAAGAGATGATAATCCTATGAGTTAAAATGCAGATGTAGAAATCAGATGAAGGAGCTAAAAGAATTGAAAGTGCTGGTCTTTAGGGAATTGGAGTTTGGAGTGTGTTAAAAAATATGCCTACAAGTTCTTTAATACACTTCTTTTCAAGAGATGATCTAGTATTGCCTTTCCTCAAGTGTGCGTGGGACTTAGTGACTCATTTAATGAACAGAATAAAGCAGAGTGATAGTGTGTGACATCTCAGACTAGATTATAAAAGTTACTGGGGCTCTGTCATATCACTAGCTTTGGGTGAAATTAGCTACCATGTTGTAAGGACATTGAAGCAGGTCTACGTGGTGAGGAACACGTAGGTACAGTAGCAAGGAGCTCAAGGTCAAGTGTCTGGGGTAGTGGCTATACATGGGTCTATGTCGTTTAGTGGTTGACTGAGTATTTTTAAAATGGAAGAGCACACGTTTTGAAAATTGCACTCTAAAATATTTTAACTTGGTTATTTCTGTAAATCTTGGATGGTGAGCAACTCTAAATGGACCTCATTAAAGTTTTTAAAATTATATTGTAATGTTCTCAGAAAATATTATGTGACCTCCTAGGATTTAATTAATTACTTAATTAGTTAAGTAATTGGTTCTGTTTATCTAAAAATATTGGATAGCTACTGCCAGCACCAAGATCAATAGAGTTTATTTTTCTTTTACAAGGTGAATTTATTTCTATGCACCCTTTCTTGAAGGGAGTGGCCCTTTGGTGCTTCAATTTTATACATGGAGATGGGAGTCTCCTTCAGGCTTCTCCCTTTGGGAAGGCCCTGGGCCTGGTCTACTGTCCCTCACACATTACTGTGTTGCAGTCCAAGCAGATGGCCAAGATCTAAAGGATCTGGCAGCACAAAAACTGACTCTGGCACTTGCTTATATTTCTGGATTCCAGTTTCCACTTTGCTCTTGGCCTCTGGGGTGTCCTTATTTTCCTATCAGTTCAGCTATGCATTAGAGTTTATTTGAAATTATTACATGCAGCATTTTTAGCTGTTTGCAGTAGGAGAATTCCTCCGAGTCTCTGGTCTGTTCTATTGGCAAGGAGTCTGATTTAGGTTGGCCAATGTCTGTTAACAGTTGAGTCTATGATGAACATCACAGTGGAAAAACAGATTTCATACTCAAGTTGAGGAAGCTCAGGAAAAACTACTCATAACCAGCTGTGGCAGGTGCTGTTGACACCCCCACTCACATTCTATCAGCCCACTTGTGTTTGCCTACAGCTAAGGTTAGTCCTGGACAGGTGGAGCTTCTCAGCTTGACATTCCCCTACTAGGGGCTTTCTCTGGCTTGTGCAGGATCTTGGCTGGGCACAGGTGTAGCTTCTCAGGGTGAAGATGGTTCTGTACTTAACCCTCAGCCAATGAGGGTGAGAGTTGGTAGATAAATCCCTCCTCTCCCAGCTCTCAGGAGTGTAGGGTTGGAGGCCTGTGCCACAGAGCACCTCAGAGGGTCCTAGCAGGACTGTGCTCCAGGTGTCTGTCAGGCAACCTTATTGATGCACTTTTGTGTGGCTTTTTTTTTCTCCCCACTTCTTCACTGGTGCCTTCTAACATGATTTCTCAAATCAATTCCCTGCAGCTTTCTCAGGATCTGCTTTTTGGGGAACCCTAAGACGCCATCACAAAGGTATAAAATACAGAAACAACTTCATTTTGAATTTAGCTTTAAGGAAAATTAGGTTAACTTCTTGATGTTTTGCATTAGTTTGTGAAATGGGGTTTTGTGGACTATTTTCACTTAATAATGCTAGAGGAAAAGTGCTGGTTAAGCTACCCTTTCTTTTGTCGATTTTCTGATATTTTAATTAAAAAATTGTTTTTTCTTTTATTGATTCCAGAGAGAGGGGAAGGGAGAGAGAGAAAAAGAGGGAGAGAAACATTGACGTGAGAGAGAAACATCAACCAGGTCACCCCTTGCATGTATCCCGGCTGAGAACTGAACCTGCAATCCCAGGCATGCACCCTGAGTAGGAATCGAACCTGGCACCTTTAGGTTTGCGGGATGACACCCAACCAGCTGAACCACACTGGCCAGGGCTAACTGAATTTTTGTCTTTTAAAAAGTTTTAGAAGTATCCCAAACTATTTTATTAGTTGGCCTGCAAAATAAGTTGTAAATCTTTCTAGAAATTTTAATAGATATAGAAGTGATATCATAAGGTGATAACTACTGTTTAAAAAGGTGAGAAAATGAGTAAGAGTTAATTCAAACCTCTATAAATTAGGAAAGAGGTTGTGTTAATATTAGGAAGGATTCTACCTGCTACATGTTTGTTTCATTGTTGTTGTTTAATCTCTTATATATCTATTTTAGAACACAAAAGTGTTTTTATTTACCTGTTAGTTTTGTGGCCTTTTTTGGTACCTATCATTGCAAACTCAAACTTACCATTTATTGAGCAGTTTTCAAGTGTTTCCAAAGTTGAAACAATTGAAACTGATAGCTTTTCAAACAGCTTTGATTTTGTTAGACAGTGGTGATTTGAGATTTACTTGGTGATGCTGGAATATGTTTTGAGCAAGTCGGGGGTCATGGAAGGGTAGAATGGCAGAGTGGAAGGTCACATAACCTTTGAACTCAAGTTCCCATCCCAGCCTGTTGCTAACTGTAAATACCTGGACAAATACTCTTTTTTCATCTGAAAAACCTACTTTTCAAAGGTAGTTACGAGTATTAAATGAGATCATCCATACGAACTACCAAATAAAGTGCCTGGCATATAATAGAGGTCTGTAAATGCTAACTTAGTGTAAGGTAGAAATGTTGAAGTAATCCAAACAAGATGGATATCTCCCACTTCCATTCATGCATAAACAACTTTATTTTCTGAAGTAATGTGGTCGTGAAGTTATAATTTTACAGGGAAGCTTTTCAGACTTTGTCAGTTTAGTGTACTAACTTATTATTGTATAGTTTATTTCTGCTCTTGCAATATCTAGTCCTGAAGTATGGATTGTCTCAAATTGTAATTTTAACTGTGGCATCTTTTCCAAAATTGCTTTGGCTGTGGGGTTGTATTCTAAGCACTATAGTAGCTCCTGTTTGTTTGACCCTATTCCTTTTGAAAACTCATTTTGCCTCAGGTCTAGTGTAAGTATTGTATTTCATGGTTCTCCTAGTTATTGTACATTAGGCCCCAAATTCTTGAGAATGGCTTCCAAATGCTATTGTGGCCCCCAGATGTCATTTTGGGGTTCCACATGGCTTAGTTTTGGGCGGTATCATATTTGTGGAAACACTGAAAGTTGATTCCAATGTAATCATTCCCATTGTAAAGTATGTTGATTAGTGCTCACCACATGATGAGTGCTTGCAGCCTGTGAGCTTTATTCTTAGGCACTTTTGCTCTCACCATTTGCGTTAAATACCTACCATGAACCAAATCTGTTCTCAAGCCAGTTTTACTTGGTATTGAAACTATATAATGTAGTTAAATATTATGTAAACTGATGAACTATGAGTGTGTAAGAGTTGTTTCTATGAAAATTATATTGAATACTTTAGAAAAACTTAAAGGCACATCACTGAAAATGCTGTCAAATTAAATGTTTAATATTGGAAAATAGCACAGATCTAAAAGTGCTCTGTTCTTAGATTGCTGTGCTAGTGTTTTTATATTGTTGTAGTTTAAATAAATGAACCGGAAATCATAGTGTATCTTAGGTGCAGCTCATGCAAGAAAAACAGTGTGATATTCTAGTTGGCAGAATTCTACTGAAAGAGAGTGTCTTGATTTTATACCAAAAGTTTGATGGTAGCAAATATTTTATAGCAAATAATAGGTGGCTTGGATGGTGGGAAAAAAATCAAGATGTCCACATATTGGGCAATAGAAGAGAGAAATTACCCACTGAACTTGATTAGTAATCTATAGGTGAGTGAATAATTTACCAATATTACTGATATTTTTTACAATATTGATAAATAGGCACAAAATGTAAGCTGTTGCTTAGAAAAACAATGACACACAAAGTAGAGCACGCATCATCCAGATCCAGACAAACACCACAGCAGTGGCCTGCAGCCTTTCATCTGGAGCTTAAATATTGCCACTTCAGGTTATTGACCAACCAGCAAATCCTAGAGCATATAAAGGTATGAATTGTTTGTCTTTACCAGTTTGCTGCAGCTCACAAAATATGGCGTGGATGAACTCAGAACAAAGAGTTTGTTTTTTATGAAGTTGTGTATTTTCTAAAGAAAACTGTGCCTGAAAAAAACACTAAAAAAGCTATGTCCTTCCACTTCTACTCCTTTACATTCCTTCTGAGGACTGCGTAGGGGTTATAAATGCTGTATTTTTCCCAGCAGATATAACAGCATTGATCTAGTCAATGGGTTAAGAAATTCTGAAAGGTTCATAGAATAATACAAGTGAAAGTTTTTGACTTTTATTTTGGAAACAAAGATAAAAATGTAGGTAGCAGAGAATTGAGTTTACCATTTTATATATATTATTTATAATATAGTATTGGAATAGAATAGTTTCCGCTCAGTATATACTGCATCTTGGAGCAAACTGTCCTGAACATCACAACTATTGCAGAAAATGCAGATGTACAAGAAGAATATCAAGGACATGGTTTATTAGCTGGTCTCAACCAAATCAAGGGTTCTAGTGATTTTTAGGAAGATAGTATACAATGAAGGATTGAAGGTGACAATTTGTTGGAAAATGAAATTGTGAATGGTATGGAAATCATACATGCTAAAGCAAGAAAAATGGAGCCGAATATGAAGAAAAGGATAAAAACAAATCCAAAGGCAAAATTTATTCATGTTGTAGCCAAAAAATGCCACTCTACAATATACTGGACCACAACCTGAATTGACAACAATCAACGATATAGTACAGACACTAGAACTACATGTGAAAAATAGTATTCCATCCTCTAACAAATTACTATTAGATTCTGTTAAGTGAATGTATATTTACATTTTAAGTTAAAAGAAAAATTTAAAGTGTGACTTTAAAAAAATTATTTTTAAGTATTAATTTTTTTAAGAAGTTAATCTTTCAACCACTAGTTCTAAATCAGATAATAGGATTTTGACTGTATTCTTCTGTTTTTTTAAATTGTTGTTCAAGTACAGTTGTCTCTATTCCCCACCCCCCTACCCTCCCCTGCCCCACCCACTCCACCTCCCACCCTCAATCCTAACCCCCTTTGGCTTTGTCCATGGGTACTTTATACATGTTCCTTGATGACTCTTCCCCTTCTTTCCCCCATTACTCCCTCCCCCCTCCCCTCTGGTTATTGTCAGTTTGTTATTTATTTCAATGTCCCTGGTTATATTTGGCTTGCTTGTTTGTTTTGTTGATTAGGTTCCACTTGTAGTTGAGATAATATGGTATTTGTCTTTCACCCCCTGTCTTATTTCATTTAGCATAATGCTCTCCAGTTCCATCCATGCCATCGCAAAGGATAGTTCCTTCTTTCCTTCTGCTGCGTAGTATTCCATTGTGTAAATGTACCATTGTTTTTTGTTCCACTCATTTACTGATGGGCACTTAGGTTGCTTCCAGCACTTGGCTATTGTAGATTGTACTGCTATGAACATTGCAGTGCATAGGTTCTTTCGAATTGGTGTTTCAGGATTCTTAGGGTATAATTCCAGCAGTGGAATTGCCATGTCAAAAGGCAGTTCCATTTTTAGTTTTTTGAGGAAACTCCATACTGTTTTCCACAGTGGCCGCACCAGTCTGCATTCCTACCAACAGGCACTAGGGTTCCCTTTTCTCCACAACCTCACCAGGACTTGCTGTTTGTTGATTTGGTTATGACGGCCATTCTGGCTGGCATGAAGTGGTATCTCATTGTGATTTTAATTTGCATCTATCTGATGGCTAGTGATGCTGAACATCCTTTCTTATGTCTCTGGGCCCTCTGTATGTCCTCGTTGGAGAAGTGAGGACTTTGACCGTATTCTTAAATATCTCCTCTAAGTTTCCATTGCCACTCTTAGCTTGATTCTTCTCAGATTGGATTCGGTAACATGAACTGAAGCTGGAATAGATAATGGAAAGTATTATCTATTCAATGTTGAGGGGAAGTTGAGAGGTATCCAGAATCAAGAAACAGTTCCAGCATCTTCCAAATGACAGTTTTTTGTAGGCCAAGAGCAAGATGACCATCTAAGTGTTATAGGTGATTTGAAGCTGTGACCTTGACCCATATCCCTTAGACTGCGTTAGAGCATTTCCTACACCAATCAATCAAATAAGTACATACTCATAGCCTTGGAAACTGAGAGCTTTCAGGATATCCCTGAAGTTTAGCCACATTCGAAAATCTGACCAATGCATTGACACCATGCATCCTATAACTGAAACTACACATTCTTCAACTTTAGTTTTGCTGTGATGCTAACAGGTGAAGTCAGGAACAGTGGCAATTTTGAGGGCCAATAAAAATTACTGTGGGGTTATAAAACTCAATCTATATGCAAGGCTTTTATGTGCTCTTGTTTTAGTGACTTTTTTTTCCTCCTCCTCACCCCATCACCCTTTGGCTATTACAGAATTGAGGGGGGATTCCTTGTGGGTTGTGTGAGCTTCAGAGAAATAAAGCAAACACAAAAGACAGAAAAGACTTCGTTCTCTGCTCTTATTGTCTACATGAACATCCACCCACTATTTCCTTTTTGGAGTGAACAGGGCCTAATATGCAGCACATTACAAACTACAGAACTTCAATTAAGTGATTCAATCACTCTGTTTTGGTCATTATGCAGAATTGACAGAAAATTTTCCTCTTGCTCCCAGAAATTGCTGAGATTCCTTTGGGAGAACTAAATAAAGACACTATTAAGAGAAACGTTAAGAAACCTGACAAATGAGAACAACAGACAGCAAAAGTCAGCACATGTTCAAAGGAAAGTGACTACAACCTCTGTCACTGCATTTTCAAAAATCCCCTTCTCAGATGATTAATAAAATGCTCACATACTTCCTAATGTGTTGTTCTCATGACATGATATATTTTAGTAGGCATATTTGTGGGTGTAGTGGGTTTTTCTTTGTACAAAAGATCTGCATCATAAGATGAAATACCTATTTAAGTGTTTTTTTGGTTGTTTTAAAATGTAATATTGAAATATAACAGTAGTAAAACTGTACACTAATAGCTAACCCTCATCCTCCCCAGCTTTGGCTCAGAATAGCAAGCTGCTGCATCATCACTGTTATAGATATGAAATGAATACAGTTGACAATATGGTTGTATCTCTTTGAGCTTAAAGGAATGATAAATACAAAAAAAATCAAGCCAATATTGATCATTGTTTTCACACATCCTTGTGCATCCTTTAATATCAAAATCCCTTCTTAGCGTTATGTTGTTCTTCTTCCCCTTTGAGTTTAAGGTCTTCAGTTTCATACCATTATAGCCACAGACCATCATGATATCACCTGGCCCTTGTTGTTCTAAGAAACTTCTCCACCAGACTGGGTTGTGGTAGGCACTTAGTAAATGTTTTTGAATGAATAGGTTGGATCTCATTCTCTTTTCTTATTGTTTTTCCCTCAGCCAATCCTATCTACCAGCCTTGCTTTTCTCTGCCCCTTACTGGCATTTCCAATCATTTTAGTCTTCTAGTTTCATTCATTTTATTTGATAGTATTCTAGGATTACCCAACTCAAGGGAGCCTTCTCCAGTACCTTTGGTCTAGTACAGATACTTTACCTTTTGCAGCTTATCAGGCTTTCTTCTCTCTTTATGCACCCCACCCCTATTGTACCAATAGACACATACCCATGTGCTTTGCCTCCTGGCTCCATAGCATACAGTCAACAGTAGTATACACCAAGCCCTGGCCACTTCTCTCTTTTTTAATTTATACTCACTGTAAATAACTCACGGTCTCTATTAGGGTGTGACTTGACCTCTTAACTTACAGAGGCATTAGACTACCCAGTGGAATTACATATCCTATATTTGACATGCTATTTCATAGCCCTTATGACTTTCCTATCATATTTTCCTAGTGCTCTCAGGAGATGTTTCTTTTCTCTTTCAAGATGATCCCTTTATTTGGAACCCCAGCCCCATACTTAGTCATATTCACTGCTTCCTTGAAACATTCATCTGTTTTTCTGGTCCTTTTTTAACTTATTTTGCCCTTGGTGTAGCATCTAACATTTTTCATCCAGTTTTGTTTTCTTTCCCAAACTAGGTAATTAATTAATTAATTAATTGGATATACATTAAAAAGTGCTGCCCCTTATCTTTTTGGTTCAAATATGAAAGCGTAAGCTAAATGCTTGATTCATTCCTATCGTTTGTGTTGTAGATAATGAATTTTTCTTATACTCTGAAGGTGGCAAATTAATTTCTTAAATTTTTTGTCATGAACTCACAGATTGAAGCATTTGATAGGTTTCTGTTCTTATTGAAGCTCAAGTTTTTCCTGGTTTGGCCCAAGGAAGTTAAATGGGCTCCCGAGTCCTTTGGATATGACCCTAGTGGTCTTTGATAGCTTTCCTGCTATCTGAGATAATAAAACATAAGGTTCATCTTATTCATTTCCCACTAAAGATGTAGAGTCAGTCATTTCTCTAAGAAGCCCTATTTTATTTTGGTAGAAAACGATATTTCATCATTGCCATATTTCATTGTGTCATTTCTATAAAATTCCTGCTGGGATTTTGATTGGGATTACCTTTAATCTATAGATCTATTATGGGGAGAATTGACATCTTAACAATATTGAGTCTTCTGGCATATCATGTCAGTTATTTAGGCTCTTTAAAATTTTTCTGTCAGAACACTACATTTTTTGTCAAATTTATACCTGTGTGTTTCTTACTTTTTGATGTTATTGTAATTGGTATTGTTTCTTTAATTTTGTTTTCCAGTTTTTCTCCTTTGAAGTATGTAAAATGCAACTGATATTTGTATATAAACCTTGCATTCTGTAAGCATGTTAAATACATTTATTAGTTCTACTTGCTTTTTAAAATAGTCCATAGGATTTCCTATATAGATGACAACATCTCTGAATAAATGGTTTTACTTGTACTTTCCAGTCTGGATGCCTTGTATTTCTTTTCCTTTCTTTATTTACTGGCTGAAAACCAACAGCTTAATCTTGAATAGAAGTTGTGAGAGTGGACATCTTTGCCTTGTTCCTCATCTGAAGGGGAAAGCATTTATCAGTCTATTAACATTAACTGTGCTGTCAGGTATAAGCTTACACAGATATCCTTTATCAGGTTGGGAAAATTCTTTTCCTAGTTTGCTGAATGGTGTTTATCAGGAATGAAGATTGAATTTTGTCAAATACTTACCACGATCTATTGAGATAATAGGTTTTTCTTTTTTAGTTTGTTAATATGGTGAATTACATTGATTGATAATTTGAATATTAACTCAACCTTGCATCCTTGCAGTAAAATCCACTTGGTCATCCTGTATTAACCATTTTATGTATTCTGGATTTCATATGTTAAAATCTGAAGAATTTTTTGCATCTATGTTCATGATGTCTGGTTTTGGTATCGGGATATTCCTTGCTTCATAACATGTGTTGGGAATGAACCCTCTTTTTAAATTTATTTCTGGAAGAATTCATGTGGAATTCATACTACTTTATTGAGGATTTCATAGAATTCACCAGTGACACTATCTGGGCCTGGAGTGTTCTTTGTGGGAAAGATTTTTAATTAAAAACTCAATTTCTTTAATAGATATAGAGTTATTTAATGTAATCTATTTCTTCTGAGTGAGCTGTGGTAATTTGTACCTTTCAAGGAATTTGTCCATTCATCTAGGTTATTGAATTTATTGGCATAAAGTTGTTTATATTTTCACTGGTATTTTCATATGTGTGGGATCTGCATTAATGTTACCTCTCATTCCTGATTTTGATAATTTGTGCCTTCTCTCATTTTCTTCTGATCAGTATGGTTAGAAGAGTTCTGAAAAAGATTACCAGGGATACATGAACTAAGAGGTGTGGGGATGATGGGATGGGGTGCAGGGCGGAGGGGATAAAGGGGAGAAAAATGGGACAACTAATAGCATAGTCGATAAAATATACCAAAAAAAAAGATTACCAGGGATAAAGAGAATTATATCATAAATAAAGTGATAAAGGCGTGAGTTTGTCAATAGGACATAATAATCCTAAATGTTTATATACCAAATAACAGATCCTCAAGATACACTAAGCAAGAACTGATAGAAATACAGGAGAAATAGACAAATTTACCATCACAGCTAGAGATTTCATCACTTTTTTCTCATTGATAGGAGACAAAATGATCAGGAAGGGTACAGAAGGCTTGAACAACATTATCAACCAACTTCATGTTATTGTCTTTTCTAGACTATTCCACCCAACCAGAACAAAATACACACTCTTCTCAGGTGAATATGAAACATATGCCAAGATAGACCATCTTTTGTAATTAATTTAGTAATAACAGAAGGAAATATGGAAAACTCCCAAATATTTGGAAAGAAAACAGTATACTTCTAAATAAACTGTGTGTCAAAGAAATCAATGAAACATAAAAAGTATTTTTAACTGAAAATGAAAATACAAAATAGCATACTTGGTGGCTACAACTGAAGCAGAGCTAGAGGAAATTTATGGCACTAAATACCTATATTAGGAAAGAAGAAAAATCTCGATTCAATGACCTCACTTTATGAAATTTCTACCTTTCACCTTAGAAGGAAAAGAGAAAATGAAACCAAGACTAAGCAGAAGAAATAAGGTGAGAGCAGAAATTACTGAATAGTAAGCAGAAAAACAATGAAAGCCAAAACTGGTTTATTGAGAACCTCCCTTCTTCCTTCCAAAAGATAATCCTGTGAGTCAAAAGTGTTCTTAGTGCTGAGAATCGAAGACAGTAATAACCCTTAAAAAAATCAATCAAGAGATAAAAATAAATAAAATGGAGATGATGGTGTTTTTTAGAATTAGTGGTCATAAAGACCTATCTGGGTGGGGATGGTGTCACATTTCATCCAAGGCCTGAATGACAATGAAGTGCTGATTTGCTCAATATGGAGGAGGGCACTCAAGGCAAAACAAAAGGCTGGTGCAAAGGTCCCATGGCATGCTGAATAATTTGAGGAAGAAATAAACATCTTTTTTTTTGAAACACCTTAATTACATGTTTTCTTTATTATTGATACAATTGACCTGTAATGTATAAGTTTAACATGTAAAATGTATTGATTTGATACACTTATATCTCACAATATGATTGGTATCATACAATTAACTAGCAGTTCTATCATATCACATAATTATCATTTCCTTTTTAAATTATGTTTTATTGTTTATGCTATTACAGCTGTCCCAAATTTTCCCTCTTTTTCCCTTTCCACCCAGCACCCCACCCTCATTCCCTCAGGCAATCCCCACACCATTGTCCATGTCCATGGGACCTGCATATATGTTCTTTGGCTACTCTGTTCCCTATGCTGTACTTTACATTCCCATGACTGTTCTGTGACTACCAATTTGTACTTCTTAATCCCTTCTCCTTTTTTACTCATCCCCCCAACCCATTCCCATGTGGCAACCATCAAAACGCTCTCTGTCTCTATGACTCTGTTTCTGTTCTGCTTATTTATTGTGTTTTTTAGATTCAGTTATTGATAGATAAGTATTTATTGTTTTATGTTTTTGATTTTCTTCTTTTTAAAGAAGATCCTTTAATAGTTCATATAATGCTGGTTGGGTGATGATGAACTCCTTTAGCTTTTTCTTGTCCGGGAAGCTCTTTATCTGGCCTTTGATGCTAAGTGGTAGTCTTGCTGGGTAGAGGCATCTTGGTTGTAGGTCCTTGCTTTTCATCACTTTGAATATTTCTTGCTAATCCCTTCTAGCCTGCAAAATTTCTCTTGAGAAATCTGTTGACAGTCTTATGGGGGCTCCCTTGTAGGTAACTAACTGCTTTTCTTTTGCTGCTTTTAAGATTCTCTGTTTGTATTTAACCTTTGGCATTTTAATTATGATGTGTTTTGGGCTGGATCTGTTATGTAGGGTCTGTCTTGTTTTGGGACTCTCAGTGCTACCTCGACTTGTATATATATTTCCTTTACCAAGTTAGGGAAATTTTCTCTCATTATTTTTTCCAATAGGCTTCCAATATTTTGCTGTTTCTCTTCTCTTTACAGTATCCATAGGATACAAGTGTTGGTATTCTTGAAGTTGTCCCAGAGGCTTCTTACACTATTCTCATTTTTTTGGATTCCTTTTTTCTTCTTACTGTTCTGATTGGTTGTTTTTTGATTCCTTATGTTCCAAATTGCTGATCTTATTCTTGGCTTTATCCACTTTACTTTTGTTTCCCTGTAAATTGTTCTTTATTTCAGTTAGTGTACCCTTCATTTCTGACTGGATCTTTTTTGTGCTGTTGAGGTCCTCACCAAGTTCCTTGAGCATCCATATAAGCAGTGTTTTGAACTCTGCATCTGATAGATTGCTTATCTCCATTTTGTTTAGTTATTTTTCTGGAGCTTTGATCTGTTCTTTCATTTGGGCCATGTTTCTTTGTCTCTTCATTTTGGCAGCCTCCCTATGTTTGTTTTTATGTATTAGGTAGAGCTACTACCTAATGTCCCACAGACTTGATAGAGTGGCCTAATGTAGTAGGTGTCCTGTAGGGTCCAGTGGCACAGCCCCCCTTATTACCCAAGTTGGGTACTCACGGTGTGTCCACCATGTGGGCTATGTACACCCTTCTCTTGTAGTTAAGCCTTGATTGCCATTGGCACATCTAAGGTCAACCACTGCCTGTGTTCTGTCCAGGTCACACAGCATTAGTTACCAAGCAATCTGCAGATAGCTGCTACTTGTGCCAGGCTTGTGGGTGCCCTGGAGAGGCCAAGCTGTGAACTAAGGCTGGCTGCTGCTAGTGCCAGGCCTGGGGCAACTTAATGAAAAGCAGGGGGCTCAGACCTCACTGAAGCCAGATGCTGCTCGTTTGAGACAATTTAGGAAAACCTGATGCATAGGCCTAGACAAGCCATTCAAATGAAAAAGACCCCGCAGACATCTTGGGTGGGCCTGAAATTTTGGAGGGGCAGGGCCTCAGGGAATTACCAGGGTGGAGCAAAAAGTTTGGTTAGCCAGGTTGATGGAGACTCAGATATGGTGCCTGCCTGCTGGCTCTGTGGGGGGAGAGCTCAGAAAAGGAACAATGGCCTCTGCCAGCACTTCTGTCTGGGAGAAAGCTGCCCCCTAACTCTTGCCCTGATGCAGGACAATTCATTTCCTCCAAGGATGTCTCTGATGTCTTTCAATCAACTGCCCCAGCATTGGATCACAGAGTGAGTAAGTCCAAGTAAGTCTGTGCTTGGGACCTTTAAGAGAAACTGCTTGGGATTCCAGGAGCTTCCGTTTTCCACAGCCTCAATCCCTGCTGGATTTTATAGCCAGAAGTTAATGAAAACATATCTTCTTGGCACTGGAACCCTAGGCTGGGGGACCTGGTGTGGGGACATGACCCCTCGATCCTGAGATATCCCTTCTGATTTTTATCCAGAGCACGTGGGAGTGGGACTATCCCGTTCCACGTCTCTACCCTTCCTACCAGTCTCAAAGTAGTTTCTTCTTTAATTCTGTAGTTGTAGGACCTCCATTTAATTCAATATCTGACAGTTCTGAATGATGGTTGTTCTATGGTTTAGTTATAATTTTGATGTGGTTGTGTGAGGAGATGAGTCATGTTTACCTACACTTCCGTCTTGACTGGAAGTCCCTCATTTCTTTTTTTGTAGTAAGAACAATTAAGATTTAGTCTCTTAGCAACTTTGAAGTTTATAAGTTGTTGACTTTACTCACTATGCTGTGCATTAACTCTGTAGGGCTTAACTAAAACTTCTATCTTGCTTGAACCACTATAACTTGGAATATCTTATTCATCTCTTTGTTCCCAACCTGCCATGAAAATTTACTTTAGGTATATCTCATTTAGATAGCATCTAGCTGGATTTTTAACCTGGCTTGAGAGTTTCTGTCTTTTAAAATAGGCATTTTACTTATTTATAGGTAATATAATTATAGACACATTTAGTCTAGGCTTGCTATCTTTTATTTTTTCCAACTTATTATGCTTTCTTGTTTCAATTTTTCCTTTTCCTTTGCCAAATTTATAACTTTTTCCCCACTATTTTCTGTATTATTGTCTATAATGTTTTTGGAATTATATATACACTTAGAGTATTTTTTAAAATAATCAACTTTAAATTTAAATCTTTCTTCAATGCTTAAAATTAATTATTTTAAATTTATTAATCATACAAAACAAGAATCTTAGCATATTTTGACTTCACGTTTCTCATCCCACCATATTATGTATTAAGATTATCTTGGATTTCAGTTCTAAATTGTTACTTTGATTTAAATAATTATTTTAAAATACTTATCAGTGTGATTAGTTTCTTTGCTTAGCACTTTTTTATCTGCCCTGCCTTCCTCCTGATCCTTTGAGTTCTTACCTATAGTCTAGTGTAATCACATTATTTATTCACTTGCTCTTTTGCTGGGTGATGGATTAAGATTCACTTTTGCATCTCTGGAGTTCGGCCTGTAGTAGATAAATTGTAAATGTTCATTGAATGATTGTAAGTCCCACTGCTCCATCTCTTCCCTGTGCTTTGATCTGCTTCCCTGTGTTTCTATTTTATCTAATTTCTTTTTGGCTTAGATTCTTATATTATACCAGAACCACAAAGGTGTTTGTGGTATACCGCTGGGACATCAGAATTGGCAGGAACAGACAGAACATGGGGCTCAAGGAGCTCTCCTGAAAGGAGTCATATGTGTTCTGCCCTTTGACCCTCAGTCAGTTGCTGAAATTTATTTCCCTAGACATTTGTAGGTATGGTAACAGAGTACTTTACAAAGGTGAGATAGTAGAAGGATAGAAACACTAATGAAGGAGCAGCTATGCCTTGAGTATTTACTTGCCAGATGTGAGAACAGAACAAAAGCACATCTCAGGTCTTAGATGCAGGAGGAATCTTCAGATGGTACGTCTATTTATCTGGTCATATAGTCTGAATATGAGACTAAAGGCAGGATCAGTCCATATAGAATATTAATGACCAGTTTGTTCTACTGTGATTTAATTGTCACTTAGAGGGAAAAAGACCTTACCACATGGGAAGAATATTCTACAAAATCCTAGATGTATTGGGAAGTTTACCCTAGGCTTACATTATACATTGATTAAATTTCATTCTATTACTTCATCACTTGGATACCACACTAAATTTTTTTTCTATTTGTTTATACTTTTAAGGAAATTTATTGGCTATCATCATGGGTCCCCAGTTGGCTTGGTTGTTTGGCCAGGCAGTTCATTATTAATTTTTATTTTTATACTTCATGTTTCTTTAGCTCTGTCATTACTTTACTTTCTTTCTCTCCTCTCTCTGACTTAACTTCAGGCTTTGTTCATAAGGTTTAAGAGAGGTCTTTGAACAATCCCTTTTGTTTTTTCTTTTCCTTAGGCGGAAAGTACCTCCAGGGACCAAGAGCAATGTTGTCACAGGGAAGGATACATTAGGGCACTCATTTGGAGCCCTGTGCTGTAGGGGAGATACTACAGTCATGGGGTGGGAGAGTCTGCTGCAATAAAGTGAGTCCATCCTGTACCAAGATGGTCCTGCCTACATTTCGTTTTCCACCTTTCCCTCCCCTCACCTTCCCAAGTTCCTGTAGAACCTAGCAGAAGATACAGACCTAGTCAAGCATCTGGAGCCTCAAGGAGTAACCCTAACTTCCTGTTCCTAGTGATTATTAATGCTTACCTTTTTACCTTCATCACCAATAAGAGACCCAGGAAAAAGACAACCAAGTTCAGACTTTTGGTAGGGTGCTGCAGGATAATATGGTGTGTGTGTGGAAAATGCATTTTGCCATAGTCACAAGTTCAGACCTGCAATTAATTGCCTGATAGTTGAACGAATCCCTGCCTTTCTCTATGGAAGGCCTAATCTCTGAACTATGTAAAATATTCAAGCATTTTAAATCTACACTCACATGAGATTTCACTCAGAATAGGCCTCTATGAATATTCATGTTGGAGTATTTAGCCTTAGGGTGTAAAATATTAATCTCGTACCTGAGTTTTACATCTAATTCTTTTTCAGTGACACAGAGAAAAATTAAATGTTACCTGCCACAAGGGGCATCATTAGAACAAGCTTTTTAGGTTAAAACTCTTAAAGTTAAAACTTGCAATCTCAATTTTTTGCTGTTTCCCATTGTGCGACAGGCAAAGTTTATAAAAATGTTACCATCATTTTTGTTCAGTGCTGACCTATCTATCCATATTTTACAAGCAAATATTGAAGATCACTTTCTATTATAGTGAATATGAGCAATCCAAGTTTTTTTTTTTAATATTAGGATTTGTTATGAAGAGTGCATGTTTAGTGGTTATAATGCTTATCAATAGAAACTATAAAGACAGACTCACTATGATGAATAATCAGTGAAATTAAGTACTCTAAATTGGACAGGAAAAATTAATCACACTGGATTACATTTCTGTTGTGGTGCATGTTTGTATTTTGTTTGTTGGTGCTTAGTTTGAGAGATCAGGTGGGTTTTTCTGAAGGAGCAAGGGCATATGAGGAACGGAGGGGAACAGGAAGCTGAAGGGTAGTTTTTTAATATTTTTCTTTTTTCTTATTATAAGAATAGTAAGCATTCATTGAAGAAAGTTTAGAAATAATGGATAAATAAAAATGAAATAAAATAAAATATACCTCTGAACAACCACTAAGGAAAATCACAATTGGTCCTGACCAAATGTCTCAGTTGATTGGAGTGTCGTCTCGTACACCAAAAGGTTGTGAGTTCGAGTCCTGGTCAGGGCACATACCTAGGTTGCAGGTTCCATCCCTGGTTGGGGTGTGTGCGCGGGAGACAACTGATTGATGTTTCTCTCCCCCATACCCCCATACTTCTCTAAAATCTCTCTCTAAAAAAAGGAACATCATTGTTCTCTCTCTAAAATCAAGGAACATATCCTTGGGTAAGGATTTAAAAAGAAAAAAAAAAGAAAAATCACCACTGTAATTTCAGTTTTTTTTTAGTTTAGTTTGCCTTTTATAGTACATTAAAAATTCAAATATGTATGTCTTACAAAACCAGTCACACAGTACTATTTTGTAATCTGCTATATTTCAATAATTATTATAATTTTCTTTGCATCATTTTAAATAACTGCATAATATTCTATTATATGAATTAAATAATTAGGTATTTTGATATTTAGGTAGTTTCCAATTTTGTTATTATAAATGGCATTTTAGTGAACTTCCTGAAAGCTATTTTTTTGTATAACTCTATATTTTATTTTTAGGATATCCTAAAAATGGAATTGCTTAATCAAATAGTGTGCACATTTTAGTACTTTATATATATATAGTTAAATTGCTCTCCAGAAAATATGTATCAGTTTATGCTTCTATACTTTCTTGAAAGCCTATCATGATCACTCAAGTATGTATATTTGCTAATATTTTAGGGAAAAATCAGTAACTTACTGTTTGATATTTTAACAGATTTGAAATTCCACTTTTAGTTCATGTAAAGCATATGTTTTTTGAAAGTAACTTCTTGATGAAGAATAAAAGAACAAAAGAAAGTCTTCTGTTGCAAGAATCCCTTCAGAAGAAACAATGACTTCATGTCAAGGATTATTAATAATTTCATAGCTGTGGAAATCATTGCATTGGTAGAATCAGGAATATGGTAGAATTATCCTTCTCTTGAGACACAAATCTTTTTCCACGCTTCTTTATTGTAATTAAATTAATTGTGATGAGATTTTACCTATATGTAATTAAGCAAATTTACATTAAAAAAAACTAATCATAGGTTAATAGATTGATACTATCCCAGGAGTCTAATGACTTGAATAGTCTGATTTGGGGTTAAAATTAAGAATTGAATGGGTGGTCTTGGACAGAGGATAACCAAGAATAAATAGATTACTTTGATCTTTTCGGTTTAATTCTAGGTGTAAAGAATGTCAACTAGTATTCTAATTAATTGATATTTATATTATTTTAGAAGAATTGCTATTATAATAAAATGTTTGGGCTGGGATATTCACTAATAAGAGTTCATCAACATATACATGGATTGATCTCATTGGCTCAATTTTGAATTCTGTTAAAAGGTTATACCCATTTATTTTGGCAGCATTGTTGGAAATCACCTTGGGTATTGGTAATTCCAATGAGAAACTGTAGCCTGGAGGCATCCTGCTGGTGTCTACTTATTTTATAGTGCCACTGCAAGTCTGTTGTCACTTGCACTTCTGAGATTATGGGATATATTTGGCAAAAACATGATATTTGATTTTCCAATTTGTTTATCACTGTTGATCTAAGACTGATAGTGATTACTTAAGAGAATCATTGTTTCTGCTACTCCCTACTCACCTATTGCAATCTTTTTTTGTGTTTCCCCTGTCCCAAGCACAGTATAGCCAGATTAACTGTAGTAAAGAACATGAATTTTCCAAATTATAGACAGGTTATACCCTCTCATACCAAAATCCTGTTTGAGTGGCTGCCCTTGCCTGTGGAATTACATAGAGATCATTTATCTGCCAGTCAAAGTCCATTGTAGTAATGGTCTTTCCTGTTTCATCATTCATGATTCATCTACAGTGTTTTGAACTCAAAATAGAAGTCTTGCTTTCCTACCTTCTTGTTTTTTAAAAAAGCTTCTCTCTCTCAGCTTGGAATGTGCTTTCCCTTCATTTGCACAGATAACCTTGGAATATAAAGATTGGCAAAGACTTTCAACATTTCATGCTATCTGATTTTCAAGACCCAGAACATATACTCCTGTTCCCATCTTCTAGATGAAATTATTTATTTCTCTGATTTTCTGGGTACTTTATTCATACTCCTTTAAAGACAATATTGATCACATTCTGCCTTATTTTATAGTTGTTTATGTACTTGTCTTATTCTTACTGATGAAAAATTGTGTGGGATCAGGGACTACATTTTATTTTCTTATTTTCAAATCCCTTATACTACCTAGTACAGTGGTAGGCATAAATTTGATTATCAATAAATGCTTAAATTAAGATGTATTGAGAAATTATCGACATTATTATTATTAATGTGATCTTGTGGGTATTTAATTATGGTAGATGATAAATTTTGATGGTATATAGAACTTGCAGTTTTTGTACATGGACGCAAAGACAGTAACTCTGCTGAGTTTCTTTTAAGGCAGTTTGAAAACTTAAAATTTTTTAAAAAACTGTTTGGAGAGAAAACTACCCCTCTTATAAAGTACCTTTTAAGGCTGATCTGAGAAAAGCCAGTGAACATAAAGTATGTGAATTTTCTGTTTGCCCAATTTCTTCTGTCAATGCCATGTCCTACTCTTCCCATGGGATTTAAACCTTGGGAATTTTTTTTAGTTCTCTTTCCTTGAGTCAACCAATCACTGTACTTAATTTAAGTTTTTAGACAATAGCTTTTGGATTCATTGTCTTCCCCCTAGCTTAGCCTGAATCACTTTAATAACCCACGTAAACGGCTCCCTTCCTTGTGCAGGCATCCCCATTTTCAGGGCACTGGAAACACTCTCTTCAGAATTATCTGCAGAAATGTCATCAATAAACCCTTACCCAGATGTCATTTGTGGCTTTGTGTTGATGAAATCCAGACTTATTTTTTTTTTTGCAGTCTGTGCAAATCTGGTCCACTCTACCTGTGCAACCTAATTTGCCCTCTTTTGCTTAGAAAACTGTGTCTTGGAGATCTTTCAAATCCAGCACACTTAATATTTTTATAAGCCATTCCCAGCTTGTGCTACATAGAGCAAGTTTCTGTCTTCCTTTTCTCTCTTTAAACTTTCCCCCTGGCAAGGTCTTGTTTTCTGCCCAGGAATTCCCTGTTGCTCCAGCCTTTTATCTCTGACCCACTTATTACTGTTTGTTTTGCCCATTTGGGCCTTGTGGCCCAGCTGTTGCATATATCTTTTCCCCCCAAATAGACTGAGCTGTTGCACACAGTTGGTGCTTTGGTAAATACCTAGTGAATCAAGATTTATGTTGTGTGTGTGTGTGTGTGTGTGTGTGTGTGTGTGTGTTGCTTTGGTGCTTAGCATGATGCTAAGGAATGCTCAGGGAACACCTGAGTGTCTGTAACTTCAGAAAGAGTTCTGTCTACAGTACACCATGCTGCCTTTCAGAAGTTTTAAGACATTGTCAGGTAATTATCTATTATAATGAATTTTTCTTTTCCTGGTCCCAATTTACAAAGCCCATAAAAAAAAGAAGCCCTCTGGATTTTACTGAAGCACCTTTCATTTGATTAAAACACAAGGTAAAATAAAATGAAATTGAGCATCTTCTTGTGCATGGTCAGGATAGGCTTGTATCTAAATCATAGGATACATTTGCCATTAGTTGGAGTAGGGCACCGAATGTAGGGCTCAGCACCTCCCGCTCCCATCTCCTTGTATCTTTTTAAAACAATTTAAAAAAATGACTACAATTTTTTTAAAAAACAGTTTAAGATGGGATTTCTTTGGCTTTGCAAGGGTTGGCTGGTAGGATGTGTGTTTTCTTTGTCCCAGGCTGGTTTTGCCCAGATGACAATCTGTAGTGGCAGCCCCCATGGAGAGATCATGATCCATTCTCTGAGTAGGAAGATGGAAACAGAACTAGAGTTTTTGATGGCCACTTTAAAAACTCTGCTCTCTCTCTCTCCCCCTTTCTACTTGTTTAAAACATTTATTTCTACATCTAAGTATTATTAAAAACTGATCATTGCAGTTTTCCCTTGCCCCAGATTAGATGGTTTCTTTCTTTCAGTCTAATACCTAATTTAAGTCTACTTTGTTATTCAGATTTTGTTTTATTTTGGTACATTATTTAATAACTAGTAAAGTTCTGTGAACATCAGACAGTCCAACCATGACAGAAATCACATATACCATGGGAAAAGTCAACTGCAAGTTTTAAATAGCCACCATCATACTTACACTGATAGCTCTGTATTTTCTCCACAAGAGGGCAGGAAAGTCTGGGCTGTAAATAAAATTAAAAAAAAGTCTTTATGGGAAAAAGCACTTTACCTACCATACATACTTTTAAAAATACAAGGCTGGGCAAATATAGGTTTATAGTTGTTTGTGTGGGGAAAGAAATGCAGGTTATGATTATTACAATAGCTTTGTTAACTCTGTTTTGCTTACATACAACTGTAAACCTAATTTTGCCCACCCCTATATAAAAATTTTTTCTCCTTTAAAAAAAGTTCCATGAGTGGATGATTTTGAATGTTTTTCTTATTTTCTGGGCAGTTACTTTTCAGCTTTTCTCATCACTTTTCCTTCCTCTGGATTTTAATCATAGGTTCTAATCGCCAGGCTTAGTGTTGTTGGGCTAGTGGTACAGTGGACCAAGGCAGCGTATTTTCATCAACTCATGATTTTAGTTCCTTAATACATATGTGGGGAAGGGAAAAGACCAACATTTCACTAACTTTTTCTGCCAAGGGGTAAAATAACACTGTGTCAAAGGAAAACATAACTCTAATAGGTTTGAGGCCAGTCCTGATCATCCATACTCATTCATATGTTCTCCTGCTCGTGTTAGGGGTTCATTCTTCACAGCTTCTCACCAGTTCCCACTCCTACACTGCTTTTGTCCTTTTTGTTCTTCAAGATTTAAATTACAGGACATGCTACAAAACCCATCCAAATCTGTGATATCAAAAACTGAATGCTTCCCTCTCTGGCAATCACAACACAAGAGGGTTGGCTTGACATATTAGTTCTCACTGTGCTGAGATAACAACAGGATAGGCTGTGAAGGAGGAAACATTTGACAAATTCAGTTTATTTTCATAAAAATAAGTTGGAGAAATATTTGCAGGATTCAGATTTGGGGGTTGAATGCTCCTTGAATACCCAGTGCCAACTGAACAGTTTTCTTTCTTTTTAAAGAGGTAATAGACTATTTGAAAGATAAATTGTATAAAACAATAAAGCATTAAAAACTCAATTTTTGTTTAAGGCCGGTAGTGATCCCCCCTGTTGGGCATGAAATTAAAATGTGTGCACAGAACCAAATGATTGTTTCAGTGCCATGTTTTTAGTGGCAGTTGTCCTCTTGATGCAGTTAGTGCTGCTAAATGGAAGTGAAGTATAACAGCGCAGGTGGCAAATGATTGATTCAAAGAGGATGTTGATACAGAAAAATTATTGACAGCTACAGACATAATTGGATAGGCATGGCAAAATGATGTGAGGAAGGTATCATAGAAGTAACACACAGACTTTCTTTGCTTGTGAGATGCAATTGAAACTAATATCACTAACTTACATACCACAAGCATACACAACATGGCCACCCATGTGCACCATCTACTGCGATAAGGTTGTCCAGAAACACACAAATCATGTGGCACCCCGTCCTGTGAGGGCTATGGCAATTTGCAGCCTTAGGAAACATTTACTTGAAAAATCTCTTATTTTACTCCTAATTATAGATACAGATAGCCACATCGGTTTGGGGAAAAAAAGTTAAACTGTAGAACATTTAGCAGTTTTATAAGTTTATTTCAATCCTGAATGCCTTATGTCTTTTTTCATAGCTTGTTTACTTTTCAAAACACAGACAATGGGAATTATCATTTTCTTTAGAAGTATTGTAACGGGTAAGGTGTGTGTGTGTGTGTGTGTAATTTATATATATATATGTATGTATAAAATCATTTTTCTTTTACATTATAACTCATTTTTGCCTGAACTTAACATGGTTAGTCTTGGTTGAGTAAGTGATATCACAGCAATTCTGGCTTTCTGCCATCGGGCAGCCCTTTGCAGAGGGAAAAATGACAAAGTTGACTAAGAATTCCATAGCACAACGTACAGGGGAATGTACTAAACAGATTTTACCCAAAGGAAACATGAGGAAAACATCTTATTATAAGATATATATTTAATATGTTTTTCATATTTGGGAAGAGAAATTAATGTCTGGGAATGTCCTTTGATTCACCGGCCCGAAGGATTTTTGTTACCCCGCCCCCCTCCAAGTCTTTAGAAATGATTTATTTACAGAGAAAAGAACAGTGCTTTGATATGCTATACTAATGTTAAACATTTATGGGGCTTAAAAATATTTATGAATGTGTAAAAGTTATTAAAGTGAATGTGCTTTAGGTTCCTTGTGATCAGGTATAGTATGAATACAAAACCAGGAATTTTTGTAAGAGAAAAAAAGGCAAAAAGAAAAGTTTAATAATCTTAGGACATGTGCATGTGTCTATTTTGTATATAATTTAAAATATATAATCTTGTATAATATAGATTTAATATATGTGTACATTTTTAGAGTCATGATAAATTATAATGTTAAAAGCTCCAAGAAAATTTCCTTATAACTCTTTATTCCTAGTTACTCAAAAATATAATGAAAAATTTTCTTTTTCAATAAACTTCCACAATTTGCTCTTTATGAAAAAATATTATCTGGAGAAACACTGGACTGCTTATTTTGGGCATTAGTTTTAGAGGAGTAGAATTTTTATTTGCTCTGTAAGATTATTCAGGCCTTATGCTGTTAGTTCATAAGAATGTTCAATAAATTTACCTAAAATTGCCCATAAAAGTAGAATACAAAGAGAGAGGCCATGGAATATTTTACATTAACCTAAAAGTAAAACTTTCTTCTATATCTTTATTAACTTTATTTTTTCTAGAAGCATCTACAACCCTTAAAAGGATAAATACCCTTCTAGGCAACATTAACGACACACCTAACACAAATCAAGCAAGGTTCTCTCTTTTTCTTCTAAGTTTTTCAAGGAAATCAAGACCTCAAAATGTATTACTCCAAAATAACAAGGTTTAAATTGCTTCTTAGTTTTCTCTTTGCATCTGAGATTTGTAAGCATAAAATGATAAAAAAACAAAACCAAAAAAAAAAACCAACCCCATCCTGGTCTTTGTACAGTCATCAGAAGAGGAACTAGAGGGGTGATGAGATCAATCTAAGCATGCTGAAGAGGTATCATCTCCCTCCTCTCTCACTGTCCAGGCACCTTTTGTGGCTTTATAGACAACAGGGCCCAAACAAATTAAAACCTCGCACACTTCCTTTCACCATGGCAGAGTTGGAGATGTTCCCAGCTGCACCATGACAGAGTGCAGCTGAACTCTACATCCTTATAATCTTACCACCTTAAATTCTTTCTATTGATAATTGTCGAACCCTATAGAGAATTTTCACACATATCTATAACTTTCATGATTTAGTTTATGCAGAATATGAATATTTTGATTTTGATCCCATTATTGGGTGTGGGAGATGGGGGGCCATTGTAAAACTGGAATTTTATGCTTTGGAGCAATAGCTTTGGCTTACACATTTTAATTATACAGCAAATGAGGAGGACATACAAAATAGATTTTTTAAAAAATTGAAATTCTAACTATATAAAGAATAAGCACATTTAGTTTATCAAATGTAGTTGTGAAAAATCTGTGTATAAAATCTGTGTATAAAATGTAGGTTAAAAGGTCAGAGTTCTCTAGCTCTTGTCTATCTTTCCCCTGCCCACATACTCATGATTCTTGACCCACCCAGACCTTCAAGTTTCTAGAGGGTCTGTGTTCTTTTCCATCCCACTCACATATTCTTTTTTTTTTTTTTTGCCTGAAACAGTCTTATTTTTTGAAGAATTTTAACTGTGAAGGGAAGAAGAGAGTTAAAAGGGTCAAGATGAGAGTTAAATATGAGTTTGTGTGGTTCTCCTTGCTGATGTGTATTTTAATGGCAGTCATATCTTTATGCTGTAAGCTGAGGGAGAGTCAAAGAGACAGGAGGAAGATACAAAGGAGGAAGGCAATCAATGGAGGGTGACTCCTGAAGAGGAGGGCGGAGATGAGATAAGGGATATAAGTGAAGAGATTAACTTTACATGATGCAGCTGGGAAAATTCATCAGTATGCATGCCAGAAGTTGAGGGAATTTGGTTTCACTGGTCTCTTTTTCACTGTGAACTAGCAGTCTCAGTCATTTGGTTGGATGTTCAGAAGCTAGTGTTGAAGGGAGGATGGAGGGTGAGTGAGGATGGACAGTAGTACCAAATCATTAAGTGTGAGGAATGGGGACAGAGAATACCTGTGTCCTTGTTCTTACGTGGGAGCTCTGGAAAGCAATATGATTCTAGAAGTTTCTTGCATGTAGTCTAGTGTGGGAGTAAAACAAGTGTCTGTGTAGGGTGCCTGAGAGAGGCCCACGAGATCCTGGCCTATAGGGGGAATAACAGAGTTTTCCTAGGTGGCTAGAGTGGCACAGATCTAATATATGGGGCTATGGGAATGAGGAGGAAGCTACAGCGATCTGTGAGAGCTGACCAGATGAGAAAGAGAACATTTTAGAGGATACCAGCCTGATGGATAAAACTGATGACTCAATTGTTCTTCTCCATGTCTCAACCCTATGTAAGATCCCTAGTGGAAGATGATAAAAATCTGGACAACAATAATGGATTTTCTTCTGAACTCAGATCCCCTAATAAACAAAAACATTTGGCTTAGAAATAACACAGAAAATATCTTTCAAGGCAAACCCTAGTTCGCCTGTCTTTTAAATGGGAAATACTCCTGTAGGTGTTATAAGGACTGAATTCGTTGAGGGATTTCCACTGAGAATTAGAACCAAAAGAGATGTGCAATGATAGAAATGGAAATCTTTCTCTTATGAGCCTTCTGAAGATGGCCATTTTACTTTCCAATAATTTTATGCCTGAAGCAATGAGATGTCTAATTAATAATAATATTCTATTAAACAGTATGATTAATCTGAGAGATCATTATGCACAAGTAGATTAAAAAAGCAACCTAAATTCCCTTGGTCTGATTTAAGATAAAATAAACCTGAATTTCTTATCCAGAGAGGCTTTTTTTTTTTCTTTTTTGTGATATAACTTGATGGTACATTCTATTTCTGTGATTCTTTCAATGTGTTATGTGGTTAACTTAAAGGAGACTTTTGAATAAATATCACCTATTCAGTTGCCCCCTAATTGCATTATAATTTTGGATAAACTATTTGCACATGAATATTATTTTTGTAGGATATACCAGTTATATGATTACTTTCTGTTGTTAGATTCATATGGGGCAAAGCTGTTAATGTTAATATTTTACTAATAGAAATAAAGGTTTGGGAGTATCAGTCAGAGAAGGACCCCACAGGATATTTCAGAACAGATCCCAGGGCTGAAAACTCGGCCTGATTCCTGAGCTGGAGAAGTGGCAGCCATGCTGCACTGTAAGTTCAGTGAGTGAAAACAACATAAATGCTCTTGCTTTCTCAAAGGGAGAAATCAATTATTTTAAGAGTTGTTCCTTAATTTTTTATCAATCAGTGGGAAGATTTTTGATAAACTTTCCCACTGCCAGACACTGGAATATAATAATTAAAATCTAGGCCAGGAACTTCTTGACTTCAGGTGTCAGCTTTGCCACTTATCAGGACTGAGATTTAGGACAATCTGGTTAATGCCTTAAACCTCATTGTGTTCTTATCTATAAAATGGGTCAAGCACCAATTTCCTAGGTAGAACCTCCTCAATTTGTGGTGTGCCTCTCAGAGGTTGATCTGCAGCCCTGTCACCTCAGGCCTCCAGCAGCGGGACAAACTTCATCAGTTTCTGTATGTGTTAAGTAGTGGGAAAGTTGAAGCAAAGACAGTTGTGAGATTTAAAGGATATGATGAAAGTGCTACCTTTAGCTCTGTGCATTGGACCTCATAGTTGTTCAGAAAAAACCTTAACCTGTTATTACTTACAACACTTGAAAATTCATCAGATTTTCAGATCATATCTAACTTATTTTTAGAGATTATTTTTTCTTTTATTCAATTGTCTTTCACTTGGAATTTTAACATTATAAAGATATATCCAGCAGCTAAACATTGGAGCCATATAGTAGTTCCAAAATTTTATAATAGTATGTGGACATATGTAATATTTTCCGGTGAACAAAACATTTCCCACATCCTATGTATATTATTTTAGTATATGGTCAGTACTAATTATGACCAATTTTAACACTTGATTTTGCCTACACTGATTTTCTCTTGATACCTGCTAGAGGCCAAATTTTGAAAGTTCGTGAAAATGCTACTCATATGCACACACACATATAACTCATCTATAGATTGTTTCAGTAAAACACTGCTTAGATAGTGATATTTACACATGTTGATAGAGATATAATAATTTGTACTGTTGTGAAATAAAACCACTGATTGGCATTGGAGATAGTCCTTATAATTCCTTCCAGTAATTATAATGGGGGAAAAAGTAGAAAAAAAAAGTCAGAAACATCTCAAAATGTAGAAAATGTAAGTGAAATTTTAAAGTGTCATTGGAAAATGAAAAAGACAATTGAGATGCCAAGAATTTAAAGACAGAAATTTGAAATAAAAATACACTTGAAAGTGAATGAAATAAATTTTCAAATGGGAGTTGTTTAGAAGATAGGAGGACAAAGTATAAACTTATGAACATGAAGTACATACTCTTAAAGTGCACTGAAATTGATGGTAATATTTTCATGGCAAATATTGATCTTTCCTTAAAGTGTACATACATTTATTTGATCAAAGTACTTGTTATGTAAACATGAGCACATACTGATGATCTTAAGTTTCAGCTATGATAGAAATTCTTCCCATGACAGATGAAGACATGGACCCCAGAGAAGTGACTTGCCTAAGGTCACACAGCTCATTCATGATTGAACAATCAGAATTAGAGCCTATGGAACTCTAATGCAGTTTCTCCTACTTCACTCCTCTGTGGGTGATTTCATGAGTCCCTGAGAAAGTCAAGTGCTTCTTAACCCAGCTAAATGACTCTTTAATTTCTGTGATCAGAGATTCATACGTTAGGTTTTATCACTGCTTAGTATTGTACAAGTAGCTCAGGCTTTAAGCTGGGTTGACTTTGGTTCAAAATCTAGCGTGGACACTCAGGGCTGTCACAGTGCACAACTCTAAGGGGTGCCATTGTAATCTATGTGAAAAGGGCCTAGATTAACAAGGGACACAGGAAGTGTTAGTGAGTCTTGCACATACCTTAATAATTTCTTAGGAGTAGTATCAGATACTACTTTTTGATTTTGAAGGCTGACGTGAATAGAATTCTGGACAGGGACATGTGTGTGCTTGTACCACATATGCTTTAGAAAACCTCATAAATGTACCTAATAAAAATCGTGTTAGTTCAGACTCCACTGTTTGGAAACTCTTGTAATAGTGACAAGAGTTAGAGCAGTGGCCGGTCTTCGCTTGCTGTCTCTCTGCTTTGGGAAGCCCTGGCCTACATTCCTCTTTCTATTCAAGATCCTGGTTTTAGGCCTGGCCACCTGTGTTGACATGGTAATCAACTAATGAACCTTTGAAAAATTACCGAAGGAGGAGACAGGTTGTACGTATAGCTTCCGTTGTCACCCAGAGAGCAGGAACAAGTATGAAAGGTCTACTCTGGTCACAGAAAGAGCATCCACATCCTACCTCTGCTCTCCATTTGTGAGTTTGGTGAGAACTCTCTGAACTCTTCTAGAAACTCTTCTGTTGCCTCTCAGTTTACAGAACCACCATGACCTGAATCTGGGTCTCAGAGACTGCAAATCAGTGGGAGATTGAATTTTATTTTTGTAATGTTTTTGGTCTATTAAGCATATTAATAGCATCATAAAATTGCAAGCCTCTGTTAAACTAAAAAAAAAGAATTGTTTTCAGACCATCTTGTTTTGCCCCAATTTTTGATTCACCTGTCTTATCTTGCCTCTGTCCTTGAATCTCCCATGTCTCAGCTGCTTTATCCACTCAGTTCCTAAAGCCAAATCCTAGGAATCAACATGATCTCTTTTCCTCAAGTGGCATAGCCAACTCATAAACAAGACCTGTCAACTCCACCTCTAAAATGGACCCTGAAAGTTTCCAAGTTTCTCACCTGTATTGCCACCTGTCTGTCCCAAGCAATTTATAGTCTAAATCACTGCAAGGGCCTTTGAGTTGGCCTCTCTGATTCCTTTTTACTTTCTAATCTATTTTCCAATGATCTTTTTATTACTCTTTTGCTTAAGAGCTGCAAAATTTTTATGTTACACTTAAAACAAAATCCAAACTCCTTACCTGGCCTATAAATCCTATGTGATCTGGCCCTGCTTTTCTACTTCTATGATTGCAGTTTTGCTCTCCATGCCACAGCTGTCTTGGCCTTCTCTACATTCTTTGAACCTGTCCTATTTTATTTTATTCAGAGCACTTATCTATTCTAATAGTTACTTAACACATTTGTTGCCTAGTTTTCCATTTGTCCTCTCTAAGTTTAGTGAGTTGGGTTTTTTTTAGGATTGTTCCTTTTGTGTCTCTAGCATGGAGACTAGTGCCTGGCACCTGTTAGAACAATGAATGTGTTGGGTGAATGATGCCAATATTAGAAACTTGAGATTTATCCCACACTCCTCTCAAGCTCTTGCTTTCTGCTTGCAATCAGTAGCCAAGTCCTATAGATTTTGTACTTTTGATTTTTCCAGAATGTGTCTCCTCTTACCCAGCCCTACCACTACTGCCTTGGTTGATGTCATCAGCACCGAGATAGTTTCTAAGCCCCTGGTCAAGGTCTGACTCCTGGATATAACTTTTTCTCTTCTACAGGAGGAACCAGTCAACTACTCTTTGTGTTACCATAGTATCTCCTACTTTTACCATAGAACCTCAAGGCTTTATCATACTTTTACCATGTTTACCTCCTTGTACTGCAGTCCCTCTGGAGGCAGGGACTACCTCTTTCTGTGTTTTTGTTCTCAGTACCTGGCACAGTATCTGGCATGTAGTAGATGTTCAGTGAATGTTTGAAGGAAAGAATGCGTGAATACAAATGAATGAGTCTAGCCATATGGAACCAGGTAAAAACAACTACAGTAGAACATGAACCTAAAATTTACATGTACGTTAATAATGTTTTTAACCTTTGAATTTAAAATTAAGTTTAAACTTCACCTATTAAAGTTAAATAATTTTTAATAAACTTGCTTTTGAGATTACCATGCTCTCTACGCCAATATCTTCAGATAGAGTTCTTACTTTTTTTGAAATAACTCTATACATAAATGTAAAAAGTCAGTCATCCCCATATTTCTCTTATAGAGAAATAAAAGTAGATAACGTACAGGAAAGAACCCCATGATATACATAAGTTTTAGAAAAAAATTTTGTTTGCCTTTTGTATCCTTTGGTGCTTTTTAAATATGCTTCTCATATTTAAAGTAGTTTAGGAAAACTATGAATAAAATGGTTCACACATTCTATGAGCCTAATCCAACCTTAGGTGATTTGAGTTTTTCTTATTTTTGCTACAGTGTTTACTCCATGTGTATCTTTTGTGTTTCTAAATATTAAAATCAGTCCATTTTGGTTAGTGAAATATGGGAAACTGTAACTCTACAGTATTTTCAGACAATGAATATACAGTATTATTTTGCATGTAATTTTTATCTACTTCCATCAAGTGTAACAATATGTTGAATTTGCTGTGGGCCTTTAAAGCTTGATGTTGTGAAGAGCTCTGCATGAAATTTTAAAGAGACTGGACCTTTCATCTGCACAACAGCAGGGCACCTCACTGTAGGAACAAGAAAGGAAAAGAGAGAGGGAGAACATTTCTGAAGCAATAGCAAAAAATAACAGCAGAAGCAATTATTTCATCAAAGGTTTTTTTTTTTCCTATTCCCTATTTTTTCTTTTTTTTTCAAATTTCTTAGCTGGAGGTTGTCTGCCTTTTGCCTTCATCTCCTGGTATACATTTAATTTGCAGTTCCACATGGTCAAAATGGGAAAAAAATCATAAATGAAAAGATATTTATTTAGAAGGTGATATTATTGATAATAGCATTTAAATGTATTTGCAAGGGATCTGCAAGTTAGGAGCAATACAAAGAACTAAATGTGGCATTCCCTAGTGTTCTGAGCCTGTTTATCTACTTGAGGGTGTGAATGATGTGAATGTGTCTTCTTCATGACTTTGCTTCCTCTCTTCTCTCCCATAAACGTTAGCACAAACTTTGACTGCTCTGGAGAAGGTAAGAGACTTCCATCTCTCCATCTCTGTGGCTCATATCAGCACATCTTCAATTTGGGGTGGGACTGGTCATTCCTGGCTGTTAGTCAGTTAGTACCAGTTCTTGTGGTATGGACATCATTTTGCTGGCAGTAAGAATAACCAAAAGAGGGCCACCATCTTCCTTCACTGTGATCCTGAGAAATCATCAGAATGAAAATGCCCAGGCTTCCTCGTTGTGGAGATCTGAACCTCTCTCTCAAATGGAGCTTAGGAGTCCTCCAGAAAGCTGTATTTTTGGAGTTGGGATGATCGTGTCTTCGTCTGGATATTAAACTTAGCATTTTTTCCTGTTCTACTGTTTATTCGCTTTAGTCTTTGGTGACTTGCTCTAACTTATTTTTCATGTTTTTTTCTCTTCTCCAGGATACTGAGAAGATTGATAAAATATTTGCTTGGGCTTTGAGGTTTTTGTGGAAAACATTTCTCATATGAGTTTTCTATTGACACTGTAACAAGTTACTATAAACTTAGTGGCTTAAGGACATACATATTTATTCTCTTACTGCTCTGGAAGTCTGAAGTCCAAAATAAGTCTTATGTTCCTAACTGTGTCAACAGGGCATTTTAGAGGCTCCAGTTGGGGGGTGGGGGGGTGGAATCTATTCTCTTGTTTCTTCCAGCTTGTTAAGACTCTCAGATTTCCTTGGTTCAGTCCCTTCCTCCATCTTCAAAGTGCATCACTCCAACCTCTCCTTCCATTGTCCCATCTCCTCCTCAAAATCCTTAACTTCATCACACCTGCAAAGTCCCCATTACCATGTAAGGTAATATATTCTGGGGACTAGGTATATATCTCTTTTGGGGGGTCGTTATTCAGTCTACCACCCCCTTTAACATACTACATAATATTTTTGTAATTCTCATCCTTTTCCTTTCTATTTGTGGTTGCACACTTCATTCTGTTTTCAACTAGCAATGACTGTAAACTTAAATGAATGAGAGAGAAGTTTGGTCTCATCTCCAAAGTTCCCCCTAAGAGTCAAACAGTGCTTCAGAGGACTAAATTTCTTTTGTGTGTGGTTCCCTAATATTTGGGACTATTTTCTCGGTATCTTTAAGATATTGAGGAAGCAGAGTTTTAGGGTTCATCTCTTTAGGTTTAATCTGAGTCCTGGAGGTACAAATACTTTAGACTCTAAGCTATCATAAACTTCCTCAGTGGGAGAAGCTATTTCTTTTCCTCTCACATTTATTAAAGATCTCTCTTCATTTTGGCAGGCAATCCTATCTCTGACCAACTGTTTGTAGTTTTAGGAAGATCTCTCTCCCCTTTACCAAACGTAGTCACTCCATCCTTTGTGTTCTCATAGCACATTTTGCATATTTTTATTGTAAACCTTATCTCTTAGGATTGTAATTATTTGTGCCTTCTAATAAATGGAATTGCTTGAGGGCAAGAATCTTGCCTATTTACCTTTATTTTTTTCCCACTAAAGTGGTGCTTGGCATAGATTAAACATACTATTTTTCTGAAACAGTGAATTACTAAACACCCTATAGTTGAAGGCCAAACCTTGAGATCACAAAATCTCTTTTAGTCCCCCGTCTCCCCTCTTCATGCCCCTCTATTTTCTGTTTACTTCATGCCCTCTCCATCTCTCTGTGTTGGACTGCTTTCTATTCTCCAAACCACATTCCATTTTATCATTAAATCTGTCTTCCCACTGTGCTAATGTACAAACTATTAACATTTGAGGAGGCTTACTCTGTGCTAGCCTCAGTACAAAGCACTTTATGGGCATTTAACGCTCACAATACTCCTATGTGGTTTACATTTTATTTATAAAACATAACCTCCTTGAGACCACACAGCTAGTAAGGAATAACTTGGGGTTTGAACTCAGTGGCTCAGGTCTGGAGCCCTTGTTAATAACTATCACTGCCTCCTGATAATGGGCTTGCATTCCAAAGGGATTGCTTAGCATTTCTAGAAAATTCTGCATTCCCTGTGCCCATTATAATACTTAAAAGATCTATATCTATTTAGGTCTGAAGTTTGAGTGAGAGTTTTAATTATGAGAGCTTTTTTATGATTGCAAGTCAGACTCTTAAGAAAATACTAAATAGAGTCATTCAGGAGAGCTCCTAGGAACCCAATCCCAGCCACATGACCCAATCAGCCTTAGCCATGAATGCCGCAAGTTGATTTCCGAAGAAACAATAGTCATTACATTACTGAACAGAGCATTAACCTTCCTTTCCTTCTACTTCATTGGTGTCCAGACTTTTTGTTTAAATCAATGGAACCCATTATTCAAAAGATATCATGTAGATCCCTAATATATAAAATAGACATATATATAAAAAGTGGATGTGAATTTTTCTATCAGTGTGTTTTGCCAGTTGTTCCATAAATCCCTTTCTCAAGTTTAAGGACACAGCACCCTTTCCTGCAACTTCTCTCGCCCACTCTAGTTGCTCCAAATCTTTATTAACTCTGGATCTGTGGGGAGAATCAAGTTGACTTAAGTTTGTGATGGATTTGTGATACATTTATTCTTCACTGGTGTCTTGTGTCAATCACTTAGATTGTGTGAATTCAAAATAGTCCTAAAATAGCAAAAGATGGTGCAAATATACTTAAAGAACCATAGAAGTTCCAAGTAGGAAGAAAGCTCATGTAGGGCCCATGTAGGAGCTATTTGTTTTTTAAGAGGCCTCTTGGGGTGACATTGCTGTTGGTGAATACACAATCCAGGCCCTGAACTTAATCCTGTCAGGCTGAGAAATCTGATTTTGTCCATACCTTGTGTGGCCTCGTTGACCTACTAGTTGAACCAAATGGATCCCTGGGTCAGGGTCCCTATTGTTCGGAGCACATTTGAATAGGCGCTGTTAGCATGTGTTTTTCTGACACTTTTGTTCTATGCTTGCATGGCTCAGCAGTGCTTGTTTTAATTGACCCGTTATATCCTTAGCTATATTAATGCATGCAGCAAGGATGTAGTCAAGTATTGCCAACCCAGAAGCCTTTTTGCCCCTGCTACAGGAGAGGGTATACTATGTTAGTTAGGAACTTAGGTGTTGAATTAAATATGACTTGGTTGAAATTTCTGGCACTGCCATACAAGCTGTGTGACCCTTGCTAATTTCCTTAACCTCTCTAAGCTCATTTTTACTTGAATAAAATAAAAACAACTGAGGGTTGCTGCGAAGATTAAGTAAGATGCAGTGTGTAAAAGTTGTCAGTGCTTGGCACAGGGGATACTGGTGATTGCCAACTGCTGGTTTTGTTATTAATTTAGGTGGCATCCCATCTCTGTCTTCTCTAATCCAGTTCTATTGATGTTCAAGTTTAACTTTGAGAGGCTCATCTTGTTTCTCTTAATTTCAGATCACAGGAGGATGCCTCACTGTACTTCTGAGAGGCCGGATATGGGGTCCCAAGTACAGCTAGCTGCTCAGTATCTCCTCTTCTCCGACATTGAGGAAGTCATGTTACAAGAGCACCCAGTGCTAGTCCCTGCTCACATCTGTGTGCAACGCCAACCGCTCCTCTTCCTTGGGCCAGGATAAAATTGGACACTTCCGGCATTAATGCACAGCTTTTATTTTTTGGCTCTTCAGTTGAATTTGTCTATACTCTGCCTCCTTCTGCTGCCCAGGTATGTGTAATATAAACAAATTATACACATATTACATAAATCCATGCTTTTGGGAAATTCAAGTGATATATAAGTAAAAATGCATTGTGTTTCTTCACACTGCCAACCCATTCCTCCCTATTAGTGTGTATCATTCCAGCCTTTTTCTATGCATTTGTATACTTATTATTTTTAAAAATGGTATTACACTCTTCTTTGGTGACCTGACTTTTCAACTTAACATTTCTTGATCTTTTTATGTCAGTATGTATAAATCCTTCACATTATTTTAAATTTTTGCTTAGTTTTCATATATGGGTGAATTATTATTTACCTTGAAAGTATTGATGAATATTTAGATGTCCAGTTTTTGATATTGAAAACAAGGTTTCAATGAGTATTTTGGGGTTAAAAGGGCTAACATTAAGATACTTCCCACTGTCCTTCTAAAAGCTATGCCACGTTTTACTCCCATTAACAGTGTACAGGAAGGCCTATTGCTATTTATAATCATATCACCAATAATGGGTCTTCTTGAGTGTATTTATTTTTTATAATCTGATGGATAAGTATCTCCTTGTTTTAATTTACATTTTCCTGATTATATGTGAGGTCAAGCATCTTTTCAGAGTTTTCTTTTCCTCCCCTTGGCAATTCTGAATACTGTCAATTTATATCTTTTTCTCAGTTTTATTTTGGGTTATTCATCTTTCTATATTGCTTTACAGGCACTCTTTGTGTATTATAGATTTCAGCTTTTTGTTAAATATATCACAACTGCTTTCTCTACTTGCTGTCTTTTAATTGTGTTTTTGTATCTTTGGCTATATATAGATGTTTTAAATTTTATCTAGTTAGTTTTTGCTTTCTTATTATGAAATTTATTATATTATATTTGTAAAGGAATGTAAAAGTTTAAAAATTAATCAGTATCCTTTGTGGTGGAATAGGCTATTTTCAAATCAAACCAACAAATATTTATTTAATTAGCAATAATTAATAATTTAATATCACCTCGGATAAACCTCATTGGCTATAGTACTGCCACTGTGCAAAACTAACAAGTATTTATTTAATATTTACTATGTGTTTAGCATGATGGATAATAAAAAAGAAATATAAGACATGGTTCCTGCCTTCAAGGCATTTGTATGTGAATCACAAATACTTAGATATACCTTAGAAAATCATATTAGGCATTATTTAGCTAAGTGCTGAATCTCATTACAGAAAAGAAGTGGTATCAAAAGGAACTAGGTCAACAGACTGTGTACACTAGTACCTGGTAAAGACTGTGATCATCATAGTGGAAACTTGAATTGGAGCTTAAAACCTGGGAAAGATTTAGTTATGAGGTTATAGGACCTATATCAGTTATCTATTATTGTATAACAAATCACCCCAAAGCGTAGTGGCTTAAAAAATTACCTGTTTAGTTCATAATATTGCAGGTTGACAATGTTTGTTGAGTTCAGCTGGGTAGTTCTTCTGGCATGGACCAAACTTGGCTAATCTTGGCTGGGCTCACTTATGAATCTGTAGTCAGCTGATCAGTTGCCTGTGCTGACTGGATTATTTTGGCTGCATCTGGGATAGCTGAGATGCCTGGGCCCTTTTGTCATATGGGTTCTCAAGCTGTGACAGGCTGGCCTGGGTTTGTTCCCATGGTGGGCACAGAATTTCAAGAGTTTGAGAATGGAAGCTGTAAGGCTTGTGGAGGCCTTGGCTCAAGATTGATATACTGCCATTTTTGTGCATTCTATTGGTCAAAGCTACAAGACCAGCTGGGATTCAAGGGATGGGAAAAAATACTCTACCTCTTGTTGGTAGATGTTAAAGCATTGTGGCCATTTTTACTGGCTACTGCAGAACTAAAATTCAGACTCATGCTTACTGAGTGATTTAACCCTTGAAGTTATATGTGATGATCGTACTCAAAATCTCTCTTTGACAAGGCCAGGCAGGAATATAAATAGCAATAGAGTAGAAGTCTACAAATGCCTTTTTATCTTGGCCAAATGTGTATTGTCTTTTAGGGAACCTTTTCTTTCTTTTTATTTTTAAAAAGATAATGTGTGGATTTCTAGACTGTCCAGGATGATCTATGATAATCTTGCTCCTCACCCCCTTTCTTAAAACACACACTGAAAGGGTGAAGGAGATGTGGTGCTTAGTTCTGGCAATAAAAGCCATGATCATGAATGCAAAGCATTAAATTTAAAAGAGGCTGCACATTACAATTTTCCAGTTTTAAAAAGCCAGCTTTTAGTCTTTATTTCTTGTATTCATCTTTATTTTCAAGTTAGTTGACTTTACTTGCAATTTATGGTTCAAATCATTTGGTATAATTCTTCTTATTTTGGTCTTAGAAACAATTCTAGAAATTCCATCAATTCTTGCTTTTACTCTTTAGAGGTGGCCAATAAGTTCTTTCTCTAAGAATCTCTCCCTTTTGGTGATCATGGCAGCTTCTTAGTTCAGACAGTAGATGTGAGGTTCTGGCAGAACCGTATAGACCTGCTGGTTCATGTCTTCATAAAAAGTTGTGATCTCTTGGCCAAACCCTTAGCTCTGAATGGAGCACGAGTAATGTCAGGGTGTAACCTAAAATACTATGTATAGAGGTGGTGCTTTTTATTCTCCGTTGTTCACAGTTCTTTCCTACTTAAGGGGGAGAGACAACTTAAGACTTCTATGTATGTATACATAAAAAGCCTGATTTCCTTCTGATTCTTGTACATGTACAAAACGATACTAATTAAAATAAATATGCTGTTCTATAGAGGAACCATGTATCACAGTGGAGCTGTCCATGAATGCTGGAGCCCAAATCTTGTTTGAATTAGGAGGATGTCTGCTAAGTTAAGGCACCCTATGGAGATGTATAAGGCCAGAGTTTCTAGCAATCCATACTGTCTTTATTGAGAGACATATTTATATCTTCCAGACTAGTAATTAATCACTCAGTGGGGTTTTTTTGGGGGAAGTCATGCACTCACAGAGAATCTTTTTGTTCTGCCAGGAACCACAAAGCATGGGCACAATTAAAATGCTGATTTAATTTATTATATTGAGGCATGGAACAGGAATGTTTAAATGATGTTGACAGGGCCAGAATTTCAGAACCACCTTTTTAAAAATAGAAAACAAATGCCTACCCCCTTAAATTAAATTATATTAATAACATGTTTCTGTAAGTTGCTTGGAAGCAAAATAAAGCATTTGACAGTAATTAAAATTTAAAGATGTTGTATTATTTGTTGTTAATGTGCACTCTTTGTTAGGGGAAATAATTTCAAAGTGATCTATTTATGAGAATTAAATGGGGGAAAATTGCCTATTGAGCAAATGTTGCTTAATAAGGCCGCTTTTGTTAGAACTGTGGATTCTTAAGTAACTAAAATGTTTTTATATTCCAATAATGGTTTCTATTTTTGATCCTCTCAAAAATTGTCTTTGTTACTTGACTTTTGATATTTCCACACAGAATTCCATTGTCAAGGGGCTTATAAACTCTAAAATCCAGGAAGGCTTTCATATATCTTGGGATATTGGGTAACATGTATTTGCAAAGAGAATTTCATCTGAAATCAATGTGGTTAGTCACTTGGACCTCCTCCAAATACCTCTGCAGGACCAGAAGCCAAATACCTCTGCAGGACCATTAGCAGCCTCTAACCAGCTCTCCTCTAATGAATGCTGTGTTCTGTGTCTCGAAACAGGCACTTTCCTGGTTTCACACAAACTAGAAAATGGCATGAGATAATGGGATAGTTGTTTGCCCTGCTGTAGCACAGTGAGGGGGAGCTAATAGAGTCACCTCTGTGTGGACCTCACATGCAGATACTATTATGTAAAGCTACACATCTCCACTGTCTTGGGGGAAAGGCAGTTTCTAACACGGGTTTAGATTTTATTTTCTTTTGGTATTGGCACAGATGCAGTTGATTTGGTCTTTCAAAGTTGATATTGAATAAAATTCTTAGATGGTGTTAAAATGATGTGTTCTTCCATGAATGAAATAAACAATAGATGAGGCATGCTGTTTCTTACTGTGTTACAGCCATATTTGTGGACCTTGATGGTGCAATTACAGTGTGGGACGTAACTGACCCCTGTTGGTCTTGATAATTCTGGTGATAGAAGTGCAAATTGGATGGAAGAAATGGAGTAGTTTATCTACGTGTGTTTCTCCACTAGTTAAAATTAAAGCAGTAACAGTGAAGCTAATATTTATTTTATGAACATTTATGTGGTGAGAGTTTTCTTCTGGGTTTTGTGGAAAAACTCTTGACTTATGTACTAAATAATAATAATTAACCATTGTTGACATACTGTTTTTCTCTCCTCTCTTTACTCACCCTCTTTGTCCATCTAGTCACCAATTTCCAGGGATTCTGCTTTTTGAATTATATAATGACCTCCCCACTTTTTCCCTTGCCACCTCATTGCCTCTCAAACTGCCAACATTGCCAACATGGATTTGTTTATCTGTCTCCCCTGCTGAGCTGTAAACCATTTGAGGGTGTGAACCACATCTTTTTTGACTTGGCCACAATGTCTAGCATATAGCAGATGATCAGTATATATTTCATGTATAAGTAATGACATTTATATAAATCACTTAATTCAGTCATTCTCAACTGAGGGGTGGGAGTGATTTTGGTCCCCCAACCCCAAAAAAGGACATTTGGCATTGTCTGCAGATACTTAGGTTGTTACAACCATGGGGTATGTGTTTGTGTGTGTGTATGTGTGTGTGTACACTTGTATGGTACTGGCATCTCATGGGTAGAGAGACCAGACATGTTGCTGAACAGCCTATAATGCATAGAATTACAACAAAGAATTATTGGGCCCAAAATGTCAATAGTACCAGGGTTGAGAAACCCCATTCTAATTTAATTTTCAAAATATTTTTCTCAAGTAGATGGATAGGTAGTAGAAGTTTCTTTACTTTAGGTATAGGTAAACATGCATTAAATGACTATTCCAAGTCCACCCAGCTTAAGGTAGTGACAGAACCAGGAACTGAATCCCTTGATTCAACATCTAGATAATGACTACATTATTTAAATTACTTAGATGCTTATTGTGATTTTTTACTTTAATTATCTGGACACTTGTCTTAGATTTTGACCTTGGAAATCTCTCCATATTCTACTCAAAAGTAATAATTAGAAATTAAGGCAGAAAATATTTGAGTGCTTATTTGAAAGGTATCTCTCCTATAGGGATTCTTTTAGATCTGGCTTAAAATTTGAATTTCCTAGGCTGTGTCTTTCCACGGAGAGGGGGTTTCTCTAGCAAAGTGACTCAATCCTTACATGAATCTTAACATAGTTCTGAAAGATTAACAATATTAAATATTTTTCATTTACTAAAATTAAGACCTGGAATATCTGAATTGGTCACTAGATATTTTGAACTAATTCCTAATTAATTTTTCATGCAGTACCTATGTACATTCTGGGATTACACAGCTGCTTTAGTGCACAAATATGTTTATCACCTGAGTCATAGATTGAAATAAAACCACGGTGTACCTGAACCTAGACTACTATATATTGTTTAGCCATTGTGTCTCTAGAAATAGCAGAGATGGAATAGGAAAGATGTAGATAAGAGTAATTAAATTGGTCGAGGGGAAAAGCAGTATTCTGTTTAAACAAAGGTTACAAAAGTACTTTCTGGTGTGCAAGACTTTGAGGGAGAAACAGATATTTAAGACATAGTTTCTTTCCTTAGGAGTATTCAAATAGATGAGATGTATGTATGTGCCTATCAAAACTAATAAGACAGCACCAGGGTCAAATGAATGGTAATAGCAGGCAACATAGAAGATGAAAAGTATTTTATGCTGGTGAAGTCTAGGAAGGAATTAGCCACTAAAAGATGCAAAACACATATATTTACTCCAAGTTGGAAAGTGTAAGTTATAAGCATTGGTTAAAAGAATATTTTATAGTAAACTATTCCAGATAGTATTTTATTTTTTTATATTGACAAAAGAAATACAACTCTTTCCCACACTTTATGTCTATATCTTCTGCTTGGTAACCCCATGTTATTTAATGGTAAATGTCTTTATGGAAAGATTTTATTTACCATATGAAATTCTTTCTGTATTATCAGTTCTTGATCTTTACAGGTGCTGAATTTTTCTGGGTTCCTTAGGGCTATGTGTCACATTGTGAGTGAATTATAAGCACTTTCTATATAAAAATTCTTAAAGCCACTTGAAGGAGAATTTAAAGGATATTTAGAAGAATATAAAACACCTTTTTTCCACCCTACCTTTGAATGTTATTCTTGACTTTGCATGTAAACTTGTGGTTCCTTCAAAATTGGGATGGATGGCTATTCAAGAATAGCTGAGTTTAAATGGTGAAAAAAAAAAGTCTTAGAGGTAGATTCAGATATGTTTTCAAAATTATGAAAAAGAATGCCTGTAATAGAAAATTATATATTAGTTCACAGTAGTGAGGAACATGTTTTAGAGTTATTCCAATGGGAGGCAGAAGTAAAATTGCTAATTGACAGCACTTCTGCTTTATCTTTTTTCAAATTAAGGTAGTATTAGGTTGAACCATGAAATTGCTATTTCTCTTGGCCAAAATGGTTCAATCTAACAGTAACCAAATATGCCTGAATTGATAATAATCTAATTTTTTGAAATTAGCAGTTGAAGAAATATTATGAATACATTAACAAAACATGTTATAAATATTAACGTGTATATTATGTATATTGTAACATGTATAACATGTATAATATACATAAATATTATGTGTATTAACAAGGACATCACAGTCATGAAAAAAATGTATCCCCTTTAAGAATACCAACATTTATAAAGGTTGGACCGATGGCACAAAATAGTTAAACTGTCCATCTGATTCATGACAGAATGATAATGCTTCATGTAAAAATTATAAAATTGAGAAATCTCAAGTGGGCTATAGGAAAAAACAGGGAACTTGGTGATTTCATCCCACAAATCTTATTTCAGAAATCTTTCTATCCAGCTTGTTTAAAGTTATGCATTTAGCAGGGATGTTGGAACATATTCAAAACAGCAAAATTAAACAGACCTGAGGTGACGTTATTTTTGAGAGATATTATACAATTTTTTTAGCTTATGGAATGTGACAGCTGAAAGGATTAATTTTAAATTTCAGTCAGACATTTCTAAATTATAAATACTAGAAACTGTAGTTTTCAGTTGACTTGAAATCTTTTATTTGGCTGAATGGAGGAATACAGTATCTCCCTTTAAGTAGAACTGTTGTCAGAACTGTGAAGTAGCCAAAACTTGTTTTCCACTTGGTTCTAGACTTTTTATGTTGCTTAGTGTCCACTTCTGTCAAAACCTACTTTCAGAAAAAGATCTGATAAACTCATTCACAGAGTAAAATACTCTGGGTCTATTTTCTGAAACAGTGAGGGGATTAGAAGCCATGTCACAAAAACTTCACAAAAGTTGAAGCTACTGTGACTGCCTGATATAGAGAAAGGAAGAAAGATGGGAAGGAGGTGGGTAGTGGAGTGGGGAGTATATAAAATTGAAAAAGGCTGCTGTGAGATAATGCACATTGAGTGTGGCACAAAACATGCTACCTAATATAATGTAATAAACCCTCATAATGAAAGCTATAATTATAATAATGAGGGAGAAGGATTCAGTTTATGGTTCCAAAAATAAGAATAGATGAGTGGTAGATCCTAGGAAGGTAGATTCTAGTTTATCAAAGGAAAAAATATTTGAATAGAGCTCTCCAAAACATGAAATGGGCCAACCCAATGGCCAATCATTGCAGTGGTTGTATATAGTCTAGATCTGTCATTCCCAAGTCTGGTCACACATCAGAAAACCTGGGGGAGAGGTTTGCTAAAATTACTCTAGTGGTTCTGACTCAGTAGGCCTGGGTGGGACTTGGAATTTGTATTTCTTTCAGTACCTAAGATAATTTCAATGCAGCTGGTCCATGAGCCAAATCACTGCTCTAAATGACCACTTGATGAGGACATCATGGGGGGAAATTCAGGCATTAGGTGGACATTCTGTTTCATTTCATTAAATATATTTTCAGGACATTTTAGAACATGGAATTTCTGTCCCCTCATAAGTGTATTATTAAAAATATTTTCAAACATACAAAATAGTTGAAAGACTTTTCAACAGTAAACACCCATATACCCACTACTTAGTTTTTCTCATTAACAACATTTTACTATACTTCTTTTATCACATACCTATTGAGGTAAAGCTTATAACCCATGAAATGTACAAACTTAAGTGTACCATTCTGTGACTTTTGACAAACGCATGCACCTGGATATCCCAAGCCTTTTTCAAAATGTAGAGCACTATCATCACCTCAGGAGATTCCCTCACACCCCATTCTAGGCAATCTCCAACCCATGTCCCTCCCACACCTCAACTAGGGAATGACTGTGATTGTTTCCTCCCTTAGATTAGTTTCTTCTACTTTAGATCTTCACATAGATGGAATCATCCAGTATGTGTGTTTTTTTAAGGATTCTTTTTTCACTTAACATGTTTTTGAGAATTGTCCACATATTTTATATATCATTTATTTTATTGCTTAGAAATAACTAAATATTTTTTAGTGTTTACAGTGTGCTAGGCAAAGTATAGATGCTGGGCTCACAAGGGTGAACAAAACAAGCCTTGATCCTCCTACTCTGATGCTGCCTACAGTTTTGAGGTGAAGACCTTTAAGATTCCTTCCAAACAGGTGAAGACATGTAAATATTGTATCAGAGACATCTTATTTTTTGATGTCCTGTAAACCTTTCTGCACTCATCTGTTCAAGCAGTCCAAGGCATCTAGACTTAAGTGCTTAGTTTTCCTGATGTCCTCTTTTCTCTCAGCTATAGAGGGAACTAAATCAGTCAGTACAATAAATTAGCTCACCAGTGAATAATCATAGTTCATTCTATCTATTAATTTTTATGGGCAGCTTCAATATACCCAAAGAAAAGCCGAGGCCTATAGACTTAATACTTTTGTCTGGAGAACTAGCAGTAGGTAATATTTGACCAAGTAGGTTAAATTCCCTTAGCAAAGGGAAGTAAAGTTGGGATGATTATGGAGGATTTCCTAAGTTAAAAAAAGTATATATGTAAATGACCTAAGTGATTAAGAACCAAATGATCCAGATAATCATACTTATTTCAGAGACTCACCTTTTAAGCTTTTTCAGTGAGAGTTTATAGATTCTGAAAATATAGTAGATCGAAGAAGAAAGCAATAATGGGCTGTGAATTTAGGTTTTGTATGGATGTTGTTGAAATGGTGGAAAACATGAGCTGTCCATGAGCTGAAGTACTTTCCATGCTGGGGCCTATGTGTGAGGCAGGATGTGCCTTCCCCAGTCTCATCCATGTGAATGCATTGCTGGGGCAAGGACCTTGGAACCAAGCAATGGTTACAAAGAATGAAGATACACATTGAAACCAAGGGGTGAGGCTGATGAATGAGTAAGAAGAAAATTGAGAGGCTAGATAAGGTTCAAGGTGTATATCAAATTGGGCCATTGAAGAGGACGTTTAAAATGGAGATATGTTTGATCCTCGTGATTCACAGATTCCATACTTGTGAATTTTCCCAGTTGCTAAAATTTATTTGCAACTCCAAAAATCAATACTCACAGTGCTTTTTCAGTTATTTGAGGATATGCACAGAGGAATGAAAAATCTGAGTCACCTAACAACATGCCTTCCCAGCTGAGGCTGAAAAAGCTAAAAGCTTTGCATTCTTTCAGTGCTCGTGCTGTAAACAAGTGGTTTAGTGTCACGTTTCCTACATGTTTGTGCTCTTTGTTGGTGATTTTGCTGTTTAAAATACCCCCCAAAAGTAATACTGATGTGCTGTCTAGTGTTCCTAAGCACAAGAAGGCTATGATGAATCTAACAGAGAGAATACATGTGTTAGATAAGCTTCATTCAGGCATGAGTTACAGTGCTATTGACTCTGAATTCACTGTTAATGGCTTGACAATATATATTAAATAAGGTGTCTTTAAAGACAGAAACACATAAAACAAGATTATGTATTGATTGGTTGATGAAAATGTGACCAAAAACTCACAAGAACCCAATGCTGTATTCTTCCTAGGGAAAATGATTCAGTATTTGCTAATTCAATGTTTGCAGCAACTTTATTGAATGTAAATACCATGAATAGTGAGAACCGACTGTAATACCTTGTGTGGGTCAAAGAAATAGATTGGCACTTTAGTGTTTCTCATCTTTTAAGCTCAGATCCTTGGAGTTTTCTTAGTAGTACTTATTTTCAAGAGCACACTGGCAAATCCTAGTCTTTACAGTGCTATCCTAGTTTTTGTGAAGTAATTATTCTACTTGTATGAGAAGTTAGTAGGTTGAACATTCCACTTATTTAAACATTCTGCTAAACTACTAATTTTGGAATTATGCTTTGATTTTACAGATGTTTTTGTATGAAAATCTGCGGCATTTTTCTTAAATATAATAGTAAAGAATGATTTGCATACCTGGAAATATCACCTTCCTACTTTGACTTTATGTAGAGATTTGTTTGTTTTCACACCTTTTAAAACTACTTCTTGTGTGGAGTTCGACTCCTGGGGCTGGAATTATGAGGAAGATTTTATAAAGTTTGAACAAATACAGAGCTTAGCAGAGAACAGACCATAGACCTGGGAATAAAGTGATTATGAAGGAACCAGAGAGACAAAGAACTAGATCAGGGAACCTCAAATGTAACCATGGGCTGGTACAGATGGGAGACCAGAGAGGTGAAGCTGAGGGGAGCAAGGAAGAAGTAATTAAGAGGATGAAGGAAGGTCACAGTAAAGCTTAACGGTAGACTACACATCTGCCTGCTCTAGGGTCACTCCTCTTGGGCCAGCAACCTAAATGTAGCAGGGCAGAGCTGGACCTTTCTAGATGTTTGAATCATACTAACTCTAGTAACCACGCATTTTATTATGTGTCTGTTGTGTATGGAATATAAAACACAGTCATCAGACCTTATTTTGAAGAATCAATAATCTGTGGAGGAAAAGACAAAGTACACACAGTAAATTGTAGCTAATAAGACAATACATTAATGAGTATAGGATTATCTAAAATTTAACATGTAAGTGCTGGGGAAAGGAAATATCAAATTGAGGAGGATCCGTTATCTCATTTTGCTGAATGTAGAGCCAGCCTCACAAATGTTTACCTCTTCTTTTATTTTAGAAAAATAAAAGGTAGAGAATATAAGATAAAAATTTCATAAAGTTAATTTAAAAATACATTTCTATTTTAAGACTATGTTTTAAAAGAAAAGTTTACTGATATCATGCAAAAAAAAAAAATCATGGAAAAAGCAAATCTCCCATGCTTTGACCAGTACTACATGAAGGAATGAAAGTAATATTAATAAATGGATAAGAGTAGGTCTCTTTCCTTTTACCATCAGAATTTCCTTTTAGAGAGACAAAATTCTGGGGAAACATCAGACACACAATATAAGATGCCAAGACAAGTATTGTAATTTATTTTTATGATTTTAAATCATATAAGTGATATTACTTTAGGTACTTAGTTTTCTTCCTCCAAACATATCTCTATTTGTTTTTAATTTTTTGTCAGTGGCTTGACTATGCCATGTCTAGTAGGGTCTGCTGTTGCCTTGCACTTAAGGGAAGGACCTGGGGTGCTAGGAGGTTTTTCTCAACTTTCCTGTTCTACCCTGCCTGTCTGAACCACACAAGGGTCTTTCTTCATGGTCTTGCTTTTCCTACAGGCTACTGTTGCATGAATTGGTGTTGGACTCATGGTGGATGCAGGAAGTTCTTTATTGTGTTGGTCAAGCCTTGGTCTTAGGCAGCCCCTATGTGCCTATGCCCTGGGGTTAAAGTTTTCTCCTCGTCCTTTCTTTCTTAATGGAGCTGTACTCCTCTTTGTTTCTCTATCAGGACCTTGGGTCCAAGAAGACTTCCTGCCTCACTCCAGAGACAGGGTTTTTGTCTCTGCTCCCTCCTCATAAGCAATAAATCTTTTCCTGGACTTTAAAGTCAACAGGGTTTCTTGTCCCTCCTTTAGTGCCTTAAGGCTATTGCATTATCAGAGAAAAGGGGTCCATTGGGGTATCTTTCCCTGGAGCAGCAGATGTGCCACTGAAAGGGACTCTTCCAGATTTTCTGTCCTGCCCCCAACTATCTCATGACTATGGGTGCCTAGTGTATGCTTCCAGAACAGAGATTGTGAGTAGAAACTTCCTTTGTGTCTGGGGCTTAACCCACACTTGCCTTTTAAGAAGTCATTAAAATTTTGGCTGATTTCTTCTTTTCTTCTTAACTGCTTTGGAAGGTAACCACCTCTTTCACCCTTGCTCTACCAAACACTAAACAGTTTGTGTGTCCAGTCTCTTTGGAAAGGCTTGTCCCTCTTTAGAATTCAGATTACTTGATTACATATGATTTCAATTCTCTAAAGAGCTTAAGCATAATTAAAATTTTGTAGATCACCTGTGTTTTTTTTGTTTTTGTTTTTGTTTTTTGGTCGTTGTTAGAGTAGGAGCAATGTTCCTTTGTGGCCTATGGCCTTCAACATCTTATGGGAAAGGAAACTCTGAGTTTCTTTTTAAATTTAATCTGTGTGCATATGTATTACCATGCTAATTAAAACAAAATTTTGGGATCCACTAGAAAACTTTAAAGAACTTGGAAGAGAAACATAACCATCTTTTCTTCCTTCCTGTCCATAGGTAGTTGAGATAGTTGAAACAATATTAATAGTATAAGCCTTTAACTTCCTGAAACTGTTTCTGAAAACGAAGTCCTAGTATCTTCGAATTCTAATCAGCCCCTATTCCTCCTACCTCCTTCAGAGGAATCAAATGGGAGGATTGAGGCTGAATGTTTTCCATTGCAAATTAGGCAAAGGCTCTAGAAGCTGGGTGAACAATGTAGGGGTTAAGGGAAGCTGTAGCAATAACTGTAACAGCTGGGAAGGGGCCACATGGAAGTAAGAAATCAAAACAAGAGAAAAAAAGATGACTTTTTATTATAGTGCTTGCATTGTCACACATCAAAATCAGGCCAGATCTTTATCAGGATCCCATTTTTTTTTTCCTGAAGTTTTTCTTTTTAAATTGTAAATACTTTTTACTTGTATAGTTAGCACTAAAATTAAAATAAATAGATATTTAAGGCCGCAGTGGGAAAAATGTATTGGGTAGTTCTAACAGAATTCTGAACCTGTACAGACAAGTTAACTTTCTATGTTACCTATGAGACGTCTTTCTTCTTCTTTAATGCATTTTTTATACATTTGGTATTCCTAAGAAGCAAGTATTCAATTGTGTTCGAGGACTAGGTTTTTGTTTCTATGTGTGTATATGGGAATGATGTTATTGTATTTCTCCAAATCTAAGATGTACATTTTTTTTCACATTTTAATATCTCTGAAATTGGGATGTGTTTTTATAATTAATGGATTATCATAACTTAATTGGCATGATTTTTTTTCTTAGTGAATAAAATGCTAGTATGTTTTTACAATTGATGGCATCTTATATTTGAGGAAATATGCTATTACACAGGTGATTTCGCAGATTAAGAAAAAGAACCATGTGACTTTTTTTTTTTTTTGGTAGAAATGGGTATAAATTTCTTGACATTGTCTAGATTGATACACCCACAATGTGTAGTACATGACTGTGAGATGTTTAAAAATTTTATGTTTGAATTTTTAAAATGAACTAAATTGCACTAACTTTCAATTCTGGGAGAAAATATAATACCTCTCTTCCTATAGATTTATAGTATTTTAATTTTTCCTTCTGGTTTTCATTTTAATCATAATCTCCTTAGAAAGTTGACCACTCTGTTTTTACGCCCCCTTATTATTTTTATGGCAACCTGCTTCCTGTGTTTTATAGTAATAAAGAGATCCTCCAATATTATATTATATACTCATAGAGAGATAGTGCTCAAATGACGGTTGTTACTGCAGTTTTTCCTTTTTTAAAAGGGGACCCATGTTCAGAGAACAAGATTTTAGTGTCATTGCTATGTCAATGGTGATAGAATTCTATAGCAGGAAAAACTGATTAGTTACTTTATGAATTCAAGTGTTGTTTATTTTTATAATGGGATAGATTATAATTTGCAGTCTTTGTCTCATAGGAATGCAGTTGCCTTGATCACAGTGTCTTGATATTAAAGGATGACTAAGCCTTACGCCCTTTAGAAAGACTTGTGAAATGATAATTTTAAAAAACCTTGTTATTCATAGCCACTAATAGCTTTAATTAATTAAAGGCAGAAAATAATTAGTTACACTAAATATTATGTACAACTTTGACATCAGAAAGTACCCTCAGATTTTTAAAGGATTTGTTCATTGTCTTTGATGTTGGATGATAAATGCATATAGCCAATAGGTCAGATAGTTTGGGGAAGTAAATATTCTTTCTTGCTATCAACATAAAATTCAGAGCTAATCTCTGAAAACCTGTCACTTTTACACAGAAAATCACGGTGGTGTAAAGAAAACTGTTTCCTTCTTTACTTTGATTTCAAAAATTTTATTTGATTTGGTGGCTTCTCTTAGACACAGTCTCTCTCATTCCCCCTCATATATTCACTTTTCTCTCCAGTGATGCACAAGTTCTTTGACCTGGATATTTTGAATAGACACATGAAGAAGAGCAATAGATTAGAATTCTGGTAGAGCAAAATAAGCATGGTAAAACTAGAGTTTATTGGTGTGTACTGAAACGATTGCAAGGAGCCATAACTGGCCCTCTCTTCAAGCCAATTTGAAAAAAATGTGTACCGAAGCTCCTTCTGGTGCTTTAAGGGACTACACCTAGAACCACGTGTACTGAATCAAAAACAAAAACACTCAAGTTAATATTCATGATATTTTAACACACTGGAATGAAAAAGAAGGGCAGAATGAACTCTGACATGTAAATATAAATGAAATGCTTTTGAATAAGCAATGTGATTGGTGAGACTTAGGAAGAGGTAAATGTTTGGTAAAATTTGGACTTAGGGGGTATAGTTTGATTATTGCCATTAGCAAAGTGAAAAAAATTACAACGCACCTCATTAGGAAATTTCAGGATATCAGTGGAAAGCTTTAGATTAGTTGGAGGTGTGGGATTATAAAGAAATGGCATGTTAAGCTCTCATGTCAGTTTTTAGAGATAAGTAGAGAATCTACCATAAATTCCTAGAAATATTCTTTCCACCACAAAAGCTGCCTCTCTCTGTGACATTTAACTACTGTGAAGTGTAAATGTATTTGATAGTGAATGTTTATATATCATCAATCGTTTTTAGTTAAGAAATCAAAAATGAAAGGGAAATAAGGAAGAGCTGACCCATACATGTGTCTGAAGTGGTCTTTGGGGTTAGTGGGTGTTTTTAAAGAAATTCAAAAGGATAACTAACCTATCAAAACATGGCAGCAAACGGTTGGAAAGTATTTAAAAGCCTAATCACTAAATATCATGCAACAATTTCAACATTTCTCAAATGTTTAAGACTGTATTAAAAATAAATTACAAAGTTCTACGGCTTCAATGCAGGTTCATTCAGAGAAGGGGAAAAAAAAGTCCTTTGTAAAATATGGAAACCATCTTGAGTTAAACAAATGCCAGAGAAAATTATAATTGTAAAAATGAGATGTCGACTATCGTTATTACAGTGGCTGTGTTGTTTCCAATAACAATTTGGCGTTTTATTTAGTCTGTAACAATCTACAATTGAAATATAAAATAAAGATTTTTCTTTTATTTCCCTCTGAAGTTCTGTGCCAAGCTAAGCAGAACTGAATGAAACATCTGTGGATGATTAAAACAAGCTTTCCTATGGGGTTTTGAATAGAAAGTAAACATGGATTTTATCCATAGTCAACAGCATTTACAAATGTAAAGGGAGGAAGCTACTGAGTTTTTGAAGAATGAGCTGTTAGAGAGGAAATAGAAGTATGGAACGGCAGATGGCGATAATTAGTTCCATACGGTGAAAGGCTTCTATTAAAAAAAAAAAAAATGACAGTGAGCAGCTCTGGTTGGGTGATATTTTATTGAAACAATTTTTGTGTATTATTTCCTATCTTTGTCTTTCTGGTGTAGTTCCATCTCACAAAACCAATCAAATATGACTAACATGTGATATATTTTATTTGGGAGTCTGTGTTTGTGCTCATGAATGAGAAAACCCTTTATTAGGGGGCTATCCAGACTGGATACCCACTCATCTCTTCCATTTGGGATTTTCAATTCTTCAGTCTTGCCCACTTACTTTATTTTGGGTCAGTCATAGTTTTTAAGTTCTTAAGGCTACGTTGTGCATTGCTTAAGAACCCTGACTTTGGTGACAGACTGTCCAGATTTGAATTCTGCTTCCCACTTACTAGTTATGTGATCTTGGGGTAATTACCTAACTTTTCTATGCCTGTTTTCTTATCTGTACAATGGGGGTAGTTATAATATCTGCCTTAGTATATTATGTAATGCAACCTAATAGTGTGATTGCTGTAAGGATTAAAATGAACTAATATATGTAAAACACATTCACCAGAGTCACCTGGGCCCCACCAGAGACCTACTGAATCAAATTGTCTATACTTTCTTGATCATATACCACTAATCAGTAAATAATTTTTGACTATTTATCTTCATTATAGGCTGGTTCATATGGTTAGTAATTTACATGTACTGTTGTTCTATTATAGTATATACATGTTATTACACTTAGATGTTTTAAAAGTGACATAAAAATAGATGTAAAAAATTTGAGCATCTTTTTCTCATATCTGAGCGAGTTAGGGTTCATAGGTCACTGGTTTAGAATATATTTGCTGAGTTGAACTAACCTGAAAAGTGTAGCACTGAGTTTAACTAACCAGAATCTTCAGGAAACAACATCGCTCCAAGCGCTTTGGTAATCAGTTTCTCCATTCACCATGGCCAAGGCCAAATGTGAAATTCTCTTCACAGTTCCCTGTGTTTTTCATTTCAAAAATATTTTTGTTTACTTCTATTCTTTGTTCTTTGTACTTTTTTATATTGCCAACCAACTCACTATTTGCAGTTGTGACCTTGACAATATTCCTCTGTTCTTAGCCACAAATGTCTGTAGCTTTCAAAAAGATAAAATAAGCTCTTTGTTTTTAATTGTTGATAAAGGTTTCCTCACTTCCACCTTATTTCACTTTTCTTCCCAATTGGCAGCGGTTGCAGCAGCTTTCTTAGTTCTGGGTCACCTGTGACTCTCTGCTATGCTGCATCAACATGCAGAGGTGTTAATCTTCCTTTGTTCCCTTTTGCAGCCTTTCTCTAGCTTTGTAATTATCCAAGGTGGTAACAGCTCTTAAAAACATACTCTGTCACCTTGAAATCAAGTGGGTTTTAGCTGAAAACTCAGGCAAGTTCTTAAAGATGTTGTTTCTCTCGGCTATGAGTAGTGAAAGAGAATTTGAACATGACAGTCCTTTGTTATAATGATATTTAGATGATGGATTCCCATTACCCCGTATAATGTGGGATGTTGACATTTTATTCAAACGTGTAACCCTTGTCTTTGAGTGTGGGAAGTTGAGAGATTACTGCCTGGAGTAGGGATAATACAGGATGGCACTGCAGAGAAATTACAGAAAGCCCAAAATAATAGCAATAATAACTTTCCACTTTCGGTCATGTCATTTTTAGAATTCAAATGATGTCCTATGGTACTGTCTTCATGATTCTAAGTAGCTGTTCAGATCTGAGCAATGTTTAGGGCACACCTTATTATATAAATGCCTTCATACACATTAACATTTATTATATATAGTTATCAAAACAAAGTATTTGATTTATGTCCTTAGTCATATTTTGTAATCAGAACTTCATTGTTGAATTAAGGTAAGTTTGCATTTGGGTTATAATGCATATTCTTTTTTGCTGTTATATGTTGAAGATAGAAAAATTCATTATAATCTTTAAAAATCTTAAAAAAAAATACCTGAGGATATATTTATTGATATGAAAGAGAGGGGGGGATGTTGGGGGGGGAGAGAAAAACATCGATGTGAGAGAGAAATATTGATCAGTTGCCTCCCATACATGCCCCATTGGGAATGAACCCCCAACCTAGGTATGTGCACTGACTGGGAATTGAACCTGTGACCATTTGGATTATGGGATGATGCTCCAAACACTGAGCCATACTGACCAGGGCTCATTGCCATCTTAATGACACCAACATTGTGGTAAATATTTAAGAACAACAATATGGTGATACACATTGCTGTTTGTCTAGAAAGATGTTAGAAAAGGGTTTTTACTTAATTTCAATACCCCATATGTACTGTATACCAATTAACAATTTATAAATGATTTGAATACAATAAAGCGTATACAAATGTGCAGAGAATTCAGTCTTTCATGATTCTTGTAGGAACATGGGAATAGCATAGAATTGAATATCCCTACCACCCCTCCTAAAATTCATGCAAGGAGAAAATGACATAATATACAGTCAAGAAGAAGGGGAAACTTGGCCTGAGTGATGATGAGTCAGCCATTGAGAATTTGTGGGAAGACCATTTCAGACAGAGTCAATGGTAGTTGCAAAGGCCCTGGGGTAGATCTGTGGGGCTTGATTAAAGTGAGGCATGGGGAAAGTGTTAGGAGATGAGGGGGGGGGAAAGTAGGCAGGAGCCTGAATGCACAGGGCCTTGTAGGCCAATGTAAGGAATTTGAATATTATTATAATATAATAGGCAGCCATGGAACATTTTAAGTAGGAAAGTGACCTAGTTTGATTTACTGTTTAAAAGTCATGTTGTTTTTGGGACAATTGATGAACTTTGAATAAGGTATATACATTAGATAATAAAATTTTATCAGTGTTAATTTCCTGATTTTTATAATTGTGTTCTGTTTATGTAAGAGAACGTTCTTGTTTTTAGGAAATACATCTAGAATTATTTAGTGGTAAAAAAGGTTATATGTCTCAAATGCTACAGAAAAAAAATCTTTGTGGAAAGAGAGGAAGAGAATGATAAGCAAATATGGTAAATGTTACTTCTTGGGAATTTGAGAGAAATGTACACAGAGATTTTTATTCTGAGAACTTTTCTGTAGTCTGAAATGATTTCAAAATAAAAAGTAAAAAATAAAAAAATTACACTGGCCTGTGTGAGGAATGATTTATAGGTGAGCAAATGTGGGACTAGGGAGACCAGTAAAGGAATGATTGCAGTGGTCTAGGTGAGCAATGACAGTGGCTTGGATTGAGGCATTGGCAATAAACGTAAAGAAAAATGGCCAGATTCAAGATATATACTGTTGATTGGACTTGCTCATGAGTATATGTGGTTTATGAAGGAAAGAGAGGAATGATACATGCCTTAGGGTTTCTTGGCTATGGTGATGCCATTTTCTGAGGTGGAAAGACTGAAATTACTCAGAACATAGAAAAAGTCATCCTTATCATTTAAGGTTTTGGGTTTTTGGAGTTGATGATCATGGACCTTGCAACCTGCTTTTTACAAAAGTTTATTCCTTAATTTGACAAAACCTGAGGTTAAATTCCTATAAAGGTTGATTAGTTTTGCTCAATTTCTTTAGTGTGTTCTCTGTCTTTGAAATAATGTAATATTTATTGCAAGAAAATAAACATGTGAATGGATTGCTGAAAATCCTTCACATTTAGCTAAACAATTCAAATCAGTACCTCACTGAGAAGTCAAGAAGATGATACAAGAGTAATTACACAGAACAACTTCAAGAAAGTACATAAATGGACTAAGAAAGTAATATGGGCTCATTGTAATAAACTTAATCAGTATGGAAATAAAAAGTATACTTTTTCCTTTCTCCTAAATTTGTGCTTCAGAAAAACACCCCCATTAGCAGTTGGATGTTCTCCTTCCACACATTTATCCCTATATACCAGTTCCCAACCCCTTTTACATATGTACATACACAACAAAGATTACCCCCCCCCCTTTTTTTGGATAGAAATTGGAGCATATTAGTTATCTATTGCTCTGGAACAAATTCCCCACACATGTAGCAGCTTAAACAGCAAACATTTATTATCTCATAGTTTCTGTGAGTCAGAAATCTGGATATGGCTTATTAGCTGTATCCTCTGCTTTGAGGTTTGTCATGAGGCTGCACTAAAGGTGTTGGCTGGGGCTGTGGTCTTATCCGAAGGTTCAGTTAGGGATGTGCTTTTAAATTCACTCAATTGGTTGTTGACAGGATTCAGGGATTTATGAGGCTCTTAGACTAAAGTAAGATCTACCTCAATTCTTTGCCACATGGGACTTTCCTTAGGGCAGCTTACAACATGGCAGCTGGCTCCTATTACAGTAAGCAATAGGAAGCCACTGAATCTTTGCAATCTAACCTCAGAAGGGTTATCCTGTGACTTTCACCATATTCTATTCATTAGAAATGCATTATTAGAAGAATCTCAAATAAACAATTTAACTTTACACTTAAAGGAACGTGAAAAAGAACAACAAACAAAGGTCAAAGTGAGTAAAAAGACAGAAATAATAAAGACCAGAAGAGAAGTAAGTAAAATAGTAAAAAAAAAAAAATATATATATATTTTATATGTATATATATTTTATATATATATTTATATATAAAAATTTAAAAAAATATATAAAAATATATATAAAAGTTCAATGAACCCAAGAGCTGGTTCTTTGAAAAGATAACCAAGATGAACAAACCTTTAACAGACTCATCAAGAAAAAAAGACAGAGGACCCAAATAAGTAAAATCAGAAATGAAAGAGAAGGAACAACTGACACCAAACAAATACAAAAGATTGTAAGAAAATATTACAAATTGGACAATCTAGATGAAATGGATAAATTTCTAGAAACTTACAATCTTCCAAAAGTGAATCAGGAAGAATCAGAGAATCTGAATAGACAGATTACAACTAGTGAAATTGAAGCAGTAATCAAAAAAATCACAGCAAACCAAAGTCTTAGACTGGATGGCTTCACAGGTGAATTTTAGTAAACCTTCAAAGAAGAACTAATGCCTATCCTTCACAAACTATCCCAAAAAATTCAAGAGGAGGAAGACTCCCAAGCTCGATTTATGAGGCTAGCATTATCCTAGTTCCAAAACCAGGTAAAGACACTAGAAAGAAAAAAAATTGTAGGCTAATATCCCTGATGAACATAAATGTTAACCGGATCCAGCAATACATTAAAAAGACCTTACATCATGATTAAGTGGGATTTGTTCTGGGGATGCAAGGCTGGTACAATATCCTCAAATCAATAAACATGATATATCATGTAAACAAAATGAAGGATAAAAACCATGTGATCATATCAGGAGATACAGAACAAGCATTTGATAACATTAAGTACCTATTTATGATAAAAACTCTCAGAAAAGTGGGAATGGAAGGAATATACCTCAACATAATAAAGGCCATATATGACAAACCCACAGCCGACATCACATTCAATGGGCAAAAACTGCAAATGTTTCCCTTAAGATCAGGACCAAGACAGGAATATCCACTTTCACCACTTTTATTCAAGATAGTACTGGAAGTTCTAGTTATAGCAATCAGACAACAAGAGGAAATAAAAGGCATCTAAATTGGAAAGAAAGAAGTAAAACAGTCATACAGTCATTATTCGCAGATGCCATGTTACTGTATATAGAGAACCCTAAAGATTCCATAAAAAAACTACTAGAGCTGATAAATGAATTCACTAAGGTAGCAGGATACAAAATAGATATCCAGAAATAGTTGCATTTTTATACATCAATAATGAACTATCAGAAAGGGAAATTAGTATAACAATCCTGTTCATAATTGCTTTAAAAAATACCTAGGATTAAATTTAACCAAAGATATAAAAGACTTGTACTCAGGAAATTGTAAGACACTGAAGAAAGAAATTGAAGAAGATACAAATAAGTGGAAGCACATACTGTGTTCATGGATAGGAAGAATCCACATTAAAAAAATGTCCATACTACCAAAAACAATCTATAGAATCAATGCAATTCCTATCAAGATACCAATAGTGTATTTCATAGAACTAGAACAAGTATTCCAAAATTTTTAAAAAATATATTTTATTGATTATGTTATTACGGTTGTCCCATTTTTTCTCCCCTATATTCCCCATTCCCCCAGTATTCCCCTACTTAGTTCATGTCCATGGGTTGTACGTATAAGTTCTTTGGCTTCTCCATTTCCTATACTATTCATAACCTCACCCTGTCTATTTTGTACCTACCATTTATGCTTCTTATTCCATGTACCTTATCCCCCATTCTCCTTCCCCCCCTCCCCACTGATAACCCTCCATGTGATCTCCATTTCTGTGATTCTCTTCCTGTTCTAGGTGTTTGCTTAGTTTGTTTTCGTTTTCTTAGGTTCAGTTGTTGATAGTTGTGAGTTTGTCATTTTGCTGGTCATATTTTTGATCATCTTTTTCTTAGATTAGTCCCTTTAACATTTCATTTAATAAGGGCTTGGTGATGATGAATTCCTTTAACTTCACTTTATCTGGAAAGCAGTTTATCTGCCCTTCCATTCTAAATGATAGCTTTGCTGGATAGAGTAATCTAGGTTGTAGGTCCTTGGTTTTCATCACTTTGAATACTTCTTGTCAGTCCCTTTTTGCCTGTAAGGTTTCTTTTGAGAAATCGGCTGATAGTCTTATGGGAACTCCTTTGTAGCTAACTGTCTCCTTTTCTCTTGCTGCTTTTAAAATTCTCTCCTTATCTTTAATCTTGGGTAATATAATTATGATGTGTGTTGGTTTGTGCTTCCTTGTGTCCCACTTCTTTGGGACTCTCTGAGCTTCCTGGACTTCCTGGAAGTCTTTTTCCTTTTCCAGATTGGGGAAGTTCTCCTTCATTACTTGTCCAAATAAGTTTTCAATGTCTTGCTCTTCCTCTTCTCCTTCTGGAACTCCTATGATTCGGATGTTGGAGCGTTTAAAGTTGTCCCAGAGGTTCCTCAGCCTCTCCTCATTTTTTTGAATTCTTGTTTCTTCGTTCTGTTCTGGTTGAATGTTTATTTCTTCCTTCTGCTCCAAATCGTTGATTTGAGTCCCATTTTCCTTCCCTTCACTGTTGGTTCCCTGTATATTTTTCTTTATTTCACTTTGCATAACCTTCGCTTTTTCCTCCCTTTTGCGACCATACTCCACCCATTCTGTGAGCATCCATATTACCAGTGTTTTGAACTCTGCATCTGTTAGGTTAGCTATCTCTTCATTGCTTAGTTCTATTTTTGGAGCTTTGATGTGTTCTTTTGTTTGGGCCATATTTTTTGATCTCCATGGGCCTGTTACATTGTAAGCGGCCTAACCCGATGTATTCACCAGGACGGGGGAACCCATGTCACTGCCTTGTGGCACTGTATGTGAGGGAGGGGTCTGAGAGGGAACAATGCTGCTTGCTTGGCTCTTGGCCAGATTTCAGTCACTCCCCTTGCCTCCCATAAGCAAATTGGGACCTTCTGGCACTGATTCTCAGGTAGGTTGGTTTGTGTACATTCTAGGACCCTGTGCGTCTCTCAAACAAACTCCTCTGTGAGACTGGCAGTCTCTCCTGCCACCACAAACCCCACTGGCTTTTACTGGTAGAGGTTCTGAGGCTTTCTTTTCTAGTGCTGGGACCCTGGGTTGCATGGTCTCTCTCACTCCCCATTTGTTCCTCCCAGTTTATTCTCATGCAAATGTGAGACTGCCCAGTCCACCAGCCACTGCCTTGCCCACCCCAGTCCGCCAGCCACCTTGCCATGTGTACTCTTCACCCCAGCTACCTGTCTGCACCCTTCTTACCAGTCTGGATGAATGTTTCTTCTTTAACTCCTTCATTGTAGGACTTCTATACAGTTCAATTTTCTGGCAGTTCTGGTTGTTTTTTGTTTTTAAATTTGTTGTTGTCCTTCTTTTGGTTGTGCAAGGAGATAAAATGTATCTACCTATGCCTCCATGTTGACCGGAAGTCCAAAAATTTAAATGAAACCAAAAAAGACCCCAAATAGCCACAGTAGTCTTGAGAAAGAAGAACAAAGTTAGAGGAATCACACTGCCTGATATCAAATTATACTATAAGGCCATAGTAATTAAAACAACATGGTACTTGTATAAAAACAGACATACAGGTCAAGGGAACAGAGTAGAAAATCTAGAAATCAACCTGTGCCTTTATAGTCAATTAATATTCAACAAAAGAGGGAAAAACATGCAATGGGGTAAATATAGTTTATTATAAATGATGGGAAGACTTTACAGATATATGCAAAAAACAAAATGAAACTAGACCAACTTCTTATACCCTTCACAGGAATAAACTCAAAATGGATTAAATATTTAAATGTTATGCTTGAAATCATAAAAAATTTTAAAAGAAAACATAGGAATTAAAATCTCAGATATTTCTTGTAGCAGTATTTTTTCTGATATAGTCTTTGGGCAATGGGAAACAATAGAAAATATAAACTAAAGTTTTTGCACAGCAAAGAAAGTCATCAACAAAATGAAAAGACAACCCACTGAACAGGAGAAAATATTTACCAATGATACATATGAATTTATGAAGAATTCATATAACTCAAAACCAAAAAAAAAAAATCCCAACAAGCAATCCAATTAAAAAATGGACAAAGGACCTGAAGAGATATCTCTCCAAAGAGGACATACAGATGGGCACTAGACATATGAAAAGGAACTCAAAGTCAGTGATCATCAGAGGAATGCAAATTAAAACCACAATGAGATATCACCTCACAGCTGTCAGAATGACTAACATCAATAAATCAAGAAAAAACATGTTTGAGAGGATATAGAGAAAAAGGAACCCTCAGGCTCTATTGGTGGGAATGCAGATTGGTTAAGTCACTGTGGAAAACAGTATGGAGTTTCCTCAAAAAATTAAGAATAGAATTGCATTATCACCCAGCAATTCCACTTCTGGGAATATATTTGAAGAAACCCAAAACACTAATTGGAAAGAATATATGCACTCCAATATTCATTGCAGCATTATTTACAATAGCCAAGATTTGGAAGCAGCCCAAGTGTCCATCAGTAGATGAGCAGATATAAAAGCCATGGTACACTGACACAATGTAATATGACTCAGCTATAAAAAAGGAAATCATACCCTTCGTGACAGTGTGGGTGGACCTGGAGAGCATTATGCTAAGTGAAATAAGCCAGTCAGAGAAAGAAAAATACCACATGGTTTCACTCATATGTGGAATCTAATAAACAAAATAAACTAACAAACAAAATAGAAACAGACTCATAAATAGAGAACAGAGTGACAGCTGTCACAGGGCAGGAGGATGTAGGGCTGGGTGAAAAAGATGAGGGCTGAAGCAAAAAAATACAATATATAGATCATGTATTATGGAATCATATACCTGAAACCTGTATAATTTTATTAACCAATGTCACTCCAATAAGTTCAGTTGAAAAAAGTGAATCACTAGGTTCAACTCACACTCAGGAGGAGAGTATGTCACAAAGATGTGAATATGGTGATTACTGGGGTCCATCTGAGAGATTGGCTACTATAGTGTATATACAGTTATGCAACTTAAGTTTTTCACTTAGTAATGCATTGTGAATATTGTTCCATGTTAATATAAATATATATGACTTAAGTTCTTAATTGTTGGGTTATATTTCTTTGTATGGATATGTCACCAATTTAATTAATAATTCACCATTGGTTAAAATTACTTATTTCATAGTGAACAACATATATATTTCTTTGACATTAGTGTAAATTGTTCTAAAGACTTTTTTTTTTAGTTTTTATGCTTATAACAAAATTGAAGAGAAGGTTCAGAGATTTCCCATATATCCTCCACCCCCACACTTGCATAGCCTCCCCCATTATCAACATACCGCTCTAGAATGATACTTTTACCGTAGTTTACTTTGTTGGACATTCTATAGGTTTGATGAAAGTATAATAACATATATCTATCCTTATAATGTCATACAGAGTACTTTCACTCCCTTAAAAATGAGTGAGTGCTTTTTTCGCCCTTATGTCCCAAATCATTGATTTGAATCTTGGCTTCATCCCCTCCACTGTTGGTTCCCTGTAGATTTTTCTTAATTTCGCTTAATGCAGCCTTCATTTCTGCCTGGATATTTTTTATGCTGTTGAAGTACTCAGTATGTTCCTTGAGTACCCTAATAACCAGTGGTTTGAACTCTGCATCTGATAGATTGCTTATCTCCCTTTCGTTTATTTCTTTTTCTGGAGTTTTGTTCTGTTCTTTCATTTGGGCTGTATTTCTTTGTCTCCTCAATTTGGCAGCCTCCCTGTGTTTGTTTCTGTGTATTAGGTAGAACTGCTTTGACTCCTATCTTAGTAGAGTGGCCTATTGTAGAAAAGGCACCTGTAAATTATGTGGGGTGGAGCCTTAGGAAATTGCCAGGATGGGGCAATCCACTTCATCACTTTGTGGCTTTGTGTTGGGGGAGGGCTTGGAGAGAGGACTGTGCTACTGCCTGGCTTCTGGAGGTTTGCCCAGGACTCACCCCATTTCCAGTCGCTTCACCCACTCCCCATATGTGACTGGTGCTCTTCCAGCTGTTGTCTTGGTGTTGAATCCCAGAGTGGATGGATTTGCCTACGTTTTAAGACCATGTGGGCCCTTTAAGTGGAGTTTCCTGAAAACCTGGCAGTTTCTTCTGCCACTCCAACCCCCACCATTTTTTATAGCTAGAGGTTATAGGGATTTATCTTCTTGACACTGGAACCTTGGCCTGTGTGGTCTGGCCTGGGGCTTGGCTTGCTCACTCCCAAGGTATCCCTTGCTCTCAAGGTATCCCTACCTATTTTAATCCACCACATGTGAATGTGGGACTGCCCATGTCTATTCCACTGCCACCTCTCCACACCACACCATGCCCCTCCACCCATCTCTGCATCTCTGCTCCTCCTACCCGCCTGGATGAATGTGGCTTCTTTATATCCTTGGTCACTGGACTTCCATACATGTCAATTTTCAGACAATTCTGGGTGTTGACTTGAGATTTAGTTGTAATTCTTTTTGTGGTTGTGTGAGGAGGTGAAGCATCCTACCTATGCTTTTATCTTGACCAGAAGTCTCAGTCATTATTTTTTTAACTTTGTACCCCCTTCTCCCTCACTGCTCCTACTTGAACTTCAACAATTCACACACTGATTGTTTAGATGGTATCCCATAGATCTTCTAGGCTTTCTTTATTCTTTTTTGCTCTTTTTTTCTTTGTTCTCCTCTGACTGCTTAATTTCAAAGTTCCTATCTTGTGTCTCACAGATTCTTTCTGCTGGTTGATAACATTGCGTTACTGGTACTGTCTAATGCATTTTTCATTTCATTTGCTTTATTACTTGGCTTTAGAATTTCTGTTTGTTTTTCTCTGATTTCTCTTTGTTAAACTTTTCGTTTTGTTCATGTATTGTTTTCCTAGTTTCACTCCATTGTCTTTCTGTGTTTTCTTGTAGTTCATTGAGTTTCCTTTAAATGGCTATCTTGAATTCTTTATTAGGTAGTTTCACAGATTTCCATGACTTTGGTATTGGTGGCTAAGATTATTGTGATCCTTCAGTAATGTTATATAGTTCCTTGATTTTTCATATTTTTTTGAAGTATTGCATTACTCTCTTCACATTTGAAGTAGCAGTCATCTCCTTCAGCTTCATTGATTGCCTTCATGAGAGAATTACCTTTTGTCAGCTCTACTCTTGACTATGAGGCTTTCTTAGACTTTCATCGTATATACCTGCTTCTCCCTTTTTGCTCCTTCTTGGCAGGACTCTTAAACATGTATGTCTTCTTTCTATCCTGCAATACACTAAGCTGGATGCTGACAGCCTCCCTTTTGTTTTTCAAAAGATAGCACTAAAGCTTGTTTGTGGTCTCTCCTGGCCCACAGATTTGGGCTAGCTTTCTATGTGTCTTCACTATCCATCTGCTAAAGCTGGCTCGTACAACCACATTTAGGACTGTGCATAGGGAGCTGGCCACAGAGCTGGGGGTGCATGTGTATGAGGGGTGCTGAGCACTGGCAGAGTCAGCAGGTCAGCTGGGGTGGGCATCTACGGGTGAGGTAGTCCCAGTGGATCATGGGTGGACTTCTTGATGGAGTCCACACTGTAGTTGGTAGGATCAGTATCTCTTTAATGACCTCTGAGGACCCTATCTGTTGCACATTTGCAGCCTCTTCCTTCCCCCTAGTCATGCAGCTCATGATTTAGTACTCTGGATGGGGCAGGAGAGAAATGAGCCTCTTTGGCAGTGTCCCACACAACTGGGGAAGCTGTGTACTAACTTACATGCTTTCATATTTCCCAGTGAGAGAAACCACAGATTGAAAAACTCTTTCTTGGCCTTACGCTGTGCTGCCTTGGGGGAAGGGTAATATAAGGAAAGTTAAGCTGCTTTTCTTACCCTCTCCAGTGCATCAAAACTCATACATTTTTTTTTTCCCTTCAATTGTGCACTAGAACTTCTCCTCCGGAAACCTGGACTTCTACAAAGGCTCTCTTGTCCATGGGTGATAGTCAAAAACAGTGTTTTCCAGGGACTCCCAACCATGGTCAGGAGGAGCGGGAGCCAGTTCATGGGTCATTGCAAGGTCCACATCTGGGTCTGAGATCTGTATACCTCTTATCTGATGCATGGGTGGGCGAGATTCCTCCTCGATCTGTTGCCTGAGGTGTTGGATCCCATAGCTCCTACAAGGCACTTCTGCCTATGGAAGGATGCTGAATTATTATTGCTGGGGGAGGAGGGGTGTGGGGAACAAAATAAGGGATGTCTTATTTGGTCATGATGCTGACATCGTTCCTCATCTCATGTCTTTTGATGCATGATATTGTCATTATCATTAGCTTCTTTAAAAAACTTGATTATAAAAGTTTTTAATCATTACAAAGGTAGAGACTAGAATAGTGAAGCCCTAGTTTTATGTCACCATTTTTCATAAATATGGCCAATATTATTTATCCAAAACATATTCCATCAACCATCTGCATTATTTCAAAGCAAAGTTAGACATATTATTTTATCTATAAGTACTTTTATTTGCATGCCTGACAGATATGAATTATTAGATGAACATCATTATATCCAAAGAAAAAGTAACAAAAATTCTTTGTATCATTTAATTGCTAGTGTTTAAATTTCTCCCACTTATCTCACAAACATCTCTTTACACTTGTTTTGTTTGAATCAGCAGTCAAAGAAGGAATTGAATTTGATTGATATGTCTCTTGTATTTATATCAGACCTTCCTCCCTCTTTTTGTTCTTTTTGTTTTTTTTGAAATGAAATGGGCATTTGTTTTGTAAAATTTGGCTGAGTGTATCCCCATGCCATTGTTTAAAATGTTCACCTGTCCCTGTATTTCCTGTAAATTGTTGGTTACAACTAAAGGTTTATTCAAATTCAGGTTTGAGTTTAATCCTTTTGGCAAGTATCTTTCATAGGTGGTGCTGTACACTTCCTATTACATCATATCAGGGGGCTCATAATGTCCAATTCTTTCTCCTCATGATATAAGATTGATTAGTAGCTCAAGTGTTTCCAGCTTGATCCATGCATTATAAGGTTCCTCATCAGTCTTATCTAATGGTTTTAGCAGCCATCCATGATCCTTGCTCAGATAGGTTATTTTATTAGGTGTTGCAAAATGGTGAGTTTCAATTCTATTATTTCTTTATATTAACTAAATGTTTACTCTGAAGTGGATTTCATAGAGAAGAACAGGATAAATTCTTAACTCTTTTATTTACCATTTTTTTAGAATGGGTTGGTGCTCTAGAAACCTCCAGAAATGACCACTTTTACATTATTATTACAAGTGCATAGATTTTAATATTTGATGTTTTAATCCATTGTAGTCATTATTTTTTTTCAGAGTTCACATTGTCCCATTTTGGCAGTGGGAGGGAGGGCATTTGCATTGATTTCTGTTTCCGTTTCATGTGACCCTTGAACTCTTCCATAATTTTCTTGTTTTCTGGTACAGCAAGATGTCTCAGGCTTATCTGTACAACACCTGCCCCAGATCTGGAATCTGTCATGTTCCCTAGAATTTCTGGTTCTTACTAGTGGGAATCATTCTTAATTTCTAAATAGTCTATAATTTCCTTCTTAGATATTATTCATAACAGTGTTTTAAAATTCCTGAGTGGTTAGTTTTTGGCTTCGCTTTTATTGTTAATTTCTTTATTTTATTTTCCCTATAGCTGGAGAATGTAGCTGTGTGATTTTCCTTATGGCTTACCATTGCTGTTACCAATTAAAAAATGTATTATGAGCATTTGAAAAGAATTCTATGCAGTTATTAAATCAATTCTTAAATTGTTATTTATAAATGTTACTTTTTTTGTTTACTTATCTGTAGGTTTTTAAGAGAGCTGTTTTAAACAAATGCTATTATAGTGGTTTGTCAGTTCTTTAATTTCTAAAGACATGTTTTAGTTTACTTATTTTGAAGGGTTATGATTTAGTATATAACATAGGGGTCTAGATAGAAAATCTAATTATTCTCACCTGTAAGATGGATAACTTAAAATAATAGAAGACTAATTTTTCCTCTCTTTATTAAGGGCTTGACCCCCACAGAGTACAAACATAAGTGTTTGCTTTTGTGAAAGAGTACTTAGATTTTGTTGGTAGCTTCAGGAGGAGTAAAACATGTCATGTTTTGGGAGTTGTAGTGCTAGTTAGTATAAACAATAATTTAATAGTGTAGTGAAATGCAAATAGTTGCGTGAATAAATAAATAAGAAATTATTGGACAGTGGTCAATGTAATTATTGTTAGCTGCACAATATAATTATTATTAGTTGCACTTTTTCTTTAATACTGCTTCTTGGTAATCTGGTAGTTTCAAGAAAACAGAGGCATTTGCAAAATGTGAGTACAATAAGGATTCCTTCTCAGTTGTGCCTTTTCCTTCCACGGAATGCTCTGAACTTAAAAGAGTATATTAAGAAGACCCAGTGTATTACCTGAACACCCCATGGTAAGGCCAGATTCACATGCTAAGATAGGGTGTGCGACAGGCAAAGTTCACATGACATTTCAATACACTAGGTTCTGGCTGAGTCAAGAGAGCCTACCACCTACGAGTCTCTTTTCATTTCAGCTGTTTAAAAATACAATTTCACACATTCTTTCATTTTATTAAAGAAATGCTATGCTTCCAACCAAGGGGCCTGCCTGCCAGGTGGAATTATAATTATGCCTGGGCAGTTTGCAGCTGTGCTTAGTTATAAAGCTTTAACTAAAGAAAATAGAATTTGAGTTGCCTTTATGCATCTCATAATATTTCCTCAAATCAGTATATTTATATGACAGTTAAATAATTTCTAAGGAGCTCACTGGCATTTAAACTTTTTTTTTGGTCAGGACATTGAAAACTTGATACTAAAAATGACCTTTTTTTCTTTGGTTATTTTTCAGCAAAACTAATAATAAATTATTCCTTTTTTTTTTTTTTTTGGCAGCAGTATAATCCATCTCTTTCTTGACTCTGCTTTTTCCCACTCACTAACCCCAATCTATTCGCAAATCTGCTGGCTTTGGTTTGAAATAGATCTAGGATGCAGCTTCTTCTCACCCTTCTGACTGCAACTCCCTGAGTTGAAGCTGCATCATGGCTTGCCAGGACTGCTGCAGACACTTTCTATTTAGGCTCCTGGTTCTCTTCCATGATGTATTCTACACCCAGGCGGAATGATCTCTAAGAAAGATCAAGTTATGTTTCTCTTTTATTCTAAACCTCTTTTGGTGTGTCTTCTCACTTGGGATAAATCTAGAGTTGTTGCCATGCCCCACCAGACCTTACTTGATCTGGACCCCTGTGGCACTCTGCTCTCATTTCCTACCACTTTTCTCCTTGCTGCTTCCATCTCAGTTGTACTAGCCTCCCTGCTGGCTGTGGACACAGTGAGCATTATACCGCCCCAGGGATTTTGCACTGGCTGTTCCCACCACCTGGAATATTCTTTACACATATGTGCATGGTTGGCTCCATTACTTCATCCAAATAAATTTCTCTTTATCAGAGGTCTTCTTAAAACTGTCCTTTTGCCTCCTGGTTACTGTCTGTCTCCTTACCTAGGTTAATATTTTTGTCTTAGCACTTAATGGCATGATAATGTGTCTTTAGTCATGCATATGAAAGTTCCAAGAGAGTCTAGATTTTGTTTTGTGCATGCTGCATTCCTGTGCCTAGAACAGTGCCAACTGTATCATCAGTGTCCAATCAGTATCTGTTGAATGAATACATGAAGGCCAATACCTCCTGTGTTTCCCATACTTGAACTTGGTGCCCTAGTTCTGAGAAAGTCATAACCCAAATTCATGCTTCCAGAAAGCTGGATACAGCAATCCAGAGCCACTTCTGTGGGATTACAATCTTACAATGTACAGAATGGCCTACTGAATAATAATTTCTCACTTTTTTTTTGCACAGTGCCATGCCATTTACAAACCCTTTCCTACATGTTATCTTACTGAATTTTCACAATTTTTTTTTTGAATTTGAGAGGTGAGAAAACAGACTAAAAAGAGTGGCATAATTGGAATTCAAACCCAGGTTCTTTTTAAGCCCAGAGGATTTTTCCTACTCAACCAAATTAAAAAAAAAATGTTTGGACCCTTTTTATTTGGATAGCCTTTTCAGGATTTTAAGGAAGTTGATATATTTTTTTATTTTAGAAGAATTACTTTAGGCATTAAAGCTTATTGCTGTTGGGATTTGAAGTGTCCCTAGTTATTTAAAACCATCTCTAGCAATAAATAAGGTAGGAAGAGCATATTCCCAGGATGGGTTGAACACTTCCACTTGCTCACAGCATGGTAGCTGGTTTCACATGAGGCATTTTGGAGGTCAGACTAGAGCTGCAAATCTCTTAAATCCTCGCTGATGATGTACAATGTCACCATCACCACATCTGGATTGGTTCTGTGATCAAAGTAGGTTACAATACCAGTCCAGATGACAGGAAAGTGGAATAAACTCTACCTTTTGATAGGGAAGTGGTAAGGTCATTGCAGAAAGTGTGCTGTGGTGGTCTTTGGAACCATAACCTACCCCAAAAGTCATCCTGAAAAACTGTCATAGTTTTGTCACCCATAGAGAATGAAGAGCTTTTTAAGACAATGATGATAATCACTGTTTTTGAAAATTTATGGGTTTTCTTTGGTGTACTAGGTGTTGAAGAAAAACTTCACCTCTGAATAATAACCTCCTCACTGGGTATACCATTAGATCTAAGAGATTTATTGTCCCTCTTGATTTATTGTCTCCCAGCATTGATAACACTTTCAAAAGAAAAAGAGCTATATTGTGAAATTGTGCCGAGTTCTTTATATTTCATATATGTAGGTAACATTGTACTTTTAAACAGGACTTAATGAAACTGATTTTATGCTGTGTGTCACAGGGAAGTGTAGACAAGTGAGTGTAGACAGTCATCACCATTCACTTTGAGTAGTAGAATTCAAGGTAATAATGTAATCTGTACTACTAATCCATAATCTTGTCATGTTCAATAAATCTAGAAATGGAGAATTTACTTTTTATTATAGAAGAGTAGTCTTTCAAATTAAAAACCAGCAACTATATACAGATGGTTTTAAATTCATTATTTCTCTTTAACATTTATTTAGATATAGTTCTAGCATACTACTAGGCACATGGTAAGGTACTGCATAAATATCTGCAAATGTTGGATAATATAATATCTACAAAATAGATATTTCATTTTATCTTAGAAATTTCTTTGTATGGGGAAGAAATGAAATACTGTGATTAACTCTAACTATAGAATCTTACCAGACACTACTATTTTTACAGACAAATGCAAACTATATGCATTTAGTGTATCTAGTCATTGTTTTAACTTTCACTTTAGCACTATCATTTTTGATTTGTGATATTTTGGTTTCATGTTTTAATTTCTTACCCTATTCTATCTCCTCCAGTTCACCCTCCACTGCTTGGCAGGACACTCTGTCTGGAATTGCTGAGTTAACAACTTCCTCTGCTGTGATCATGTAATTCTAATCTTTACCCTCACGAGAGAACTTTTTGTGAATTCTAAGTCCATATGCGGCATATCCCATTTTGCCTCTGAAGTTAGTTCCAGACACGTGACAAATGTGGCCAAACTATTTACAACAAATGTCCACAGGAGCATTCATACTAAGTGACTGGGAAACTGGGGTTGATTCAGAGAAAAGTTTCTGTTTGACTTGACTGTCATAAACAATGAGATCACAAAAGTAAATACTCCACATCTGGCTGTCTGGATCCTTACTTGCATGGATATTTCTGGAAAGAAAGAAAGGAGCCATGTGGATCAGTCAGCATCACATTGTCCACATAATTACAATATTTGGTAAGAAGTGAAAAAAAATTCTTGGTTGATTCTTTGGATAAGTTTCACTCCCATGAAAAGTAAGCAAGCACTGTATTTTGATCAGCATTGTGTAGGCAAATTAAAGTGTTTGGATATTTCAGTATGACATGGGAGTACTTGTGGTAGAAGTAATTATTAGGTTTACAGGTTACAGTCTTGGCTAACTGCAAAAAAATAAAAACAGTTGCTTAGTTGTTTTTAAGGATTTTAAGGATTATGCTTTCAATATATAGTTGTCTTGGTTTTTCCCTTTATGCAGATATTTTCTTAAGATGGCATTTAATTAAAAGAGAAAAGAGTTTGTCCACATTCAGAAATATTCCTCAATATTTAATTTCATAATAAATTAGGTACAATGCCAGATGGATTATCTTCTTATGCATTAACCATTCAAGTAGTTAAAACTTAACTGGTAACCATTAAGTCATGGAAATGTAATTTAGTTAAAGGTGAAAGGAAATAAGAATTCTCCTAATAATGGGCCTGCATATGTGTTAAAAATATATATTTTTTCTCTAAATATGTTTGCATTAGGGATAATCTATATTTGTTGATTCTTTAGCATACTATTTGCACTTCAAATACTTTTTCTTTCTTTATAATGCACAGTAACAATAGGTAATATTATATTTGAAAGTATGTTGGCAAGGGAAACTGATGGACTTAATCCAATAACTTGGGGCTCCTTGGAGAAAAGGTGCTATATAAACACAAGGCATTATTATCACTATTATTATTGTGTGGAACTGGAAAATGCACCTGCCCTTTGTGAAAGCTGGCCCTTTAAGAAGGAATGCAGAATTGCCATAGCTGGATTTGAAAGAGTTTCACATTTTGAAAAATTTACACAGCTAAGTAGTAGGAAAAAATTTTTTAAAAGAAATGACTTACTTAGATTTCTTGTTTCTGTTCTTCATTTTTGAAGATGGTGTTATCAGTTATTTTCCAGGTATAACATGTAAGTGACAGTTCCAATCATTGGAGGTATTAGAGGTCAAACTGGAAATACGATTTTTTAAAACAGAAGTTGACCCTTGAGATTTAGATGCAACACACTCAAAAATGCACAGAGGACATACAGTATTACATTAATATCAAAACACTTGTGCATTGGGATCATATACTTTTGTACCTTGGCTTAGGATGTATCAATATTAGAAAGGAAGTGTGTATTGTGGGTAAGAGGATCATCTCTGCAGTTAGATTGGTCTCCATTCACATTGTGGCTATTGGCTCTGTGACCTTCAAAAAAAAGAATCATTAAACTCTCCAAGCCTCAGTTTCCCCATTTATATATTGAGGTTAATAAAATCACACGAAGATCAGTGCCTTGGAGATAGATGAGCTCTCAGAAGTGAAGGCTATCATCTCAACTAAATGTTATCATCATTCTAATTCAAGTTGTAGCTCTTAACTGAATTATTACCAAGATATTTATATAGTTTCTACATCATTAAGCCTTAGGCTTTTACTTTCTGTTGCTCCTCACTTCAAAGAGTAAAGAAAGATTATAGAAATTCTCTTATTTTGATAGCTATTAATTATTATATTTGAAAGTGAGGGAGAACTTATTAATAAAATAAGTATGTTGGTTTGATGTAAGTTTTTACTACATCAATATAATTTAAGGAAATGAAATATATGTTAAACTCATGTTGGTTAATTAACCAGATATATGTATCTTTTTGATTTTATCATTATCAGTGCTATAGTTACAAGTTTCCTTGGATATCATGTTGTTAAGTGATCTCATTAGGGCTATATTTTCAAAATTGCTTTAGCAATAATTCAGCTTATTTACCAGGTATATTTGCTTATTCCTGTCATTTTAGTTATCCTGCAATTGACGAAGTAGAAGGAAACATGCTTCAACTTTTTCTTGTAGATATGTCTTAAAAGAGGGTATTTTAATGTTCTTAGTATCCTGTGCCTGAAAAGTGTCCAAGTATGATGAACATATTTAGGGTATTAGAACAATGATTTAAAACTATGTTGGCTTAGCTACATATCTGACTACTGCTTTGATGAAAATACTGGACTAATATTGGAAGCAGCTAATTTTATTTCTGTGGATTGCTCAGTAGACATGTCCTTATTTAGCTGAGAGAAGTGATGAAGTAAGTTTTTATTTCAAGATGGTATTGAAATTGGATCCAAATAAAAACCTTAAGCTGACTACATTTCACTGAAGACCACCTACCATTTTTTCTTTTTTTAAAAAAGTAATATTTGTCCATTCCTCTTCCTATACAATTTTACTCATGTCCTGTTATACATACATGCACACCCACACATAGTCATTTACTTTGTTCTTGCTATTCTCTTTTGTCTAATTTATTTATTTATTCAGTCAACCTTAATTTTTCCCTTGTCTTCTCCCTGCTGGTGTCAAATGAATTCCTTTTTCTGAAGAAGCTCAGCAGGAAATGGATTAATGCAGCTGGAATACAACTAGTGTAGTGTCAGGATGCTGGGGTAACCTCCATATTTGAAAAATAAAAGAATGGAAAAGTATCCAGCAGCTAAAAGTCAGGAGGAAAACATCTTGATGCATCTTGTTCATTTCCACGAAAGAAGTGTTTGCAGCAATCTCTGAGTATCCTGTGAGAGAAAAAAAAATAATTATACTCTTAAATGAACATGAAACAGGCATAAGAAACATATCTGAGTCTGGGATATGTTTTAATGCATTTCAAGTAAGCAGCTCACAAGGGACCTGGAATATTGAGGTGCATGATTGATATGAACAGAAATGTGACATTGTCCCTACCCCATTCACTTAAATTGTATTATTTCTAGCAGTGAGAACCACCTCAAAAATTCATCTTCCAGAGACAAAAAGAGTTCATGTTTCTAGCCATCCTTCATCAGTGTCAGCCTGTGGTGCTTGGCCACTGCATGGGTATCCTTGCTGCTGAGGCCAACAGTAACTGAAAGGATGTCCATTTTCCTTCCTACCAGGTCACTGGCTTGCCAACAGTATTCCCCCACCCACCCCTGTGACTAGGATTCAGTGAAATTATCTGATGTTTAAAAGCAAGATTGCTTACTCTTGAAGTTGTTATTAAATTCTTCTCCTGGGCTATAATGCATAGGCTTTGATCTAAAATTCTATCGTTGCTAGGACTTGTGTGATTACGATAATGTGCGCTCCTCTTTTTGCTATTCCTACAGGGAAAATAAACCCCACATTAGTTCCATATTAGTACCTGACTTGGAGAAGTTAAAAAGCACCAGAAAAAGGTTAAACAGAGTCAAGTACACATAAGAGAGCAGTAGTTATTAGTGTTCAGGGAGCCATTAAAAAATTCTGCTTATACAGAAGAATTTATTGGTGCTCCTGCTTCTGGCTGCTTTATGCATTTTAATAAAGAAGTAGGGTGTGTGTGTGTGTGTGTGTGTGCGCACGTGCGCTTAAACACATTTATGGCTGTGATTGAACAAGGGTTTTAGTTATTTGGTCTGTCACTAATTTCAGCCTTTTTTCCTCTTCTGCAAGTGTCTCTTTAATTTTAAACTTCTGAAAATTCTGAAAATCCTTCAGTTTTATTTTTGTTAAGACAATGCCAAAAAATATTCCTATTAAGCCTATATGTTTACAAATTTTTACATCTCTAATGAGAAATTTAAAAAATGTCACAATGTAAATGAAAAAAATAATGCAAAATGATTTCTATAGTATAAGTGCAACTATTTAAAAGCTTTTGTAAAAAAATTTACAAGGTAAGTAAAAAATAAGACAATCACAAATACCCAAAGGATGTTAAGTACCCACAAAAAATCAATATCAAAAGGTAAAATTGAATGCCTTTGGATGGTGTGGTTATGATTCTCTATCTCTCTGCTTTTAGAGTTTTAGTTCCATGCACTTCTTGAAGGCAAGGAAACCCCAGGTGCTTCTCAATGCCTAGTGTCATTTTGGTATTCAGTACCTGTTTGGTGAGTGAACAAGGGAGATGCTTTTAGCCTTATACATTTGAACTGATATCTCTATTCCATGCGCGAAGAAAAATTAGTCAAAATGAACCTGTAAGGGGTATCATGGGGAGTGGCTGCTTAATGGGTATGGGGTTTTGGTTTGGGAAGTTGCATATGTTCTGGAATTAGATAGCGGTGATGGTTGCCTTACACTGTGAATGTACTTAATGGCACCAAATCATTCTTTATTTTCACCCACTTTAAATGGCTATAATGGTAAATTTTGTTATGTGTATTTTACCACAATAAAAAGAAATTTTAAAAAAATTTTGGGAAGGCTTTTTATTTTAGCTAGGTCCTTGAAGGTGATTATACAAAGAAAAAATAATTATGCAACTTCATGAACCAAGGAAAGTTTGTGAAATTTTATATTTTTTGGTGCTTTGGGGAAAAAAACCCCAATGTATTAGAAAAGACATGTAGGTTAAATCATAACTTCTTTTAATCAAAAGAAGTGATTTGAACCTGTGCTTTTAACTACTTTTTTGTTGAAATGACCAAAGGGATATAAAAGTAGAGAAAAAGGTATTTCAGTGCTGGAAACTACAATATGCTGTTACTAATACTCAGAAACTTGGAGAGACATTTGTAAAATATTCTATAGATAAGATTGAATTATGAGAAAAGCCAACCAGAATGTGAAAGAAGTGTCTTCTTTTCATTCTAAGAGGAATAGACCCTGAGATGAATCCAATTGTAAGCTCCAAGTGTCAGTGTAATAAAGGCAAGAATGGTCTTTATGAATGGCAGAGGAAGACAAGTGTTGGTCTAGTATAGGTACTTTTAGAGTACTGCATAGCACTTACTCCTAAATTACACTTGGAGCATATGTCAGGCTAAGTTATGTAGAACCTGATGTTACATTTAACACCCACCATCCTTTTTTGTGTGCATGTATTCCTTTTAATGCCTTTTCATTGTGGTCAGAGAGTATACTTTGTATGACTTAAATTCGTTTAAATTTATTGAGATTTTTTTTTATGCCTTTAGATATGGTCTATCTTGGTGAATGTTCTATGTGCACTTGAAAAGGATACGTATTCTGCTGTTGTTGGGTAGAATTAATTAGGACATGTTCGTTGTTTATGTTGTTCTAGTCTCCTATATCCTTACTGATTTTTCTGTTTCCTTGTTCTATCAATTATTAAGAGATTAATATTGAAATCCCCAACCATAATTGTGGATTTAACTATTTCTCTTTGCAGTTAAATCAGTTGTTTCTCTATGGACTTAGAAGCTATGTTATTAGGTGCATAAAAGTTTAAGATTATTGTGTTGTCTTGATAAATCAGTCCCTATGTAGCTATGATATTCTTTACAATGAAATCTAATAATAATAGTCTGCGTAATATCATCATTCTAGTTTTCTTTTGATTACTGTTAGCATGGTGTATCTTTTCCTATTTTGTTTTTAATTCATATATGACTGTGTATTTAAAGTGTGTTTTTAGTAGGCAGAATATAGTTAAGTTTTGCTTTTATATCCAACCTGACAATCTTTGCCTTTTAGTTAGAGTATTTAAACCATTTACATTTAATATTATTGCCGATATGATTGGACTTAAATCTATCACCTTGCTATTTATTTAGTTGTCCTATTTGTTTTTCCCTTTTTAAAATTCCTTTTGGACTAATTGAAACTTTAAAAAAAAAAGATACCATTTTATCTCCTGTTTTAGTTTTTTCAGCCGTAGCTCCTTGTTTTGCTTTTTTAGTGGTTGTGTTAGGGTATATAACATAGTATACATCTTTAATGTATTTCACTTTACTTTCAAATGACATTATACCATTTCACATTTAGTAAAAAGTCATTATAGTAACACACTTCTATTTCTTTCTTCCTGTCTTTTATATTACTATATATGTGAAATCCCATACTACATTGTAATTATTTTTGTTCAAAGTCAAGTGTCTTATTATTTAAACAGTAAGAAAAAGTCTATGTATTTACTCGTGGCCTAGAAATTTTCTCAAGGCATTAAGACCAAGAAATCTTAGGGTTCATCTAATTTTTTTTGTAGTCTCAGAGATCACTGTTTTCCACTGCCTAATTTCTGGTGTCTTTAAAATCATTTTTGCTATATTTTGACTGTTGTTTACTTGTTTCTGGCAACAGGGTAAGTTTGGTTCCTGTTAATCCATCTTGGTTGGGAGTAGAAGTCCCTTTAATTGGATTGTAATCAAATTTGCATTTAAAAATCTTTCCCTCATATTTTTAGCTTCTCTACGTTTGGTGCAGGTTGGTCTGTGAATGTTAAATCATCTTTAAAAATTCTATCTCTTATTATCACATAATTTTACTCTTTATTTTATTTAGTACTTAAATTTATATTTTATCTTTTTTGCTATTAATGTTGCTATTCCTGCTTTACTTTTTTTTCTGTTTTCCTGGGATCTCCTTGACAATCCCTTTATTTGGTTTTATTGTTTGAAATTTACATTTATTTTGGTCAAGGTATATAATATCACAATACTGCATGGCCTATCATACACAATATTACAGTTCTTCTATGGTTTTCTGTGGAGAAGGTTGAGGCAATTAATACTAAATGAAGGACAGGTAGAAGCCTTTGATCAGTATTTTTAAAATACAACACTTTAAAGATACTGTGTAAGCCCTGGCAGGTGTGGCTCAGTGGACTGATTGCAAGCTTGAGAACCAAACGGTTGCTAGTTCGATTCCCATTCAGGACACATGCCTGGGTTGAGGGCAAGGTCCCCAGTTGGGGGGGGGGGTGAGAGGCAACCACACATTAATAGTTCTCTCTCTTTCTCCTTCCATTCCCCTCTCTAAAAATAAATAAATAAAATCTTTAAAAACAATAAAAATATAGGGTAAAACAGAGTGGTAAATGGCATTACCTTTGTATCTCCATAGGTTGTAGGACCAAATCTTTACATTGATACATTTCCCAATTAACACTGTTATTTCAGACTTACCTTTGTCCCTTTTTTCCTCCTTACTCAAGGATATGTTTATTGATTTGAGAGAGAGAGAGAGAGAAAGAAACACTGATGTGATAGAGAAACATTGATTGGTCATCTCCCATATGTGCCCTGACTGGGGCCCGAACTCGCAATCTAGGTATGTGCCCTGACTGGAGAGTGAACCCACTTTTTTTTTTCATTGGGTGACACTCCCACCGACTGAGCCACCTGGCCAGGACCATTTCTTTCTTTCATATAGCATTTCCAACAAAATTAAACTAAACATGCTTCAGCATGTTCTGTCTTTCTCAGAGAGTAAATAAAAGAAAAAATATGTATGAACAAAGAAATCCCTTGGTGTTAGATCTGCGCAGTACAATATTATGCCATCTATCTGTAATCTGTCCAACAAAGAATAGGAGGAAGAGCCAAATGCGTGTATTTGTATATGGGAGAGATTTTTGCTTATTAACAGTCGCATGTGTGGAGGATTTTGAATGAGTAATTTCAAGTGAATGGAAAATAGAAACCATTAAAAGAATAAAAGGATGGAAATCCATTTCTTGAAAAGGACATAGAACATTTATATTATTCTTTGTATTTTTTTCTTAGTATTCATTCCTGCTTATTTTTTAGAATCATTTCTACTGAGTTCAAGTGTTTCTTTATATCTTCTGTGTGATTTTTGTTATTTTGGTTATTTTTTATGATCTCTCATTGTCTAGAAATTATCCAAAATGACAGTTTCCCCCATTGCCGTACAAAATTGTTATTTTATGATTAGTTTTAATTTTAAATTAATTCTCCAGATATCTAATTTGTGAAATTTTGTGAGTGAGGGCAAGGGAATGAGGTCTTGGTAGTTGTTTTATTCTTTCTTTCTCTGTTTGTGTGTGCTTTACCTAGGTGGTTGCATAGCCTTTTCCTTTATTTTGTGTATGTAGACTTGTCCTTAACTGGAAGAAAAGCAACTGTGTAGCTTTCCCTTTATGTTAAAAGAAATACTACATATCATTTTCCTATTCCTATCATGTCCTTGATCTGCTGCTTCAAATGTTATCATTGAGTTAAGCTGACCTGAATGGTGATAGTCCACAGGAATATAATTAATGCCAGTGGTGTTTCCAGGGTATTTGATCTCATTTTAAAGAAAACATTATCATTATATTTTTTAAAGGAATGCAAGTATATGAAGGATGGTGACTAGATACTCTCTATCTTAATACACTAGGGATCAGAGAATGTGTAATTCATCAAGAGTAGTAAGATTTAGCTGACAAATTGCTGGAGTCACCCTCTCTGGTTGGTGGGGTAAAATCAATTGTGTGGTGGTGGGCTAGCAAAGGTGAAAATAAAGGTTTTGAGAAAGCTAAGCTGGCTTTTGGGCCATCCATAGGAGTAAGGATAGCAGATAGATTCTCTGTTACCCCAAAATAATGGGTGATACCAAAATCAGGGGTGTGACTAGTAAGAGTTGATTAGAAATCCAAGGTCCATTGGCAAAAGCCAGGAGGCCAAATAGATCAATTAATCAATGAAGAAGTCAGATTTAGTTATCAAATTCCAAAATAGGGAACCAGGATGTGAAACCAGGTAGCAAAAAGGACAAGTCTAGGTCCTGGGTCATCTGGATGGTTCTAGTACAGATACAAGTTCATTTGGCCTAAATTTCTTTTATGGGCTTGTCCAGTGCCAGGTAGTATCTGGGAAATTTAAAGGACCAGAGACAGACCTGAGGAATAATATCAACTTCTCTAATAGTAGGAACTGTTGAAACACTGGACCAGCAATGGAAGATCAAATATCTCATTCCTTGGTACCTGCTGTACAACTGACTTTAAATGGAGCCCTACTCATGGGTGGGAATTTGAATTAATAACTTACTGAGATTCCTTTTGACTTTAAGAATTCTATGATTTTGTTTTTTTTTTCTATTTTTGGGGTATAGAAGGTCACTTTCTTACTCAGGAAGCAATATCAAATACCATTTTCAATAGAAGTGTGTTTAAGTAGCTGTAAAGGCAACAAATGCTCTTGCTCTAGCATGGACAATTCTAGTCATAAACAACTCAGATTTCAGTGTGTCAAACAACACAGCAAGGAGAATGTTCCTTAAATTGACATATAGGGCTTTCCCCCCTTTCAGAAACAAGATGGTGCTGGTTTGGCTACTTTTAAACAGTATATATCTTGAAGGAAGGAAAGATTTGCTAGGTCCATTGGTTTGTCATTATTTCACTTCAGAGGTGACAAGTGGCAGTACCTGAGCCTGCTTTCAGTTCTGACCAGCGTCTGAGAATCCACATTGAATAAGGCACATATGCCCAGCCGCCACAAAATTGCCTTGGTAGAATGACAACCCCCTTTTCTCTTGAGATCCATGACAAGGCAGGCATATAGGTGTCTGTATTGGTCAGTGGTCAGACAAGATTTTATAATCATTGTAGTGTCCTGCTCATTAAACATAAAGACTTAACTGGGACTTTCAGAATGGCCAGATCCTGAAGTGTTTTGTAAGATAGCAATGGAAAACCAGTGAAGGTTTCATGCAAGGGGGCACTTATTTGTTCAACACATATTTATGAAGTGACCAGTAGTGTCAGGCACAGTGCTAAGATCTGGGGATTGATTTAAAAGGGCAACAGTAGACATGCTTCCTATTGTCTATGGAAAAATATAGACAGGAAAAGAAATAGTGTGATAGGTACTGTGATGAAAAGAATTACAAGCTACGAATATGGAAGCAAGGAAAATAACCTGGAATTGTAGAGAGTGATCAAGAAAGGCATCTTGGAGGAGATGATATATAATAAAAAGGAGCCAAATGACAAATAAGGAAGTGTGTACCAGGCAAAGGATAAATGATTGCAAAAGATCAGAGGAGATGGAATATGGAACACTGTGAGAAGTGAAGGTAGTCGAAGGTGACTGGGAGGTCAAGTGCTTTGATCAGAGTGGTCCATTTGGACTCACAAGTCAATATTCATAGGGTTTTGTATCCTGAACTCATACTATATGGGTCTGAAGAAACTTCAACCTAAGTATAGACACTCTTTGATTTATGATGGGGTTACATCCTGAGAAACCCATTGGAAATTGAAAATATTGTAAGTTGAAAATGCATTTAGTACACCTAACCTACCAAACATCATGGCTTAGCTTACCTTGAATGTAGTGAAAATACAATATCTGAAAAACACTGGTGTGCTGGCCAGGTAGCTCAGTTTGTTAGAGAGTTGTCCCGATACACCAAGATTGTGGGTTCAACCCTGGTCAGGGCACATGCAACACTCAACCAATAAGTGCATGAATAAGTGGAACAGCAAATTGATGTCTCTCTCTCACTCTCTCTCTCTCACTCTTTTTCCCTTCTTCTCTAAAATCAATAAAAATTAAAAACAAAAGCAAAATGCTGGCCACACAATACGCTGTGGAGTATTGGTTGTTTACTCTTGTGATCACATACCTGACTGGGAGCTGTGACTTGATGTTGCTGGCCAGCATCATGAGAGAGTATTGTACCACGTATTGCTAGCCTGGGAAAGATCAAAATTAAAAATCTGAGGCATGATTTTGTACTGAATCCATATTTCTTTTGCACTATAAAGGTGAAAAATCATAAGTTGAACCATCGTAAGTTGGGACCATAAGTCAGAAGTGGGTGACTAAAAGTAAAGTGTCCTAATGTCCTTGTGTTATTTTCAGGAAGCAAGGATATTTATGAACTTTTGACTTTGATAAGTTTATATGCATATCGTAATTTGTAGGGTAATGTCTAAAAGAATATAAACAAATGTATAATTTCTAAAGTAGTAAAAAAAAAAGTAGTAGAGGAGAGTAATGAAAAGAGAAATAACAACCCAAAATAAGGCAAAAAAGAAAAAAAGGAAAGAAAAGGTGACATAAATAGAAAACCTGAAATGAGATGATAGATATAAATACAAACATGTCAGTATAGTAAAAGTAGACTAAAAGACAAAAGTTACCAGACTGAACTAAAAAAAGAACATAAAATCTAACCATGTGCTATTGATAAGAAGTGCATCTAAAACATAAGTCTACAGAAGTGTTGAAAGTAAAAACATGGAAGACATTACACCAGAAGTTTCCAAATAAAACTTATGTAGTCATATTAATATCAGACAAAATTTAAGCAAATCACATTACTGAAGGTAAAGATCTTGACTATAAAGTGTCTTTACCAGGAAAATAAAACAATTGAAATGTTATGCCCCTAACTTAACAAGGCCTCAAAATATGTAAAAAACTACAGGGAGAAATAGATAAAAACCACAATAATCCCTCTTAGTAATTGCTAGGTCAAGTAGATAAAAATTCTATATGTGTATAAAAAATTTGATCAGTACAACAAACTTGACCTAACAGACCCATATAAAATACTCTACTTGACAACTGCAGAGTATATATCTTTGTAAGCACACATGGAATATTTATGTAAATTGATTATATCCTGGGATTTAAAGCAAGTTGCAATATATTTCAAGGCATTCAAAGCATATAGTCTATACTCTCTATCTCAATGCAATCAATGAAAAAAAAAACAGGATTCCCCTATGAATTTGTCAGTGTTTAATAGCGAATCAGAAACCTTTTTGGGTATTTCGAACTGAGTAGATTTAGAGAATTTGTTGTGAAGGTGTTGGAAAGACTGGAAGAACTAAATGAGAGATATAGTTACATGAACTTGATGATTGCTGTGTTTCTAGGATGCCACTGTTGTGCCTTTGCCACTGCTGCCGCCATTCAAATGCATAGCCAAAAACTCTGCTACAGGGCAGGGAAGAATGGCATCTTCCTTCCTTCTGTCTCCCAATTTTTTATTAGTGCCTCCCACTGAGAAAACCTAAGAGAAGAGTGTTATGCTCAGTGAAATAAGCCAGTCAGAGAAAGACAAATACCATATGATTTCACTTATATGTGGAATCTAATTGAACAAAATAAACTAACAAACAAAATAGAAACAGACTCACAGATACAGAGAATAGACTAATAGCTCTCGCGGGAAGGGGGTTGAGGGACTGGGCAAAAAAAGTGAAGGGATTAAGCAAAACAAAATAAAAAACAAAAACAAAAAACCTCAAGAACACAGACAACACTATGGCAATTACCAGAGGGAAAGGGGGTGGTAGGAGGTAGAAGAGGGAAAATGGGACATAAATGGTGATGGAAGGAGACTTGACTTTGGGTAGTCTCCTACCCAAATTAAACATACCATATAATTTACAGATGATGTACTATATATTTGTACACCTGAAACCTATATAATTTATTAATCAATGTCACCCCAGTAAGTTCAACAAAAATTAAAAAAAAAGAAAATCCTATGGGATACCACTAAATTTAAGTTATATTAAGAAATAAAACAGGAACACCCTGGCTGGCGTAGCTCAGTGGATTGAGCTCCTGCTTGTGAATCAAAGGGTCACTGGTTTGGTTCCCCAGTCAGGGCCCATTCCTGGGTAGTGGGCCAGGTCCCCAGTAGGGGGTGCACGAGAGGCAACCACACATTGATGTTAAAAATTAAAAAAAAAGAAAAACAGAAATAAAGCAGGAAAGAATTATATCTACACTGGACTTAATGAGAATCAAGCCTTCCCTTTAAATCTTCTAAAGTTAAAATAAATTTAAAACACTGTTTTGTAATTCCATATATTATATTGTATGTTTGTTTATGGGGAAAAATCATGCTTGTTTATATATTTAAAAAAAAAGACAGATGGGAAGGGAGTCTGGGAAATATAATTACAGGTTCCTTGCTCTGTCTTGTGGAGGAGATAATCGAAGAACAAATGGAGGACAACAGATACTATTCAGCACTGTACATTCCCTGTAGCTACTCAGTACCCACATAAACTTTTACCTTTAAACACCCATACAACTACAATAAAAGTAACATTGTGCTTCTGCCCAAAGGTTAAAACTATCTCTTGTACCAAAGATACCCTTCCCTTTTCCCCCAAATGGAAGTTATAGTATCCTGTCATTGAATCCATGTCTGGATGATGTTAATTTTTCTTCAAATTTAGTAACAATCTCACTTGGATATTCTGAACCTAAAGAATAGGTTCTTTATTGCTAACATGCAATAAAATGATATGGGAAAAGGATAGAGGGAAAAGATCAAAATATGCAAATATGGAGAAAGTAAGTAAAGAAAAAAGTATACTTGGCTGCTAAAATGCAATTAGCTTAATAACCAATAACAAAAATAAAACTGGAAAAGTATATGTTGGAAATTAAGAGCTTCTAAACAAGTAAAGAGTCAATAAAGAAATCAATGAGAATTAGAAAATTCTTAGAACTGATTTATAATAAAAATATTACATGTCAAAACTGATAGAAAGCTAAAACAGATGTAGAGGGATTTTTATGGCATTAAATGCTGTAATAGAAAAGAAGGAAAGGTAAAAATGAATACAATAAACTTCTGTCTTAATTAAATGCAAAAAAATAGAAGAAAGTAATAAACATAAAAGCAGAAATCAATACAGTTAGAATAAAGCTTTTAATGAAGAGGATCTACAAAGCTAAGTAACTTATTTGAAAAGATTAATATAATTGACAAATCCCTAGTGAGAGTGATTATGAAATAATAATCATTATCAGGATTGAAAAAGGAAACAACAAAAATGTTCTAGCTATTACAATGATAATAAAAAGCTATAATGATAAATTTCAGGCTATAACTTCAAATAGTGGTAAGAAATGGACAAAGTCTTGGGAAAAATATAATTTACCCAAACTGACTCTAGCATAAGCAGAAAACCCAAGCAATAACAAAATCATTAAAGAAATTGAATCCACAGTAAAAAGAAAGTTTTCCCACAAAGGAAACTCTAGCCCCAGCAAAATCTACAGTCAAGAAAAATAATTCCAAACTTACTGCATAGAACATAGAAAAAAAAGATTAGCATATTCTTGATCCTAAAACCTGATGTAGATAATATAAGAAACAATTATAGGCCAACATTATAATGAAAATACATGCAAAAATTCTGTACAAAATATTAGCAAATCAAAACCTCTAATATATATATAAAAAGGCTAAAGAATCATGATCAAGTAGTGTTTGTCCCAGGAGTATTAGGTTGGTTTAATTTTAGAAAATTAATCTTATTTATCTTATTAATACATTAAAAGGGAAATTATATCACCTCAAGTGATGCAGATATAGCATTTGATGAAATTCACTATAATATTAGAAAATACTCTAGCAAACTGAGACCAGAAGGGAAATTTCTGGTCAAGGGTTTGTAAAAATAGTAACTGTCATACTTAACTGAAACTTTGAAGTCTTATATTTGAGGTTAGCAAGAGACAAGCATTCCCTATGAATACCATGAAGAACAATAAATAAAAAGTATCAGGAGTGGATGGGAGGAAAGAAAACTGTCACTCTTTACAGGTGCTATGATTGTGTAAATACAAAGAAAATACAAAGAAATCTACAGATAATTTATTAGAATGAATAAGTCAGTTTAAAAAGGAGGTTGATTTTTGTATATTGATCTTATCTTCAATTGTATTTCTATATGCCAGTAACATTCAGAAAATGGATAAAAAAGATGCTTATCATAGCACAAAGATATGAGAAATAAATCTAACAAAAGAGATGCAAGAGCTTTATGGAAAAAGTTGTAAAATTTTATTGAAAGATATTAAAGAGGACCTAACTAAATGGAAAGATAAGCCATGCTTATGGATCAGAAGATTCAATATTGTAAAGGTGTCAATTCTCCTCTAATTGATTTATATTCAATACAATTCTGTTTACGATCCACATGGGATTTATTTTTCTTTTGCGAAATTTGATAGTATACTTATATAGCACTGCAAGGGATAAGAGTAACCACATTATTTTTAAAAACAAAGAACAAAGTTCAGGAAATTGCCTCATAAGATAAAGTTTTATAAAACCATATTAATTGAGAGACTTTGGTGTTGATACAGGGACAGAGCTACAGGAGAGCATAAGGGAGCCCCAATAGAAATCCACACATATAATACCATTTGACATGTGACAGAAGCAAAAAAGAGGCAAGGAGTTTGGTGGCCCAAGGAGTCTGTCTGATCTTCCCCTACCTGGCCCTGGATGGCTAATACAGAACCTTGACATTCTCTGTACGAAGCACTGTGGGCCCCTCCTTCCAAGGGTGAGCCATTCCTCCAGTGTGCACATCTTGCCTTAAGGAGTGACTGTATATAATTTCTTATGTATGGGGGTGAGTGGAGCTTGACTACGTGGGCTTGGTTGATCACCTATATGCACTTGAAATCCCTAACAGGGCAGAATGGAACTCGGTGAGAAGGGGCTGGGTCATGGGCTGGAGCTTTCAGGATAGAACAACATGGCTGTCCCCATTCTCTAATGAGTGCTGCTATGTTCTGGTTGGAAATTTTGAGAAATTAAAAAGTTTAAATCAGTGCTTCTCAAAATGTGGTATTTTTAAAAAATTTCAAATACTTTTGTTAAATACAATAAAAAATAAATTGCAAGAAAATGAAATTTTAAAAGTATGCAACAATGTAACATTACTGTTAAATTGCTAGACAAATTTCTAAACACTCAATTTCTATACTTACTTATCATGGACCAATAAAAAATAATTTGTAGACTTGCATCATGGGCCATACTTGGAGCACCATTCGCCTAAATTCAACCTAGCCTTACAGGATATTATAAAGATATATTTGTCAAAATGTGATAATAGCACATAGTTTAACAATTTAAATGTAGACTTGTAGTATGTGGGCCTCCAGCTATACTCTCAACCCCAGTCGTGTTTAAGTGGTAGGCACGAACCTTCCTCCAGCATCAGTGCACTTCTATACCCTGGGAGGTACCAAGGACTATGCAGTGACCCATTTCTTTAAAGCTGGAATGCCACATTCCCTCACTGACCTTTTGATTATTTGAGCACCTGCTGGATCCCAGTACATCTGATCCCCCTGAGGTCAAGAGTCTCATCAATCTTTCCTTTCACCATAGGGGCATAAGCTACTTCCTGATGTCATTAATACCTGGGTTACCTCAGGATACCCCTCTCCCCACCTTATTTTTGTTTCTTCAACCATTCAACACCTGTATAACCATTCCCTGTATTCTGTCCCCTCTGTTTAAAATACCTTGTGTAGTTTTGGTTTTCCTGACTGGATCTTGACTTATATAACTTCGGAATCAACAAGGAAAAGAAATCGGGGAAAAAGTCTTAAATAGGCACTTCACAAAGAAAGAAAGGCCTATGAATGTAGGGGAAAACACTTCATTTCATTAATAATCAGAGAAATGCAAAGTGAGAGCCCAATGAAATAGCATATACACTTACCAGGTTGGCAAATATGAACAACCTGTCAAGTATCAGTGATGGTATGGAGGAAAGTGAATCTGGGCCCAGATTGGCATAGCTACTTTGGCAGACAGTTGGGCACTACTGTGGAAGTTGATATTTACATGCTTTCAATAGACTGCAAGTCTCTTCTCAAAGTGTCCACCCTTGAGAATCTCCTGCATTTGTGTATACCAGGATTTGTATATGTAAAAGTGCATAGTAACATTGCCTATAAGAACCAGACAAAAACAAAAGAACAAAGCTAGAATGACTCAAATGCCCATCAACAACAGATTGGATCATCGAGTTGTGGTATTTATACAAGGGAAACAATAGCTCTGTGCCATCAATGTGAATGATCTTAGAAGTATAATGTTCATTCATTCAACAAATATTTATTGAGTGCCTACTGGGTGCCAGTTACTGTCCTACATTCTGGGGATACCTAATAGAGCTTATATTATAGTGAGAAAGAAGACAGAAGACAAACAATAAGCATATTAGATAAATGGAATGCCAAAGTGATAAGTGCCGTGGGAAAATAGAAGGAATGCATGAAGGGGAATCTGGCATTTCTGAAAGTGGGGTAGAGTGTGTTTGTGTTTGCCATTTTCAATAGGGAGATCAGATAGGCTTCACTGAGAATGTGACTTTAGAGAAAAGAATTGAAGGTAATGTTTGTGTCATGGGGGTTGGGATTGTGGGGAAACGGGTGCAGGCAGAGGAAACAGTCAATGCAAAGGCACAAAATAGGGGCATTTCTGGAAAGGAGGTAGGGTGGCCAGAAGGAAGTGAGATTAGATTAGAGAGGTAGCTGTGTGCTCAGATCACAGAGAGCTCCATTGATATTCTTGCTTTTGCTGAGTTGAGCAGCCATAGCAGGATTGTGAGCAGAGGCAGTGCCCCAGCTTGACTCCTCACTTTGGCTGCCATGGTGCAAACAGTCTTGGAGAATAAGCCATATTGAGCAAAAGAAGCATGTGACTGAAAGAATGCATAGAGTATGTGTTAGTTTATATAAAGACTCAAAGTAGCCAAAGTAAACAATATCCCATCTAGGGGATACACAAACAGATGATAAAACTCTAAAGAAAGCAAAGAGTAAAAGAAGTAAGGGTAGAGGTTACCTCTGAGGGGAAGAGCAGATGATTTAGCAGGGGAGGAGCACACAGGGGTGCCAAGTGGCCATGTTCTCTTTCTTCATGTAGGGGAAACTTTTACTGGTAGTCACTTTATTAATACTTTAACTTCTAAGCAAATGTCATAGACATATATTTCATATACAAAAGTAAAAATAAGAGAGAAGTAAAAGAGAAAAACAGAACCCTCTTATGAGTAATCGCCTAAACTGTTTTACTATTCATTTACATAACAAGTTGGTGTTTTTCTAAATTAAGACAGAATTTTAAGTTTTGCTCAAATATCTGGGAAATATAAATAAAAGAGTGTGGATGCATTATTTGGGTATTGTCCATGATATGTAGATATCAACTTTTGGCTATTAAAATAACACAATAAAAAAGAGAATTGGATGTCAGCCATGTATTTATAAGTTAGAAACCTCCAATTTAGGTAAACATGCTTATCTAGCATTTTTCAGCACCTGTTACATGTGTAAGGAAATTGGGAGTACAGAGGAATATTTAACTTCATTAGCAAGATGAGATCAATATACCAAACAATTAATTACCTAAGACATTGTATTATTAATTGCTAAATTATATGGCACTAAATAAAAAGTGCTGACAAAAACATCTGAGAATCCCACATGTAAAACTCAGATACAGTCCCTGTCTTTATTTTAGAATCAATAGTAACCTGAGTACAGAATTTTATAGTCAATTTTTATTATCACATTAACAGAATAGATTATATAAAAACAATTTGCTATTGTGCACTTATGTGAATACCAGGTATCTTTGATGTTTAAAATTTCACAAACACTTCAGCCAATGTGCTCAGCTTTCTCTTCTTGATTCTTCATCTGTCTAGAATATTCCCTTGTTTCTCTTTCCATAGTAAATAGGTATAAATAGGCTTAGAAAAGTACACCGTTCTTTCTGCTCTTGTGTTTCATATATTCTTTGATGTGAATGAAATTATTAAGTATTTTAGCTTAAAACACCCCTGCTGGGCTGTACAAAGTATAAGTAATGAAGAGGTAATGAATACAACAACTTCAGGAATTTTTAATTTTGTCTCGTTAATTATTTCAATAAGAACTTGAAAACAAAATAAACTGGTAATTTGGAATTTGCTTTCATTAAGCAAATTTTTTAAAGTATTTAAAGTCATTTTTGGGGAAAATTTTGTTTAGTACTTTGTTATGATTAAGATATTGATGAAATTCATTAACATAGCTTAATATCTAAGTCCTATATTATATATTATAAAGTTAATATAGTTGCCAATTTGTAACTGAGCAAACCGGGGCTTGTGCATGTGGCACCTTGATGCATGACCAGCAATTAGTGTTGGAGGAAACAGGTTTTTATTTCCAGGATTCCAACCTTGGGGTGTAGGGTGCTGGGAGCACCTCTCCTCGGAGCTCTGTTCTCCCATGGGTAAAACCTAGCACTTTCCTCACTCTCCACCAGGTTATAAGCCAAAACAAAGCCCAATAGTTTCACATATCCTTTTCTGTTCTTAAGCTGGCTATGCAAACAGTTTTCCATCTCCCCTGGGAAGTACACTCATGGGTTTCAAAGTCACCAACATCTCAGCAGCTCTCTTTCAGGATCTGGGGTATGTTGTCCTCTGCCTCCATGTAATAGTTCAGAAAAACATGTGCCATGTTGCACTGGATCATGGTGAAGTCCAGGAAGGCACAAGTCCCAAGAGAGTGGTCACTCTGTGTCCCTCAGAGAAGGAGAAGTCTATGGTCTCCATCCACAATTTGGTATTCCAGACATCTCCCGCTAATCCATGGTTGATTAGGCAGGTTCTCGCAATTCCCAGCTTCATCAGCCTTTCTGGATCCCCCCACAGCTCCATCAGCTCCGTCCTTACACCGTTTTCTCCTGCATGACTTCCACTTCACTACAGACCATATGCCTGCTTCCTACACTACAGCCTACATAGCTGCATCTCCTCATGGCTACCTCCCTTTCAAACTGCATGGCTGCATCTTTCTCTCTCCTGTGGTGGACCCTCTTCACTTCAGACCAGCACGACTGCTACTCCTCCTCCTCCCTTCTCATGGCTGAACCTTCATGGCTGCCTCCTGCTATAGCCTGCATGGCTCCTGTTACACTACACTACAGACCTCATGGCAGACCAAAATCCCCTTCTTTTTCAGACTACCCTTATTTAAATGCTGACCGGGAACTTCCTATGTGACCTCATACCTGGCCCCTCCTACAATGGGCTACTTTTGCCAGTTGCTCCATATCTTTATCTTCAGTTGCCTGCCATCTTTAGTCGGGACAAGAGTGACTGTGTGATGCAGGGGTCTCTGTCTCCCCTGGCTATGTCACAGTACATTTGGCTATATCAGGATACATCCCGAAAGTCACATACATCTTTTGCCTGGGTCAGTAGCATAGCTATTATCTTGTCTTTTGTTATGCAAAGTATCTTAAATGCTGTGTCACCTCCTTCCCCCATACCCCATCCCCCAATCATGGGCTGTGGGGACTTTGGGGACCCCTCGCTCTGTACCCTATTACAGATTCACACACATATATAATCAAGTGATAACTTTTCTTTGGATTTCTGGGAAAGAAAACTATTTTAAAGTCTTGTACTCAAGTGTGCCTCCCTTTAGTAGTCCATGACTGTCAAAATCCAAGAATAAAATTGTTTTGCTTGACATAGCTCTACTTTTCATAAGTACATTTTGAGAAGCAAAAAAGATTAGTCTTTGTGCTGTGTTTTGATGTATGTTTAGAGTCCAAAATAAGTGGTATATTTCAGTGAACTGTTGAAAAATCTGACTTTACTATAATGGTGACTTAATTCTTTGTTATGTATGGATTTGCCTTGAAATATTTTATCCTTAGAAAAATTTGCATATGCTTGCACTGGGTTGGTAGGAGCATTTGCTTTTTGTGTGCTAAATTCTATTCATTGCTTTTTCCCAATTCTGGTCACTCCATCCTCTCAAGCTGTGTTAATACTGAGAATTTTCTGTGTTAATACTGAGAATTTTCCAGGAGGAAAGGTGGAAATGAGGAAAGTATAGCCTTAGAGGTATGTGTTTATCTTTTGCTTTATTTTATTTGACATTGTTTTGGCCTTAAGCAAAAACAGGAAATTTGCTTTTTTTTTTTGGTAAGCAATTTGCTTGCTTATATAAAGGAAAAAGAACCTTCTGTCTTTTTTTCTTTTTTTTTTTAAGAAAGACATCTTTAATAATTCTGTTTTAGGATTTCTTCAAGGTATGACATATACCCTAGATTAAAGGCCTTCATATGCTCAGCAGACATCTAGCCTCAGTTCATATTAATACCCCTAAGAGTCAATTCTCCAACATTATTTCTAGTGATAAAATTAACAGCAAGATGCAACAGCTTACAGATGTCAGAATAATAACTAGCCATCGGAGTGTCAAGAGTTGGTTGGAGCCATATCTCCTTGGGAATTTTAAATGTCCTAAAGGGTTTATAGAAACTTGGGTCAGTCTCAATTTGACTCTGTCCCCACCTGTACACTGCCCCAAACCCCACCCCCAGTTGTTCTCATTGGGAAATTTATTGTAAGTTCTGTTCTGTGTTTTAGTGGGTATTCCTTGCAGTATACCAAAGTGAATAGCAATTATGTTGGAAATAGATGTGTGGGAATATAGTTTAAGAAGACTGCAGTGTGCCTGAGGTAATGATGTTTAGATAGATTGAAATTTAGTGAGAATGGAGGGTTCTTTGGCAACCTTCCAAAGGCTGCCTTTCCAGTTTTAAACTCTGAGATATTTTATAGGAAGGCGCTCTTTAAATTTACATATTAAACACTTTCTATTCTATTATGATTCCTGAATTTCCAGGCCTGGTTAATATTTTTCCTTTCCATAGGCCGAGAGTTCCTTAATGATCTCCTTGAGGGCAAGGATAGTGTCACTTGATCTATGTGTCCCTAGGATGTTCAGTAATATATGTGGAATGTAAGGCCAGATGAGAGTGCCCATTTGGCTTAAGGTAACACTTGCTTTTCCATTTTAATGTAACTACTCCTGAAATAATTGTCCCTTTCCTCCTTCATTATCTCCAAAAAAACATTAATTGAAGGTTTGTGTTAGGTTTTCACAAATGATACTGCTCATCTTGTTGGCTAAGTTGTATTAATAATCTCAACTGGGAAAAATTTCATGTTTAAAGCAATGGGGTCCTATTCAAGGCATTTGCTTGTTTGTTCTCAGACACATTCCCTGCCCTTTCCTGCACTTTTTATTATGGGCCAATACCTTCAGCCTGTGTTTCTCAGGTTCTTTTGCTAAGTGGTTTCCACATAGGTTTGGCCAATGGTAAGAGAATGATGGGCAGTAGGAAGGGAGAAGCTAGGGCTTCTGCCTTCCAGTCTCCTCAGCTTCAGGTTGAGTGACTCAGTCTCCTCCCTGGTTCCAGCTTCCATTCCACAGACCCTTCTGTACTGGCCCCATTTTATGCTGGATTCCTTGTTGCTAAGCCCTGGTAAAGTATTTCATCCCTTTGCCCCTTTTGCCCAAAGTGAGACAATGGCTCCTTTCTCATTTTCCTTCTTTCTTTCCTCTCTTTCTCCCTTTTTTCTTTCCTTCCTTTTAACAGAAATATAATTTGGATACTGTAAAATCTACCCTTTTAAAAAGTATACAGTTCAGTGGTTTTAAAGTATATTCACAGACTTATACAACCGTCATCACTATCTAATTCTAGAACATTTACACCATCCCAGAAAGAAACCTTGTACCCATTAGCAGTCACTTCCAATTCTCTTTTTCTCGCAGCTCCTAGCAACCACACCTCTACTTTTCATCTGTATATATTTGCCTATTCAGCATAGTTCATACAAATGGAATTATATTATAGGAATTATATAATACATGGCCTTTGTGACTGGCTTTTTCCACTTAGCATAATGTCTTCAGGGTTCATCAGTGTTGTAGCTTGTATCAGTACTTCAATTTTATGTCTGAATGATATTCTATTGTATGGTTATACCACATATTGTTTATTTATCCATTGATCAATTGATGAACATTTAGTAGCTTCCATTTTTTTGCTGTTATTAATAATGCTATGAACATTTATGTACACATTTTTGTACGAACCCGTGTTTTCAATTCTTAGATTGAAATTCTCAATTCTCTGAAGCAAAAAGAGATATCCAGGGGTGGGTAAGAGTAGGCTTACAGTTGTAACAGAAATAAATAATACAATAATAAATAAATAATAATTCAAGAATAAACTAAACTGTGTTTTGCATACTCGCAACCATAAACCTACTTTCGTCCACCCCTGTACTTAAGAATAGAATGACTGGATTGTGTAATAACTCTACCTTGAACTTTTTGAGGAACTGGATAGTGGCTTATTTCTGTTGCAAACCTCTGCATTGTCTCATTGTCTTTTCTTTGTTATTTGCCTTGTTTATAACTAGTCCCTGTATAAAATATCCTCTATCAAAATATCTGGCATGGGCTCGATTTCCTTGATTGAACCCTGAATGAGATGTTTTCATTTATGTTATACATGAAAATCAAGGCTATTTTTCCTCCCAAGTTTCTTCGTGTTTTTTTTTTCATACCTGAGAAACCACAGTTATGCAAAAGAGGAAAAACCACAAAGTTATTAGCATTGGTAGGAACAAAGTTTCTGCTTGTTTAGATTTTGTAGCTTTTATTTGGTAATTTACTGGCATATCTAACCCAGTGATAGTTATTTTAAATGTGTCTTGCTTCTTCAACAGTCCCCAACTTTGAGTGTAAGTAACTTATTTAGAAAGTGATTCCAGGAAGCTCCAGGAGGAAAGTGGGGAAGTGACACAGGGGAGGAAACAAGCTAACAAGGTACATTGGTTATCAAGTGACTTGAGGGCATCAATCCTGCTGAGGTCTTAGAGAAACTGTACCTGAATGTTAAAGAGTTATCCCACCAGAGGGCAGGGAAGCTGGGGTATCTCTCCACTGTATTTCATTTGTCACATTGTAGCAAGTGCCTTTAGGGCCACTCCCTGGGGAATTAATTCCCTAAGAACTTCAGATCCAGTCCTGTGGCGAGAAAAACCATGCATGCAGGGTCCCAGGTGCTTTCAGAAAAAGCCAGTTGTAGTGTGTTCACACACAGATGTGTGTATGTTGATGGGGGGATGGAGGAAGAGAGTGGCGAGCAGACTCTGTAAACTCCTTGAGAGTAGAGACCTTGCATTTGTATTTATATATTTTGCTGATGAATGATAAAAATTAGTTGATTTTAGGCATCCCTGAAGGAAACTGACCAGGGAAAGAATCTTCCTGAATCATATATAGGAACTGTCACCTTATGTTTACACTGGAACTCTTCTTTCAGATATTGGTTGATCTGGAAATTGTGCTTTTAGGAAGAACCACAAATTCTCAACTTGTAACTAGACCATCAGCTGTGCTGTCAACAGCCCTCAAAAGAAGCCTCATAAGAAATACCAAGTTAAAACTTCCTTGAAGCCTTTAGCTGCAGAGAATAAAACCTAGAAGAGAAAATGAAAGCTCACCCCCAAACTCTTCACAGCCACAAAGCAGAATGCTTCAGAAGTCCATGAGAAATGACGGGTATTAAACCTGTCATTATGGTGTATCAAGACATTGCTCTAACCATCTGAGCTACCTAGCTCAGAGATTCCTTCTTACCTTTAATGGCATCAGTATCCACCCAGTTGCTTAATCTGGAAACCTTTAAATTTTGACTATTCAGCCCTTCACACATTATATACATAACGATGAGTTAATATACATATTCATATACATATATATGTGTATAAAAACACCAGGAAGTGGGTATTAAACAAAAAATTTACCGATTAAAAATCAGGAAACTAGAGGAGTTTCTTAAAACAGTGGCCCAGTAGACAGCACATGCTTAAATCAAGTTTAAAAGGCAGTGATAAAATGTAAATTAGTAGTTGCCTCCGGATCTCTTAACCAGTAGAATAAATTTAGATGCAATCAATTCTCCTCCCTCAGATTAGGTTGAAAGCAAAATGATAGGAAAATGGTGAGTTTTAAAAGTTATTGAGAAATGAAAAAATAAAGTAAATGAGATACAACGTGTAAATGGGTTAAAGCCACTGGCATTAGGGAAGCGTCTCTCCCATTCTTGAATCTAGCCCAAGGTTCCCTTGGGGCAAAGCTATGCCACATGAAAACCATTTTAAAGACTTTCCAGTTTCCCCTGGTCTTCCAAATAGGTCATAGTGATCACTCTTATATAAGTTAATAATAGAAACTTTGCTGTGCCTTGACGACTACAGTCTGAAGCAGGAAATGGTATTTAACCGTATCTGGCATGGTTTGTCTTCCCATTCAGAAAGCAACAGCAATTTATGCTTTGCATGTAGCATCTTCCACCTTCTTTTTCATGCCTTCAACTCTTCTCTCCAGATAGGTAGCCTCTTTTCTTATAAACAATGTAAACTTCAACAAATCTCATCACCTCAGATTCCCCAGCAGTAGACAGCAGATAACTGTAGCTACTTGGTAGTTGTTGTCAGAGTTAAATAAGAAAATTCGTATTGAGAGCTTCATGCAGTGGCTGGACCACAGTGGTACTGAATAAATGATGATAGTTATAATTATACCCAGCACCCTTTAGCCCTACTCATCTGCCTGCTTTCTTCTTTAGTTACCCCATTACCTGCTGCTTCAACCTTCTACTTATCCTCTTTTACATTCTTGGAATCTTTTCCCAGCAATTTATCTTCTTGCTTTCAGTCTCTCCCCCATTTTTGTGGCTCTTTCTCTCTTCTTCTGACCCTAAATTAAAAGTATAACTAATAAACAATGCCTATTCCCACCAAGTTCGCTCCAGCTGAAGTTACTGTTCTACTCCACCCCGTGCCTGCCCCTTTTTACTGTTAAATTTCTTGGAACAGTTGTCTGTACTGGCCACATTTACTTGACTTCCTAGTTACTCTGCATCCCTGTCATTGACATCCCCAATGTCAATGGCTTTGCCATTGTACTCTCGTGAATGTGACCCTTCTCAGAGGTTACAAACAAGCCCCTTTGGGTTACATCCCAGGGCTTCATTTAATTCTTTATTCTCCTTCACTTCTTGGCTGTATTTCACATTGGTGCTTACCTCCTCTTTAGAGATGTTTGCGCTTTTGGCCTCTGTGGCCTTGTTCTCTAGATCCCCTTTTTTCTTGACCTCTCACTTTCATTTGTCCTATTCCTCTTATATTTCTTTAAGGCTGGTAAAATCCAAGTTTTCTGGGCTGGGGAATCTTACTCTTCCTGACATGGCAGTCTGAGTGGATCCATATCCAAGGCTTTGGTTATCATCTCAGGGACATGGCGTTTCATGGTTATTTCTAACAGGCTGAGCGCTGCCCCCAAATAAGCCAATTGTCTTCTCATACACATCTCTTCCTTTATTCCTTTATACCTTTTTATTTATTTATATATTTTAATTTATTTATTTTTTGTATTTGGTTTTTTTTTCTTTTTTTTTTAGAGAGAGAGAAAGGAAGCAACATTGATTTGTTTTTCCACTTATTTATGCATTCATTGGTAGATTCTTGTATGTGCCCTGACCAGGGATGGAATCAGGACATTGCTCTAACCATCTGAGCTACCTAGCTTGGAACCTCCTTCTTACCTTTAATGGCATCAGTATCCATCCAGTTGCTCAATCTGAAAACCGCTAAACTTTGACTATTCAGCACTTCACACTAACTTCCATCCTATCATTTTACTTCTTGGCTTTTAGATCTGCTTCTTCCCCTTTGTTCTGCCTGCCACTTCTCTATTCTAACCCTTTGTGGTCTCCCAAAAGGATTGCCCTGGTCACAACTTCAGTGATCTCTAGACCTAAAGGTCCCAAGGATTGTGACTACCATCAGAAGCTAGGAGACAGGCAAAAAGTAGATTTTCCCTTAGAGCTTCCAGAAGAAACCAACCTTGCTAAAAACTCAATTTTTAACTTCTGGCCTCCAGAGCCATGAGGGAATTATTTTCATTATTTTAAGGTACCCAGTTTGTGGTAATTTGTTATGGCAGCTTGTAGGAATACCACATTTCCCAAACCTGCCCATTATATTCACTCTTAATATTTCTTGATGCATGGTGCTTCCAGGTCTCTGTTTGGGGCCTTTGCCTCTGTTTGGAATGTGCTTTATTTTCTACTTCCCCAGCTTCTTTCCCACCGTCAAGTAAACTGAGGCCCTGCTCAAATTTACTGTCTCAGAATCCTTTCTTCCTTATCCTGCCATGTCATTTCCTTTGTTTATATCACTTTGTTCTCTTCCTGAGATGTAGTATCTAGTTTGTCATTCGGTGTCTGTGTCTCTGTTAATCCATGAACTTCTTTGGAGTTGGGACTATTTTATCTTTATATTCCCACAGTTTAGGATGTGATAGACACATGATTGACTTTCATAAATAGTTATTTAATTAAGGAAAGTTTCTCTTTTTGTTTGCTTTTTTAAAAATCCAAGCCTATTGTTTTCATTCTCTTTGGAAGATGTGCGTAAAAATAAATGCAACTTTGCATGTCAAAACAGGCCATAGTGAGATCAAAAGTTAAGTCTTCCTGGCTTTGCTATTAGAAACTGCGATTTAAAAATTGTTTAATTTAGAACTTAGGTTATTTTATGAAGATAAGTTATGGAATAAAAGGAAAAAAACCAGTAAATAACTGTCTTGAAATTCTGGAAAGCATAAGCTGGGTGACTTCATTGAAGGTTATTAAGAGTAAGGTCACTGTCAGCAAATTAGAGAAATATTCCACCTAATTAATTGAGGTGAGTTCATAATATTAAACATCTGAAAAGCTTTTATGCCCAAAATTATTCTTCATGCCATCTCCTGCCATAGTGTGTGGGAAGTGGGTTAGGGAGAAAATTTGTGGGAAGAGGTGGGAAAGTACTTTTTTATTCCTCTTTTTAAAATTCCATAATTAGTTGAAGGTGTTAATAAGATAACCATCATTTAAAGATCAAGAAAGGGATTACTCTAAGGAAAGAAATTAAAAAGAAGACCAAGCATTTCAAGAGCTCTCATTTATTGAATTATCTTTTATTTTTAGAACTACTTCCTAGCATCACAGCATTGATCACTTCTTAGGATAATCAATTTATTATTTCCAAAAGGGGGAAAAACCCTGACTCCAAAAGGTTCTGAAACCATAAATAAAATCCCAATGAGGTTATGATTTGAAAAGGCTGATTGTGGTTGTGTTCTTAAATATCAGTTCTATGTAGGGAAAGAAAAAATATTAGCAAAATGACTTTTGGTAATAAATTTGGGTTTCCTGAAATGACATATAGTTGCAAGTTGTTTTTCTGTGGGCTATGTCAGAAAAAGTTTTTAAAAAAACTTTTATCTATACCTAATTATCACCCCTGTACCAGATGCATTCTGGCTGCTTTCACTGGCTGGGTCCCTTTTGCAGCCCCTAACCAGTGAATGTTGGGTTGTCCTGCAAAGACAATGTTTCTGGAATTACAGCTCTCTCTCTTCTACTTCTGTGCACAAGGCTCATTTTCAGCATCCTCTGAAACTCCTAGTGCATATACCTCAATAGAAGTTTGTAAAGAGAGGATATTTGATATGCAGCTTCTGTCAGTCTCAGTTTACAGATAAATATACAGTCAACGGTTGGCAGCTTTAGACTCTGTTTCAGTTATTTATTGCCCAAAACTAAAAAAAAAGGAATTTTCTCCCTCATGGTTCTGTTGGGAGGTTTTTCTGCCTTATATGATGTGAGCCAGGTTTCTCAGTTCACTGCCTTCAGTTGGCATCTTGGCAAGAAGGCTTCACCCAAATGTCTCATGCTTTGCATCTTCATGTTCTTCTCCTGTGGCTAGCTTAGGCCTCCTTACAACATGGTGGCCTCAGGTTAGTCACTTCTTATATTGTAACTGACTTCAAGAGAGAAAGCAGCAGTTGCCAAGCTTCTTACAGGCTAGGACTAGATCTTGCACAATGTCATTTCCAACCAAGTTAGAAGACCAACCCAAATTTGAGGAAGGGAAGTAGATACCACTTCTTGGTGGGAGAGTGGTTTGCTCATATAGGGAGGGAAAGAATTGATGGCAGCCACCTTTGGAGAATACCTACCTCTGCCTAATTACTCACTTTAAATTAGCGCTACTTTATTTTATAAATTACGTTTTCTCATGTATCTTCAGTTGCCTTTATTAGAACAATATTATATTCACTTGCCACTTCCTGCATTGCCACTTCCAGCATTTTCTGGTCCTTTAGAAAAGATGGCCCTAATTATTCGTAGTATAGTTAGTTAGGCCTTACTATGTGCTCAGGACTAGTTATAGTTCTTTATGTATGTGATCAAGTCCTTGTAACAGCCCCATGAGGAGGATTTTATTATCTTTATTTTTTTGATTTAAAAAAAAACAACAACTGAGACTGCATAAACAAAATTGCCCAAGTTCTCACAGCTTATACAGTGTTAGAGCCAGCTTTGGAAACTAGAGAGTTCTGATTTCAAAGTTGGGGCTTGTTGTGCTAAAATATGATAGTGTTTTTAGGTCCAGTATGAAGTTTCTGTTAGAAACTTCTGTCAAATCCATCAGCACTAGACTTGTTGCCTTCCCTGAATTCTGCTCACAGAATCCCAGAAATAGATGCTCCTGTTCTTGGCATGTATACCAGGACAAAGGTCTGTGAGATGCTTCCATTAACAGAAATTCCTCCAAGCCTTTTGATTTACTCTCTAAAACCAAAAACATTTTTTCAGGACTTCCGCTATTCATCCACAATACCCTGAAAAACCTCCTTTCATTGTTGAGCTACAACCCACCTGAGTGGTACGGAAGATATTTCCACATCCCCAGGTCTTTCTGTTTTCTTGTCCAATATTACCATATCTTAATTACATTTTCATTGCTGAAGCCTTAGACTATGGCTGCCCAGACTACAGAAAATTTTTCAGTAGGTTAAACAACTATAAAATTGGCTTTTATTATTTTGAACATTAGATTCTTGTCATGTTCTCTTGTGAACTTTATAGTCTGTTAAACTCTACTACATTCCTTTAGGCCATTAGTACTTTCTGAGCCTTTCTATATTTCACTTTGATGTTAATATTTTATGTTTCTGGTCATGTATTTACTGTTCACCATCATTAAAAATAGTTAAGTTGCTCAGTCGCAGGCTTTGGGTTTTTATTATAACTCTTTAATTTCCTGAAACATGTTCCTGTGATAAAAATGACAAATAGATCCAGAAATTGGTCAGATTCAGATCTTTGTTTAAATATTGCAATTTCATTATAATTTTTTGATATTTTTTCAGAGAGAACAAAGAGATAGAACTAAAAAAGCCATAAAAAGATTGACTTCTACCCTTTTATAGCATGGGCATAAAAGCTGGGCAGTCATGATGACACCATCTTCTTGTTTCAATACCAAGATGAAGATTTTAATTCAAGGTTGAAATTGGTGTTGCATTGGACTTAAAATACAGGATGCTCTTCCTAAATGTAACCCTAGTTATACACTTGTCTTAAAAGAAGTTTTTGAATCCAAGAAATACAGTGCAGAAATAGAGCCACAAATTTTGATATGTTGTGTTTTCATTTTGACTCAATTCAAATACTTTGTCATTTGTTTGATTTCTTCCTTTACCTGTGGATTCTATAGAAGTATTTTATTTAGTTTCTAAATGTTCGGGGATTTTTCCAGAGCTCTTTCTGTTACTGATTTATAATTTAATTCCAGTGTGGTCAGAGAACATATTTTGTGTGACTTGAATGCTTTTTAATTTTTTGAATAGCCCCACATATGGTCTATCTTTATATAAGATAAGCATGTAAAATAAACTTAAAAACTATAGGCATGTGAAATAAATGTGTATTTTGATATTGTTGGTTGGCGTATTCTATGAATGTCAATTAAATCAGGTTAGTTAATAGTGTTTTTTATATCTTCTTTGTTTTTACTAATTTTATATTTACTTCTCCTATAAGTAACTCTCAATAGAGGTGTGGAAATTTTAGAGTATCATTATGGATTTGTTGATTTCTCTTTGCAGTTCTTTATTTTATTCTGTTATTAGGTTCATAAATATTTATGACCTTTATGTCCTCTTGATGAATCAACCCCATTATCATTATTAAATGACTTGTTTAATCCCTGACAGTCTTCATCATTCTGAAGCCTACTTGTTTGATATTACTGTAGCTGCTCCCACTTTCTTTCAGTTTGTTGGTGCAGAATATCTTTTTCCATCCTTTCTACCTTTCATCTTAAAAAGAAATTTGTAGCAGCATAGTTTGGTGTTGCCTTTTTCCCCTCCTAATATGACAATTTTTTCTTTTAATTGGGTTTTAAATGACTTACATTAAATATGATTATTGATATAACTGCATTTGAATCCATCATTTTGCCATTGGTTTTTCATGTATACCTTCTGTTTTCAATGTCCTTTCTCTTCTTTTTCTGCTCTCTCTGAGGTTAATGTTTTTGTGATTCTCCTTTGTCTCCTCTGTTGTGTTAGTAAGTTATAACTGCTGTGTGATTTTATTTGTTGCTTTGGAGTTTATATCTGTACATATACAGATGTACATTTGGAGTATATACATCTGTAACATATCATAGTCTACTTCCAGTGATATTGTACACTTAGAGTATAAGAACCTTAGAACAATATTTTTTTCATTCACTCACCATTCATTTATTGAACCGTTATTTTTCTTTTTTAAAAATCATTTGTAATTTTTCAGTTACAGTTGACATATAATATTATATTCATTTCAAGTATACACCCCAGTGAGTAGACGTTATATAACTTACTAAGTCATTATCCTAATAAATCTCGCACCTATCTGACACCACACATAGTTATTAAAATGTTATTGACTGTATTTCCTATCCTGTACATTATGTCCCCATGGCTTTTCTGTAACAACCAATTTGTACTTCTTAATCCCTTCACGTTTTCCACCTATCCCTCCAAAGCCCCTACCATCTGGGAAATGTCAAAATGTTCTCTGTATCAATGAATCTGTTTCTGTTCTGCTTGTTCATTTATTTTGATTTTTAGATTCAATTGTTGATAGATATGAATTTATTGCCATTTTATTGTTCATATTTATTATCTTTTTTTCCTTCTTACAGAAGGCCCTTTAACATTTCATATAATACTGGTTTGGTGGTGACATACTCCTTTAGCTTTTTCTTGTCTGGGAGGCTCTTTATATGTCCTTTGATTCTAAATGATAGCTTTGCTGGGCAGAATAATCTTGGTTGTGGGTCCTTGCTTTTCATCGCTTTGAGTATTTCTTGACAATCCTTTCTGGCCTGCAAAACTTCTGTTGAGAAATCACCTGACAGTCTTATGGGAGCTCCACTGTGGGTAACTAACTGCTTTTCCCTTGCTGCTTTTAAGACTCTTCCTTTGTATTTAGCCTTTGACATTTTAATTATGATGTATTTTGGTGTGGACCTCTTTGGGTTCATCTTGTTTGGGATTCTCTATGCTTCCTGGATTTGTATACCTGTTTCCTTCACCAGACTAGGGAAGTTTTCTGTCATTATTTTTTCAAATAGGTTTTCAATTTCTTGCTCTCCTCTTTTCCTTCTAGCACCCGCATAATGTGAATGTTAGTACACTTGGAGTATTCCCAGAGGCTCCTTACACTATCTTCATTTTTTTAATATTCTTTTTTTCTTTTTACTGCTTGGATTGGGTGATTTTTGCTTCCTCATATTCCAAATCATTGATTTGATCCTTTGCATCATCTACTCTACTGTTGATTACCTATAAATTACTCTAAATTTCAATTAGTGTATCCTTCATTTCTGACTTTTTTTGTGGTTTCTGTATCCCTTTTCATACTGTTGGAATTCTCTCTAAGTTCCTTGAAGTTCTCACTAAGTTCCTTGAGCATCCTTAAAACCATTATTTTGAATGCTATATCTGGTAGTTTACTTGCCTCCCTTTCATTTAGTTATTTGTCTGGAGAGCTCTCCTGTTTTTCCATTTGGGACCAGTTTCTTTATCTCCGCATGTTGGCTGCTTCCCTATTATGTTTCTATGTATTAGGTAGAGCTGGTATTGTGGCCTTGTGTAGTAGGTGTCCTATAGGGCCCAGTGGCACAGCCTCCCCAGTCACCTGAGCTGGGCACTCCAGGTGCACCCCTGCGTAGGTTGTGTGCACTGCGCTGTTGTAGTTAAGCCTTGATTTCTGTTGGTGTCACTGGGAGGGATTGCCCTCCAGGGCCGACTGGCTGTGAGGACTAGCTGTGACTACAGTGGAGGAGCTGCTATGCAGGAGTTGACCCTACAGAGCAGTACTTGCTTCAGTGGGGCTTTGGTGTTCACTGAGTTCACTGTTTGAGTGTGTTGCTCATGGAGGTGGTAGGATTGTAATGCAGCATGATGTGAAGCTGTCCACTGGGTATACTGACTCTGGGGCCTTCCAGGAGGTACAAAGTCAGCCATCACCTATGCCCTGCCTAGAACCATCCAACATGAGCTACAGAGCAATTTGCAGATGGCTGCTACTTGTGCTTGGCTTGGAAGTACCCAGGAGTGATCAAACCACGAACCAAGGAGGGCTGCTGCTAGTGTTGGGCCTGGGACCACTTAGCAAATTGTAGGGGGCTACGCAGAGGCCAGATGCTGCTTGTTTGAGAGATTTTAGGAAAGTCCAAAGCATGAGGCAAGAGAGGCCAGTTGTATGGGAAAGCTGCTGGAGATGGCTTGGATAGACCCACAAGTTGGGTGGGGCAGGGTCTCAGGGAATCACTAAGGTAGGACAAACAGTGTGAGCCAGGTTGATGGAGACTTGGATATGGCACCTACCTGTCAGCTTTGTGGTGGGTGTGGTCTTAGAAAAGGAACAATGGCCTCTGCCAGCACTTTCGTCTGTCAGAACAGTGTCCTCCCAGCTCTCACCCTTATACCAGACAATTCAGTTTCTCCCCTTACATCCCTGGCTCCTTCCAAGCTGCTGCTCCAGCACTGGAGCTCAGAGGGAGTGAGTCCAAAAAGTCTGTGTGTGGACCCTTTAAGAGGAACTGCCTGGGACTCCAGAAGCCTTCCAGTCTCACTCAGCCACAACCCCTACTGGTTTTCACAGCCAGAAGTTATGGGGACTTCTCTTCCTGGCACTGGAACCCTGGGCTTGGGACCTGGTGTTGGCTGGGACCCTTCGCTCCTCATGGGGGACCTCTGTAGCCGAGATATTCCTGTCAATTTTTATTTGCCACACTTGGGTATGGGACCAGCCTAATCCGCATCTCCATGCTTCTTACCAGTCTTGATGTGGCTTCTTTTTTAAATCCTTAGTTGTAGGATTCCATTCAACTATATTTCAGGCAGTTCTGAATGATGATTGTTTTGTTGTTTACTTGTAATTTTGATATGGTTTTAGGAGGATTCAAGTGCTACATTTACCTATGCCACCATCTTGACCTGACCCAACAATATTTTTTTTTCATTTCTTCTTTCTTCTCTTGGCCTTTAAGATATTATTGTCATACATTTCCTTTTCACATATGTTAAAATTCCTATAATGCATTGCTATTATTTTTACTTTAAACAATTTTATTTTAAAGAGATTTAAATAAAAAAGATTATTTATATTTACCTTTGTAATTTCTGTTTCCAGTGTCCTTTCTTCCTTTGTGTACATCCAGATTTCCTTGTGGTATCATTTTCATTCTATTTGAAACATGCACTTTGCTATTTCTTTTAGTGCAGGTCTACTGGTGGTGATTAATTATTTCAGGTTTTGATGCCTGGAAAAAGTCTTTATTTCATCTTTACTTTTATATCTAGTTTCAGTGCTTTTACCCAAATCAGTACTTTAAAGATGTTGTTACACTATTTTCTAGCTTATGTTGTTTCCAGTTAGAAATCTGCTACCTTTGTCTTCATTCCTCTGTTTATAATGTGTCTCTGTTTCTCCCCTTTGGCTCTGTTTCACATTTTTTCTTCATCACTGATTTTAAGCAATTTGATTATAATGTACCTTATTTTTCTTCATGTATTCTGAGCTTGGGGTTCATTGAGTTTCTTGGATTTTTTTTTTTTCTCCAAGCAGTTTAATTTGGCAGACCTGGGGATGGTGTGGACCCTGCATGTAAAAGAAGGTATTGGGTCTTTCGGTGATGAAGCCTGGCTTTTGCTGGTAATACAAGACCCAGTGGGGCTGCAGGAACTTGATCTTGGAGTTGTGGAACTACCTGACCACTGTAGGTAGCACCTGCTGTCCATGAACTCTTCCACCTTCATGATTTAAATTGAGTGGGCCTGAGTATGGCACTGGACACCCATGTTGTGATAGCACTGAGTGACAGTGCCCACAGTGGTCATGTCCTGATATACCTGGTGCATGTGGGTGCCACTGTGACAGTTGCATTGCAGCCAGATGCCCAAGTTCTTCACGTGCAGGGAGATTTCTCAAAATCTATTCCCAGGAGACAGAGAAGACTGAAGATTTCTTCCTCAGCTGAGACACAACGTACAAGAAGCTGGACCTGGTAATGACAAGATTAGATGCAAATATTCACATCTGTTGGAAAGATGGCATTTGGGTGTGGGCCGGCAAAGCCCCACTGCTTTGTACTCTTGCTTGAGGCTTTCATGGAACTCTCTCTATGCTTACCTCTTTCCACAAAAGAGCTTATAGTTTTCAAATTTGAAATATTTCAGCGATTACTTCTTGAAATATTTGTTGCCTCCCCATCCTTTCAAGGATGCCAATTACATTATATATATTTGCCCATTTGAGGTTGTCTCATGGTTCACTGATGCTTTTGTTCATTTTTTCCCCATCTTTAAAAATTTTTTTGTTTCATTTTGGATAGTTTCTATTGTTATGTTTTTTAGTTCACTAATCTTTTCTTCTGCTTTGTCTAATGCTCTGTTAATCTCATAGTATTTTTTCATATCACAGATTTTAGTTTTTATCTCTGGAAGTTCAGTTGTATCTTCTTTTTAAAAATATATATGAGTATATCTTCCATGCCTCTATTTAACATGTTCAATCTTCCTTTAACTTTTTCCTCTTATAATTCTGGAGTTTTTGATTTTTACATTTGAAAGTTTATTGTGTTAGGGGCATATAAGCTAATACTTTGTGTGCATATATATATAGTTACATGCACATACATATACATGCATATATAATCTTCTTGCAGCTTTTTATTTCTTTTAAAGATTTTTGCTTTAATTTTTGTTTTGACACTAAAATTACTAAAAATCACTAAAATTATTACTCTGTCAGTGTTCTTCTGGTTAGTGTTTGCCTGTCAAATCTTATCCCATATTTTTATCTTAAAATTTTCAGGGTCCATATTTATTAGGTTTATCACTTGTAAGCACCAGATAGCTGAATTTTGTTTTGTTTAATCTTATCATCAGTCTTTGAAAGTTAAATCTGTTTACAGAGTTAGTCATCAAAAAGAATCAGCAGGGAGTTATAAAAATAGCTAACATGGGGGCAAGAACAGATGCTTAAAGAACCCTTACAAAGGCCTTGGTCATGAGTCCCAAATTAATGGTTTCTGACTTCCTTTCTTAAATAGATGCTGGAATTCCTTTGGCTCCCATCCAATTGTCTTCTTGGCATATAGACCTGAAGATGCTGATAGAAAAAGATAATCTTACTTTCCTAATGTGGGAGGTTATACTCAAGGTGTTCTCCTGGTCTCCTGTCCCACAGGAGAATGGGTCTTTCAAAGCATTTATACGCAGTATTATTTTGTATTTTGCTTGAAAGTTAATTTTAAGCAGTCAATTTCTTTTTTAAGAAAGCTTTCTTAGTGTGTAGATTTTTAATTGTCTCCATATTCTTTAGTTTATGCAGTTGCTCATTTGACCATTCCTTTCTAGGTGGTTATACATTAAGTTTACTTGATCACTGTTAGGGTGAATTTTTAAATTCTAATAGACTATACACTGTTCAGGGTCATTTATAATGAATAAAAAGTAACATTCCTATTACATAAAAATAAAATAATTGTTTTTGTTAAATGAATTGGAAGATGTAGCATAATTAGACAATAGGCATTTGTATTCTCCTATTATTACTTTAGAGCTGCAAAAAATGGAAGTAATTTATTTCATCTTGGTAATGCTTCTTCTTTCTGGTCCAACAATTTATCAGAAATGTTAATCCAGCAGTAAGTAGGGAGGGGTATTGAGAGAAGAGAGGGGGATTTAAAATTAGCCTGGAAATATTGCACATCTCATTAAAAATGTAATCATGCATAAAATGAGATCAATGAAAATTTATCTAAAAGTGCAGGAAAAAGGCATTTTCTAGTATGATACTGGATTTAATAGACTGGATTTTAATTTAGTCAGTTTGCTACAAAAAAATCTCTCTAGGCTAAATAAAACAGTTTTCCCTCCCAGTTATTGTACAGACAGCTAATTTCAGACCCTTTCCTTCTGATATTCAATCTTATCTCCTGCTGGATATGGGTTCTGTATATTGCAGAATTTGTTTTCTTTACATTTTCCATTACTGCTTTCATTTGCATGATAAACGATTAGAAGTAGAAACAGGAAAAAAAAACTCATGCAGAACATTTCTTTATTAATTTTGTTTAAATTAGAGTAACTTTTTTATTCATCCTTCCTCTCCTCATTTAATAACCAGTGTATTTGAGAGTTATTTTAATATTTTGTTGTACAGCTAGAAAAATGGGTTACATATTTTTTATCTTGCACTTTCTTCAGGTAACATTTTATTTCATTCTCATATTTGTAGCTTACATTTTGGTTTTTGCCTTGCACTGTTAATGATACTGATGTTTTTTCCTTAAAAAAGACCCTTGTGTTTTAGGAGTTTAAGGTACTAGAGTTTAAAATATGTTGACATTGATGAACTTGAGGACCTTGAAGATTTATTTTGCAGATGATATCACAATTCTTAAGTAATAAATATGGTTTGTAAAATTGGGCTTCATTTATGTCTTCTGCCTTTTTGCTCTTAGCTATTTTTCTAGTCTGATAATTTAGAAATGTGAAATGATGTAACTGAACATATTAATGAAAATCATCTAATGCCTTCCTTTCCCCCAAGGTTCTAAATGAAAAGAAACTAGCTTTACCAATAAAAATTTGCCTGGGTAAAATTTGCCAGAGCAAAAATTATTGTACAAGCTGAATGAGTGGCTCCTGCAAAATTGGTCTATAAGAGAAGGACCTCACATGATCATTTTAGGATCATTCACATTAGATAACTTTTCTATTTCTCACACACATTTTAAGTAAATACTTTCCTGCTGTAAGAAAAATTAAACAGTACGGTTAATTGAATATCCTCTTGGTCATTCCTCCTATCCTACCCCCTTCCCTAAAAGTAACACACTGGTCAGCAGCTATCTTTCTTGACATTTTTCTCTGTAAACTATTTGCCTGTAGAAATATGTTTATTTTAATTTTTGTTAAATTATTCTATGGTGCAAGGTATTATACCATTTTATTTTTTATTATTTTATTTAATATTATGTCTTTGAAAACTTTCTTATTTCAGTACATATTAGTCTACTTTTTTTTGTTGACCTGTTACATAATATTCTATAACCTGGACCTAGAAAGATCTGGAAAGAACCTAAATATGCATCAATAGGAGAATGTCAACTAGGCAAACAGTGGTGCTATAATGACCTTTGTTTATACTATGTGCATCGTGGAAATATTTCTTTGGGATACCATGAAGTAGGAGAACAGGGTCAATGAGTGCACTTAAATTTTCCTCTGAGTACCATTTTACCCAAATCCCACATGTTTTATAATGCTTGTATTGTCATTCATTTCTAAATAGTTCATAAGATGTGCATGGATTTTTCTCTTAAACATAACAGTTATTATCATGGGGTTTTAAAGTTTCTAAGTCTAGATTTTTTCTGGCTATCTTTTTGATGATGAATCTAATTTTATTTTATTGTGATCAATCAATATGGCTTATATGATTTCTGCTTTATGGGAGTTGATAGGATTTTTCTTCATGACCTAATATGTGATCAATTTTCTTTTGTGAGTGCCCCTGTTTGAGAATGATCTTTATTATGTTCGATGTTCTCTTTTATATCTATTAGACCATCTTGCTAATTAGCTTATTCAAATATTCTATACTCTTACATTTTGCCCATTTATTTTATCTGCTGGTTCATAAAAGCTGTATGTTAGACATGCACAAAAGTTCATGAGTTCCTTTTAGTGTATTTACCTAAAATTCTTTCTTTTTTTCTGATACTAAGAATTGTTTAGTATATCTTTTATTATACAGTTATCTCTTTCTGTGATATCTGATTTTAGGCAACCTTTGGTTTTCTATTACAATATGAAAGTCTCTAATTTTTTAAAGATTTTATTTATTTATTTTTAGAGAGAGGGGAAAGGAGGGAGAAAGAGGGAGAGAAACATCAATGTGCGAGTGAAACATCAATCGATTGCCCCTCCCATGCTCCCAGCCAGGGACCTGGCCCACAACTTAGCATGTGCCCTGACTGGGCATCGAATTGGTGACCATTTGGTTTGTGGAATGATGCTCAACCCACTGAGCCACACCAGTCAGGGCGAAAGTTTCTATTTTTAGTAGATAATTGATCCTTCACCCAAATTATCATTACTGTTGTATTTATATCTATTTATATTTTCTGTTTACTTTCTCTGTTATACTATGCCTTCTTCCCCACCCCTCTTCTGTCTATTTTTGGTTGATTGGATTAATTTATTCCAGTTTTTCTCCAGTGGTGGTTTGTAAGTTATACCTATTATAACTATTCTTCCAATAATTACACTTATATTAAAAAAAATCGATTGTATGTCTTTCTGCTATTGTGTAGACTACCGACCTCTGCTTTGTCCCCAAATAAGGTGAAAATATTGGCGTATTTTTATTTCCATCACTTTCCACCTTCTCTGACAATTCTTAAGTCTTTAGTTCCAAAATGTTAAATTTTTTTGTTTGCTATCAACATTTCTTTAAATTTAATTAGTTTTACTGGTGGTTTTTTTTTGTTTGTTTGCTCATCCTTGTCCTTATATCCTGTCCTCTCCCCTCTCTCTTTCTTCCTCCCTGTATTTTTTTCCAGAATATATTCTTAAGAAATTCTTGTTAGAGAGTTTGTAGATGAATGCTTGCATATCTGAAAATGTTATTATTTTGAAAAATAATTAGAACTTCTTTAAGATATTAAGTTAAAATCATTTTCTCTTACAATATTAGTGATACCATTCCATTAGAAATCTGAAGTCAATTTTATTATTTTCTTTTAGGTTGTATGTTCATTTTTTTTTCTCTTTGGAACATTTTCAAAAAATTTTAAATTATAGGTTATACTTTTACCTAATTTACAGATAAAAATAATAAAAAGTTACACTCAGAATTCTTGCTCCCATTCCTTTTCCTTCCTTCCAGTTCTCGCCTCAGTAGGTAACAATTTTCTATTAGATTTCTGTTTATCATTTCTGTGTATCTTTACTCAAGGAAAGCAAGTGTATATTTCTATTTCCCCCTCTTTATTATAGAAAAGATAGCATACTATAAAAATTGCTTTGCATCTTGCTTCTTTTCAACAATGCATATCCTAAAGATCTTTCTGCATCAGTAAGTAGATATTCTTGAGCCTTTTATTTAATTGCATAGTATTTATTATTTTTAATCTTCATCTGAGAATATGTTTTTATTGATTTTAGAGAGAGAGAGAGTGTGAGAGAGAGAAACATTGACGTGAGAGAGAAACCATTATTGGCTGCCTCCTGTACACTCCTCGAATGTGGTCGAACCCACAACCTTTTGGTATATGGGATGACATTCCAACCAATTGAGCCACCTGGCCAGGGCCAGTTGCGTAGTGTTTAATTGGGTGGACATAGCCATAGCTTCTTTAACCAATACCCTGGATCATTTTCAATATTTTGCTGTTACAAATAATGCTATAATGAATAATCTTCCACACATGCCATTTTATATAAGTGCAGCTATATCTGTGGGATAGATTTCCAGGTGTAGGATTGTTAGATCAAAGGGTAAATGCATCCGTATTTCTTGTAGGGAGAAACAGATTCCTCTCCCTGGGGGTTGTACCATTTTACTTTCTCACTAGCAATGTACCTTCCATGACTGTTTTCCTCTAGTTTTAAGAGTGTTGTCAAAATTTTAATTTTTGCCAAACTGGTAGGTGATAATGGTATCTCAGTGTAGTTTTGATTTACCTTTAACTCACTATAAGCTAGGGTGAGACTTTTTATATGCTTAATGGCCATTTGTGAGTAGATAGGTATGTATGTACTTATGCATTTATTTACTTATGCTGAGGACTGTTTATGCCCTTTGTCCATTTTTTATTTTGGATTTTTGGCCATTTTCCCTTGGAAGTCTATGTAATCTTTATAAATTAGGGAGATTGGTCTTTATAATATAAGTTACAGTTTTTCCCCTCCCATATTAGTCACTTGACTTTCAATTTTGCTATGGTGTTTTTTTTTGGTGTGCTGAAGGTTTTGATTTTTATCCTGGCAAATTTACTAATTTTTCATTGCTTCTGGATTTTGAAGTCTAACTTATAAACAACTTCCCCACTCCATTTTAAAGGCATTTCTAGTGTTTTATTTTTTACCTTTAAACCTTTAATCCTTTTGAAGTTTATACTTGTATACAATGTGAAGTAGGGACAACTTTATCTTTTTCCCAGGTTGTTACCCAGCTGGTCTGATACTTACTAAAATGTCGTTCTTCAGCATAGTAATTTGAGATGTCATTTTTAGAATATAATTAATTCCTATCTACATTTCAATTTATTTCTGGACACTCTATTCTGTTCCATTGGCTCGTCTGTCTCTTCAGTCACTATTGTTTACTTGTAATTTGTATATTTTGATAGCTAGTTGGTCTACTCTTCCATCATTTTTCTTCTTTTTCAGAGTTTTCCTGGCTATTTAAAAATTTTATTTTTCCATATGAAATTTATAATAACTTTGTCTAGTTCTAAAGAAAAAGACTCCATTGGTATTTTTTTGTATTGCATTACATTAACTTAGGGAGAATTGACTTTGAGTCTTCCTTTCCAAGAATAATAGTATCTCTTTCTTATACTGCTTTTATCCTTGATAATAATTCAGTTTTCCTCGTATCACTTGGTTTTGTACTTTTCTTGTTAAGAGTGTTGTTAGCTGCAAATAAAGTCTTCCCTTCCATTGTATCTTCTGTTGTTTTATTATATAAAGGGTATTTATTTCTTTTACATTAATTTTACATACTGCTATCTTACTGAAGTATATTTTTCAGATGATTTATTTGGTTTATTACTATAAAATATCACCTAAAAACCGAGATAGCTTTGCCTCTTTCCAATCTTATACTTTTAGTTTCCTTTTCTGTTCTAATTGTGTTGGTCTAATACAGCATTAAATGTAGAGATGACTGTAAGCATCTTCATGCCTAATTTTGGCATGAATGCTTCCAGTGTTTCTCCATTATATCAGAAGCTGACCTCTGGGCTGATTGTGTGTGTGTGTGTGAACACTTATGCGTACTCTTGCCTGTTCAGATCCCCACCGCAGCCCCAGAGGTCACTAGCAAACAGTTCCCGCCCATACTGCAAGCTTCCTGCCTTTCTCTGCTTGAGCACATATTCTGGCTGTGGGAGAGTGCTGGTGGCCCCTATGCAGGTCAGACTGGGTATCCTATAGAGCTGCTGTCCCCAGGAGTGAGCCCCCAACCAGTGAGGTTTGGAAATTAATGGATAAATATTGCAATCTCTTCACCCTTCTGGGATATAACTCAGAGGTGTGCTCCATATAGCCTCTCAAGAGTACTGTACTCCAGAAGGCCTGGAAAAAAAGATAGGGTATGTGGAGAGCCATCATTGTTGCCCAGCGTGTGGAATATGGCAGGACCTCTGTGTATTCATTATGTGGAAAGGTTGCATAGGGCTAGATTAGAGGAAGACAGGGCTCTAATCTTACCCTGAATAGCCCTCAGTGCCCAGCTGTGTTGAGCCTTGGATGGTCTTCTCTAGAAGAATCCATCTAAGGACAGAAGGAGTGAACGCCAAGAGCTGCTGTAAAATCAAGGCATCTTTCATAGCACATGTTTAAATGGAAGCAGAACTTGTTCTGGAATCTTTTAGGATTTCTTTGTATCTTTGACATTTTGAAAACTCACCACAGTTGTTCACGTGTGCGCATGTGTGTGTGATCATCTCCCCAACACATCCTTCTTGGTTTTTTTCTCCTTTCACTCCTGTTACATAAATTTAGAATTTCTGGATCTATTCTTTAAATCTCTACTTTTATTCCTTAATTTCTGTAGCTTTTGTTTCATGTTTTGAGAAAATTCTTTAGGTATATTTTCCAGTCAACTGGTTTAATTTTCAGCTTTGTCCATTTTGCTTTGTAGATGATGTACTAAGAGTTCAGTTTTAGAGATTTTAAAAAAGACTTTTATGAAAGAGCAGTTTTAGGTTCACAGTATAATTGAAATATAGATACAGAGATTTCCTATATCTCCACTCCCTACGCCACATGCACAGCCTCCTCATTATCATCATCACTGGATACTACATTTGTTACAGTTGATTAACTGGCAGTCCATAGTTTACGTTAGAGTTCACTCGATATTGTATGTTCTGTGAGTTTGGACAAATGTATAATGACATGGATCCATCATTATAGTATCATACAAAGTATTTTCTCTGCCCTAAAAATCTTCCATATTCAGTCTAATCATACCCCTTTCTCCCAACTTTTGGAAACCAAAGTTGGGAGAAAGGGGCATATTTTTACTGTCCCCACAGTTCTGCCTTTTCTAGAATGTCATATATTGGAATCATGCAGTGAGTAGCCTTTTCAGGTTGGTGACTTTCACTTAGTAATATGTATTTAAGGTTCCTCCATGTCTTTAAAAATTTTATTTATTTTTTATTCATTTTGTTTAAGATTTTATTTATTTATTTTTAGAGAGAGAGGAAGGGAAGGAGAAATGGAGAGAAACATCAATGTGTGGTTACCTCTCACCCACCCCCTACTGGGGACCTGACCTGCAACCCAAGCAGCCCTGACTGAGAATCGAACTGGTGACCTTTTGGTTTGCAGGCTGGCGGCACTCAATTCACTGAGCCACAGCAGCTAGGGAAAAAAGAAAAGTTTTTTTTAAAAACCCAGGACATTCCTTTTATTGCTTTGAGAGAGAGAGAGAGAGAGAGAGAGAGAGAGAGAGAGAGAGAGCCATCGATGAAAGAGAGATGCATTGATTGGTTGCCCTCTCACACATGCCCTGACAGGATTGAACCTGCAGCTTGGACATGTGCCCTGACTAGAGTTGAACGATGCTCCAGCCAGTGGAGCCACACCAGCCAGGGTAGTTCCTTCCATGTCTTCTCATGACTTCATGGCTCATTTCTTTTTAGTGCTGAATAATCCATTGTCTGGATATACACATTTTATTTATCCATTCACCTACTGAAGGACATCTGGGTTGCTTCCAAGTTTTGGCAATTATGAATAAAACTTCTGCAAACATTGTGTATAGGTTTTTCTGCAGGCATGTTTTCAAATCCTCTGGGTATATACCAAGAAGTGCAGTTGCTGGATTGTTTGTTTAGTTTTGTAAGAAATTCCAAAACTGTCTCCTAAAACAGCTGCACCTTTCTGCATTCCCATGAATAATGACTGATAGTTCCTATTGTTCCACATCCTTGTCAGCATTTGGTATTGACAGTGTTCTGGGTTTTGGCCATTTTTATAGGTGTATAGTGGTATTTCATTGTTTTTTTATTTTGCGTTTTCCTGATGACTTATAATGTGAGCATATTTTCATAGGCTTATTTGCTGTCTGTATACATTCTAGTGTTTGTTAAGGTTGTTTGCCCACTTTTTAAATCAAGTCATTTTCTTAATGTTGACTTTTAAGAGTTCTTTATATTTTGGAGTCCTTTATGAATGTGTTTTGCAAATATTTTTCTCCCTATCTGTGGCATATCTTCTCATTTTCTTAATATTGTCATTGGCAGAGCAAAGTTTTTAATGTTAATGAAGTCCAACTTATCAATTATTTCTTTCATGGCTCATATCTTTGGTGTTTTATCTAAAAAGCCATTGCGGTACCCAATGTCATGTATATTTTCTCCTATGTTATCTTCCAGAAGTTTTATAACTTCTCATTTTACATTTAGGTGTATGATCCATTCTGAATTAATTTTGTGAAGGGTGTAAGGTCTGTGACTTTTTTTTGTATGTGGATGTCAATTGTTTTAGCACTATTTGTTTAAGAGACTACCCTTGCCCTATTATACTGCCTTTCTTTCTTTGTTGAAATCAGTTGATTATGTTGTGGGTCTGTTTCAGGGCTTTCTATTCTGTTTTGTTAATCTGTTTATCTCATTGACAATTTTTTAATTTGCTTTATCTCTAATTTGTTTTCCTCATAAGTGCCTACTCTTGTTTTATGGATGCAATGTTCTATCATATATATTTATAAATATATATATGTTTATTCATCACTTTATTGATATATAATTCACATGCCAAAAATGCACCCTTTCAAAATGTACAACTCAATGTTTTTTACTGTATTTATTGAACTGTGCAATTATTACCACTGTGCAGATAGAGCTGACTTCATCTTAAAAAGCCAACTCCATAATCTACCTGAAATCTTGTCTGCCCACCCCCATCTCTGGAGTGTGGACAGAGGCTCCAGGTAAATCATATACTATCACTAATCCTTCCTCCACCATTTAACCCTTCCTCTGGAGAAAGGCGTCCTCAATATTTAACTTGCTCTGGTGCCATAGCTCCTGGTATCTGTTCCCTTTGTTCCCCACAAACACCCCTGTACTCCTTTTAGAGTATGTAGGCCCATTTCTTAGAGGGGTATAAAACAAATGGCCTGGGGTGTGAAAGGTGCAGGGTCCATTTTTGTCCTGCTGTTGTTTCCCAGGATTGCATTTCTGTGAGTAAGCTCCTTGTTAAAACTCTTTAAAATGGCAAGCTGGACTTATCTGAGTTATTCTTTGACCTCTTAACTCATTTAGCATTTGGGGTCCCATTTTGCATACATGGCCTTTTCATGAAACAACCACTATCTAATTTCAAAACATTTTCATTACTTCAAAAAGAAACCCTGTACCCATTAGCACTTTCCATTTGCTCTTCCCACAGCTCTTGGTGATCATAAATCTACCCTCTGTCCTTATAGTTTTTCCTGCTGTGGATATTTCCATATAAACAGGATCATGCAATTATGTGGCCTTTTGTGACTCACTTTTTTCACTAAGCATGTTTTCAAGGCTCACCCATATTGTAGCATGTATTTCACGAATTTCATTCCTTTTTATTGCTGAATAGTATTCCATCACATGGATATACCACAATTTATTTATTCATCAGTTGATAGACATTTGAGTATGATGAGTAGTGTTACTATGAACATTCATGTATAACTTTGTGTGTGAGCACATGTTTTCAGTTCTCTTGAAACTTGTGTGGCATTGCTGGGTCATATGGTACCTCTATGTTTAACATTTTGAAGAACTGTCAAAATATTTTATAGAATTCCCACACAATTTTACTATCCCGCAGCAATATATGAGGGATTCACTTTCTTCATGTGTCAGTTCTTCCTCTTTTGCATACTTTTCTTTTGTGGTATTGGTTTTCCTAATGTTTAGTTATTCTTCATTGTATGTTATTCTTTATATTGGAGATTCCCTGGTTGTTGTTGTACACAAATAAGTTTTGGATGTTTATTATTCAGTACTAGATAACAGTACTGCATACATACTCTTTATATACACATACACACATATATACACACACAGATATAAATTTATATATATTTATAAAAATATACATTTATAAATATATGTGTATATTTATATGTACACACACACATATATACATTTAAGATTTTTTTTTTTTTAGAGAGAGGGAAGGGGAGGGAGAAAGAGATGAAGAGAAACATTGATGTGTGAGAGAAATATCTATTGGCTGCTTCCCTCACATCCCCAAACAGGGACCTGACCTGCATCCCAAGCATGTGCCCTGACTAGGAATTGAACTGGTGGTCCTTCAGTTTGCAGGTTGATGCCCAACCAATTATGGCACACTAGACAGGGCCATACATACTCTTAAACCACAATGAACCAGGATGCTCAGAAAATGGAACTGCATCTTCCTAGTAAAAGCAAGTACAACAACCAAAAATAAAAACAGAACAACAAAAACAAAACAAAGCTCACTTTACTTAAATTCTTGTGGTTAAAGATTTTTAAAAAACAAAAAATACATGAGCTTATGCTCTTGCTTTAGAAAGTATATTTATAATGTAATATAATACTGGATTCTTGAGGATTTCAAAGATCAAATCTTCTTGTGTGATCTGTTGAGTATATGTGGTGCAGGTTGGGGATTAGGATTTTTTTAGTGCCTTGCTGAATGGGCTGTGTGATCTCTCAGCAGTTTCTTGAGCATGTTGAGCCCCTTCTATGTCCAAGCATCTTCTGTGCCAATCTCTCCATTTAGAATGCCACTTTCCTTGCCACTTTACTTGTCTTGATTCCAGGGACCACCTTTGAGGTAGAACCCAAGTCAGTGCTGGAGATATGGAAAGCAGGTCCAGGCTTTAGGGGGAGAGGCTGTTGAGAACCAGTCATGGTGTCTGGGCCTCTAACAGGCATTTTGGAGGCAAGGCAGTGCTCAGTATGGAACGTATTGTGCAAAGGCTGAAATCTAGTCTCACTACCATGAAAAACATGGCAGAACTTAGGGGTAAAGACTATGGGTATACCTGTGTCTGAGAATGACCCCTGGCCCAAGAGAGCTGAAGATTAGGAAAGCAAAGTGAATTATAAACGTGAGTGACAGTGGAGCTGGACCTAAGCTGTGAATCCTGAATTGGCTATAACTGACTCATTGGATTTGTCTTCCATATGCATAAGATGAAGGTGACACCTTTCTGGGCATACAAGGATGACATGCCCATGACTTTATCAACGTCATCAGAAAAGAGAGAGGTATTGTAAATTTGTTCTTTCTCTGATGGGATTCACAGGCTATTTTTTTTAAGCAATGGTTTTAAAATATTTAGATAGTTTGAGAATTCACTTACTAGAGTAAATGGTACCTTCTTTGAGTTTTCATTGCGCTTGGAAGTGTGTTCTTTATAGATAGTAGTTTTTAATATATTTTAAATAATAGAATTTAAGTAGGTGCCTAGGCTATGAAAATGTAATACATGTTTTCTCAGTGTTTCAAAGTTTAATCAAATAGTCACCAAATAATTATAACAGGTAGTACTCAAAAAGTAATGTGGTTTCTAAATTACATGAGTCCCACTGGTTTTAATTTCAAACTAGTAATTTAAAGATTTTACTCAGTAATGCACAAGGTAATATTATAAAAATATTTCATATAACTAAATTGATTGACAAACTATTAAAATCTAGGATTTTGTGAACCACCTGAGCCCATTGAATTTGATACTCATGCTATTTCAAACTTGGGCTATTCCCACAAGTCACCTTTAATGTCCCTTCTTGGTAATGGCCCTCCCTTTGCTATCCTCTTGTGCATCTTAATAACCTCATTAATATCCATTTTGAACTATCTTTCTCCAGTGAGTATTATTCCCAGTCATCCTTTATAGCAGAAATATCAGGATTTCATTGTTTCAGTGTTGTCACACAGCTTTTCCATTTCACTTTCTGTAAGGTGAACCCTAAGATGGGTTCCAGAAAGTTGGTGTGGAAATAAACAGTTTCCTGCTTAGGGGTCCTACATTTCTCTTCTACTCTGAACCACAAGATAGCCAAAGTGGCTCATATTTATTTCATGGAAGCTTGATCATATATCTTTATGCTAACTACAGTTCTCACTATGAGGTTTTCTGTATAAATCCATGTTATTTTTTTCCTCCAGAGTAAGCACTTTTTGGTCAGGGAATCCCAATCCTATGGGAAGTTAATGTCTCATGACCTCTGATATTACTCTATAAAAATAGTATTTCTTAAGTAGTGACAGTTCCTTCTGGTCACTATAAGAATATGTGGTTTCAGCACTTTTTTATTTTTATTTTTTACTTTAGGTCATTTATAAATCATAATTGTTGAACGAAATGGCTCCCATATTTTGTGGAGTAATACTTTCTTTTTCTCCCTGATTACATTTTATTTCAATAGTTGTCTTCTGCTGTCTCATCAGAGATATTCCATAACACATACCTCTCTAGGGCTGACTTCTCAGAATCTGAATGCTTCAGGTCTGTGATACAGGAAAAATAGGAATCATGCTTTTCAATATCACTTATGACCATCAGTATTTGGCACAAGAGTTGGAAAAATGCTTTGGGATTTCTGGAGAATAGGTACTTCATAATAAATGCACGAAGTTATTATGTCATCTCTTGATCTATGTAATGTTACAGTGAACATCAATGCAGATTATGCTTTCCCATCTGTTCTATGTATTATCTCCTTAAAAATTTCCCTGGTTGGACTATATGGGATTTACCTTTATGGCATTGTCTATTTGCTTTTATATCTCTATCAGCCCATTTTTCTCCAACTGGACTGTGATCTCACCACTTTTTAAGGTCTCCAGATTCATGTTGCTTTTATGGTTAGATTTACAAATGAATACTAATCTGTAACATTCTTGGACCCTTGAAGAATGAAAAAGTTTTTTCCATATTATGTAATTATTTAAAGACAAAGCATACATTGTCTAGTGGGAAGGCTTTTTTGTTTTACTTTGGGCAATGTATTATATGTACACATAATTTGGATTTTTTTAGAAAACATGCTTGTGACCTATTGAAAATGAAGCTTAGGGTCAGGGATAGAGGAACTTATTTATTTATTTATTTATTTCTTCACCGAAGTATATGTTAATTCATTTTGGGGGGTGGCGGGGGGAGAGAGAGAGAGAGAGAGAGAGAGAGAGAGAGAGAGAGAGAGAGAGAGAGAGAAAGAAACACATTATGTGAAAGAGAAACATCGATCAGATGCCTCCCAAATGTGCCTGGACTGGGGATCAAACTTGAAACCTTTTTGGTGTGCAGGACAACAGTCCAGCAAACTAAGCCACTGAGCCAGGGCGTATGGTCTTGTTTTTAACAGGCCCAGTTGGATAATCCAGGATAATCTCTTTATTTTAAGGTCAAATGATTAGCAACCTTAATTCCGTCTGCAGCCTTAATTCCCCTTTGCCAGGTTATATAACATATTTGCAGATTCTGGGAAATAAGACACAGACATCTTTGGGGAAGAGGCGTTATTCTGAGTACCACACACTACTTACGAGAAAGAAGAATAATCCAATTCCTAAAGAAAGACAAATTCCAAGGCATCTCCTGAAATGGAAACTATGTATGAGTATGTTAGAATAGTCACATACTTGTTAAGAAAAAAGGTGACAACACCTGTTCTTTTGGTTTATTGAAGCGTAGCTCCCATGTAGGGCAAGCAAGGTCCCCAACAGATACCTAAAAATACCAACAGTTGGGATTAGTTTACCATATTTCAGGAAACTATCTTGATTCTAGAATTCTTTCTTTGTCCACTAAGCACCATCTTTCATGCATTGAGGTGGTGGAAAGTTGACAGTCCTGTTTATATAGATATGTTACCCATAGAACATGTTCACAAATGTAGTTTGGTTGAAACCCCTTTGCCCTGCAACTCTGGCCTCAAGTGATCTATGTATGAATATACAAATATAACAAACTGCACAATAGAAACCTATAATATCTCCCTGAGGAATAGCAAATGTAAATTCCTGCTTTGCTTACCTGGTAGCAAGATATACCAAAGAAGGGAAAGTTAACTTCTGAACCTGATTCATCACTTTTATTGAAGTTAAATTCTTTTGTTTTAATGCACACTTGATTGAGCAAGCATTTATTGAGGCAGTTATGTTTTGTAGGAGAAAGACAGTTGAAGAAAGAACAAATGAATCTAATGTAAATCAAATACTTATCCCTTTTATAGGTACTACAAAGACTTAAATGTGTGTTCTTAATGGTAATTTTTACAAAACTCCAATAGGAGGCTTTGACAGTGATTGTTTCGTTGGGGAGATGGGTTTTTCCTTTCACATGCTAATCCCCTGCTCCTGGTGATATTTCTCTCCTGACTGCAGTCAAGGAATTGAATAATTTATGGAATAAATTTTGTTGTAAATTTATTGTGTCACAAGCAGGTTGTAATTTCACTAACAGTTCACTTAAGTTATTAAGTTTAAGAAAAATGTGGTTGATAGGATAGTGCATTTGGAGGATTTTTTCCCCCCTCCCAGCAAGTTCATATCTTGTATATTTTCAAAACAGAGTACTTGCCTAATTTTTATTCAGAATCTGATATGCAAGAAGGAAGTGCACATTAACATAAGTGGAATTGCATTTGCACACTGTTGTTGAATTTTGTAAGTCGTAAACAAATTATCGAAGATTTTCTAGAGACAGAAATAGCATTAAACCAACACTGCTGTGGTACCGCTGCCATTGTTTCCTGAATTACTGTCCCCAGCTTGCTGATGAGGAACGAAGAGCTGGCAGCATAAAGGCGAAGATGCTCCTGGGAGGGAAAAAAAGCCACATAAATCCCTTTAAATTGTACATCTACTCTGAGGTTAAAACAATGGCAAATTATTATTCCCTCAAATCTTATGCAATCCAAGTGGACTATGAGGAGAATAAGAAAAAAAAAGATCTTTAAAAATCTCTCTCAGGGGTATCTGATTGGCCTCCATCTACATTTACAACGTTCTCAGGCTTCTTTTTTTTAATGGCTGTTCTGCTGTGATAAGAGGCCACATTTGGCCACTGCAGAAACCCTTTGCTTGGTTTCTGCGCCCAATGTTTCAGCATTCAGCAAACACACATTTAAGGTCTACTGTTATTTACATTGAAATTTTTCTATTGACCCTGCCAGTGTGAATGAATTTCAAACCAGTTGTTTCTTTCTCTATATAGATGATTTCCCTAGGTTCTTGGTGGGGGTTACTTTTAATTCCTCCAGGAGTTGCCTCTATTCTTGTTAACACCCTGAGGATTTGCTTTCTGTTTCTCCCCTTGTCGCCTGGTGTGTGGCCCCCTCTTTCCACCCTGGGTATTCCAACCCTGAACAGGGACGCTGAATAATAACCACTATTCTTAAACAGAAATACATTTTAAACCTTCAGAATAGCCATTTTCACCATCTGTTATGTACAATCTGAAAATGTGATGTGAAAACAGGTTATAATTAACTAAAAATGGGCAAGACTCTGTGTCTTAATGCACTATGTAACAGGGTACAGAGTGGGGGTCCTCTGAAAATAGCAGAGAGTATCTCCCCACAGCCCTTGACTGGGGCAAAAGGGAAGCGGATGATATGGCGGTTAAGATATTTTGCATAACAATGGCAAGTTAATAGCTATGCCTTTCCTGAAGGGAAAAGAATCCTGGCCTACTGGGAAAGGTGTACGTAACTTTAAGAGCATATATATAGTGACTTGTGACAGAGCCAAAGGCGGTGGATGCCCATCCTGGATGCCCGAGTCACTGGGAACTCCTGCCCTGACTGAAGATGGCAGCCAAAAGAAGGTAAAAGATACTGGGGAACAGGCAAAAATGGTGGATGCTAACACATCATAGGAGGGGCTGGATCTGAGGTCACATAAGAAGTTCTGAGCTGAACAGGTAAATGAGGGCAGGCTGAAAGAGAAGAGGGGGTCTACCACAGGCCTGATATGTAAGGAGAGAGTCCACCGTGAAGAAAAGAGGTCCGGCGTAAGTGGGAGAGACATGGGAATGCACTATGAGGCCTGGTTGGAGAGAAGGTCAGACTAGAGACGACAGTGTGGCAAAGCTGATGGAACTGTGGTGACCTGCCTAACCAAGCATGGATTTGTGGGAGATACTTGGAGCTGAACTGTGACCAAGAATGCTGAGTTGCAGACTTCGGCTTCTCTGAAGGACATACAGAGAAGTCACTCTCTTGGGACTGTTCCTCCCTGGACCCCACCATGACGCAGTGAAACACGGCATATGTTTTCCTGAACCACGCCTTGGAGGCTGAAAACAGCACACCGCAGATCCTGAAGGAGAGAGCTGCTGCCAGAGGATGGCAACTCTGAAATCCACAAGTACACATTCCAGAGAGAATGGAGATCTTTTTGCCCAGCTGGCTTAAGAACAGATAAGGTTATGGGGAACTTCTGGGCATGGTTTTGGCCTGCAGCCTTTTGGGGAGTAAGGGAAGTGCTGGGTCTTGTGAGAGAGGAGGGCTCTGAGCAGGAGTGCTCTCAGCGCCTCTCCCCCATCACCCTGCCAAGGTTGGAACTCTTAATAATAACCTGTTTCCTTCAACACTAATTGTTGGGTCATGTGTCAAGGTTCCATGTGGCCTTGGTTTGCTCAGTTATGTTTAGATTGAGGAAATATCCTCTCAAATTTCCATAAAAAGCAATATAGCGTATACATCTAAAAAAATTAATAGACTTTACTTTTTGGAGGATTTTTGGGTTTACAAAAAATTGAGAAAAAGTACAGAGCTTCCATATGCTCCCCCATCCCCTGCCCTCTGCCCATTTCCCTTGTTAACATCTTGCCTTCGCGTGCTACATTTACTACAAATGATGAGCTGATGTTGTTACGTCATTATTCACCAAAGTCCATAGTTTACATTGGGGCTTACTCTTGGTGTTGTACCTGAAGGGAAGGAAGAAACTTTTTTTACCCTTTGATGTACTGTCAGCTGGCCTACTAATTTACTCTACATGAGACTGATCAACAAGAGAAAATAACCAAATTTAATTACATTTGTACATATAGGAACCCTATATAACATGAGAAAGTTACTGACTCAACATACATGAGTTTCAGACAGGAAGGGAAAATGAAGTATATATGACATTCTGAGTTAAGGATGAGTTAATGCACCTTGGGCCTTCAGAGGGGAAGAAGGTCATTTGCTTGATGGTAAGAAGAATAGATGTCCAGTAATTAGAAGTTTGCCTTACCCTGTAGATAAGTCATACAAAGTTATTTCTGGTGTTAACAGTTACTGCAGGCAAGGTTCCTAATTTAAATTCTTTGAAGGAGAGGTAAAAGTTTCTCATGAGCCAGTAGTGTCTTGATTGCCTTCAGCTCAAAATAATTCACATGCCAAAGTGGCACATTTTGAGCAGGCCTGTTGTGAACCTTGCATGTGTTCTGTGGGTTTTGACAAATGTATAATGATATGTATTCACCATTACAGTATCAAATTGAACTGCCCCTGTGCTCCATCTGTTCATCTCTACCTTTCCCACCCTGCTCCCTGCCCTCCCCCACCACACATATCAAACCTCTGGTAACCACTTATTTTTACAGCATCCATAGTATTGGCTTTTCCTGAATATCGTATAGTTATGTTACCAGTGAAGGGGGTTTTCTCCCTCTTCCCCTAAGATTGAAGTCAAGAAAGGAGGCAAAACAGATTCAAAAGAAGAGTTTCCTGAAAACAAAGTGGAGGGAAAGGAGAAAGGGAGAGAGCTTGATGCATCAAAGGTTCAGATACTAATGAGGAATATGGCTCCCTGAACCTCTGCCAGGGTCTGGCTTATGTAGGGCTGGGTTCTTCACACAGGCACAGAGTAGATTTCTTTGCTTCCCAGGTTCCTGCTGTGCACTGGTATGATACGCACAGGTACAGAGCAGGAGCTCTTTGCTTTCCAGGTTCCTGTGTTGGCTGATATGGACCAGTGCAGGTGTAGAGTGGAGTTCTTTGGGGAGTGCCTGAAGAGAAACATTAAACTTATCTAGGAGAGGCTTAAAACAATAATTGAAGAGCATCCCCATTTGTTTAAGAGAGACTCAGCCTGTCTTAGTTGGAATTGTACAGTGGGTAGCCTTTTTAGATTGGCTTCTTTCACTTAGCGATATGCATTTAGAATCCATTCATGTCTTTTTTAGGGGACAAAAAACTTCCCTATACTCTCCTAGGGTCTTTTGGTCTAATAATTAAATTGACAAATTAACAGGAAAAAAACAAGTTTAATTTTGTTTGTACAGGACTCTCACGTAGACACGAGAGGCTCAAAGACAGGCAATTGAGGCTTACATGCAATCCTGAGCTAAGGGGAAAGGTGAAGGGGGTAGAGGTCTAAGGCTCCAAAAAGAAGGAAAATTCACAGGATGATGAGAAGAGCAAATGTTTGGTAAACAAATGTTTGCCATGGGACACAGAGGAATTTGAGCAAACAGGCTCTTTTGAGCTCCCCCAGCCTGCCACACTTAGCCCCATACTCTTTGTAAGTATCTCTGGTGATAGCTCTTCCTGGATCAGACCCTCTATCTAAAATAAATCCTTTTAGGCAGTTAAGGGGGAGGCAAAAAATTCTTCCTGAGTCTTTGGGCCTCCAATTGTCTTCAGGTCAAAATAATCCAGATGCCAAAGTGGCACATTTTGGGGCTGCCTATTCTGTTCCCTTTCAATAGCACATTTCTTTTTCATTGCTGAATACTTAGCTTCTCACTGGGTAACATTGAGCGGGAGCTCAGATTTTTCTGATATGGAAGAAAAGCTAAGGAGATTGATCTTTGCTCTCCTGAGTCCAGCCTAGCATCTTGTGTTTTCTTCACCACTGATAACCTGGGTTATCAGTGATTATCAGTTAAGTCACCAGCATAATGTATGTCCACAAAATAATGAGACAGATTTAACAGTCCACATGGGAAAATCAGACTCATTAATCTGATTACATTTTATATATTCCTGTAGTGGTTTCCCTTGGTTAATTATAAATGACATTTTATGTCTATTCTCTGGCTCTCTAAGAAGAGACTTGTTCTTAATACTTTAAGTATAGATTTGGTCTGAAACCAGCTCAGGTAAGTAGTAATTCTTTGTGTCTATACCTCTCTAATATCAGGCACATGGTCAATCCACACTTTTGAATACATACTAGATATTAGGTACCAATATATATACTGGGAAGAGATTGGTGAATAAGATGGAGCTTACAATATTATATTGTAAACATTTGAGAGGTAATAAGTAAATAAATACACAAATAATCAATATAATTTAGGTCCTGAAAGAAAACAGAGTAATGTAGTGGAGTGGCCATGTGCGTGCATGCATGTGAATTTGTATATTTTATGTGTGGATGTGTTACCAAATATGGACTGGTTTTGGGGGGGAGGGCCCAGATATTGTTACCAAAACAATGCCCCACCTTCCCTGGGGTCCCTCTGTTCTAGGTTCTTTGTCTGCCGCCCTTAGAAATTATGGCTTTCAATGGTAGACTTTGGTGAAAAGGAAAGGAACTATTTATTCAAAAGTTACACAGGTTTTGAATAATGGCTAAATGTTGCTGTTAAATCTCAAAATCCCTGTAGAACACCCACCAACACACACAGTCCTGACTTTCCCCCCTTTGCCCAGTCAGACCAGTCAGGGCTATTGTCCTTCAGGAGAAAAAGAACAAAAGTCTGTAGCTTGGCTAGGCAGGCGTCTCACAAATGGTTCCCAGCACCATCAGCTGTGTAGCCACGATCTCCAGTTCTTAACCCAAAACCCACGTGGCACCTTCTCATGACCCACTGGCAAGAGTCCTTTCTCCACTTTCCTTCCCACATGGTCTTTGCAGTTCCCCTGTGGTGTGGAATGAACCATCTCTCAGCTCTCATGCACATGCACTGTAATGTGGGGAGCTGCCTCCCAGTCAGCTTCTGGGTTAGTTAAGCAAACCTTCCTATTTAGCCTTGTTGATATGCAAAATATTAACCTTTGCATATGAGATATGAAGCTATCCTGCTGTTGTTGACATGCAAAATGACTCTCAATGACCCTACTCCAAGTCAGGTATGTAGCTGGCCTGTTATTGATATGCAAAATAACTCTCAGTGGCCCTGCTCAAGCCTCCCATCCTCCATGGTGGCCAGCCTTGTGGGGGTGGGGGTGGGAGAATATCCTATATTTTTCTTGGACACCCCACATTCTGGACACTGTTACATATTCCCCTTTGGGGGACCCTGGCTGGACCCCGTTACAGATGTATGTGTGGTGTGTACATGCATGTAGTGTACGTGTGTGTGTATGTGTGTGTGTGTCAGGAGGCAGGTTGCAGCTGCTTTTGCTAGGGTGTTTAGGAAAGGCATCTCTAAGGAGGTGGCATTTATCTGGCAATCAGCAGGCAACCATGTGTAGATGTGGGGAAGGACATCTACACAGAAAGAACAGCAAGAGCTGTAGTCCTCAGTTGGAGCTGGGTGTGTCCCAGGAACTGAGAGAAGGCTGATATGACTAGGACAGGTTAAGTGATGGGGGAACTGAGATGTAAGAAAGGTAGATAGGGGCTAGATCTTATCTGACTTTTCAGGCTGTGATCAGAAGTTTTTGTTCTAAGATGTATTGGGAACAGTTAACCTTATCCAAAGAGAGGGTTGGCCATTGCCCTCAGCTCCCGAGAGCTCCTTAGAATGCTCTGCTTAATAAGAGTGTCTTTGTTTACCTAGGGGTCTTGAGCCATAATAGATAGTCTAATGATGTGATTTATGGTGGTGACTTTGGGCTCTGTAGTTACCAGTTCAACCTTCAGAGGGACTAGAGACTAATGGTCAGCCACATGAGCAATCAACCATGACTGGGTGACCAAACCCCAATAAGAGCTCTACATACCAAGCCTCAGATGAACTTCCATGGTAAAACTCCATGAATATTGTCACCCATCATTGCTGGGAAAACTTAGTGTTATACATGATTCCACCAGGAAAGGACAACTGGAAGTTCTGTACATGAAACTGGCCTAGACTTTGTCCCATGCTCCTCTTCACTTGGCTGATTTCAGTCTATATCTTTTCACTGTAACAAACTGTAACCATGAACATAAAAGCTTTTAGTGAGTTCTGTAATTTTTTTCAAAGCAAAATATCAAACTTGCAGGTGATCTTGGAGACCCCCAAACTTGCAATTGGTGTTACAGTGTAGGTGATCTTGAGTACCCCTGAACTTCGTGATTGGTGTTAGAAATGAGAGTGATCTTGGAGAGCCCCTCTATCTTGGCCCCCTTGCTCAAATTCTGTAGCGGTTTTTAACAAGGAATCAAAAAGTAAACCTGCCCTGAAATACTTTTTACCTCACACCCAACAGGAAGATAAAGCAAGTTCTTAAAGAAATACATAATGAGGTGAATAATGAAATTTAAATACAAAGTGTTCTAAGGTGAGGAGAGGTTTGAGGAGTACAAATCATATCTTGTGGGTGGATGGGGAGCTGTGATGTTTAGGGGAGGATTAGGAAAGGCAGTGTGCTACAGTCAGCTTTATTGCCTCTGCAACCTCTCATTACATTTTCGGCAATTTTGCCTGCTGATTGGTATTACCCTAATAACTTGAAATCTTCCAGAGTGGGAGTATTTACACCACAGAAATTGACAAACTTTGCAATTTAGGGTTCCCTCCACCCAGAGCTATTTGTTAAACACTTACCAGCATCCTACTGGAAACCTGGTTGGGGACAGTTGCCCTTAGATGAACCTGGGATGGGAAAGGGAAAGCTCTCTAGGTAGAGGGTCTAGCTCACATCCAAGCGGGGAGGTAAGAAAGGATGTGTGTGTGTGTGTGTGTGTATAGAACAATGTAAAGGTCAGTATACCTAAGCGGTAGGAGAAACATAGGGGAGCATTAACAATGAGGCTAGAAGGCAGGTTAGGGTTTTGAATATCACAATATTTAGCTAAAAAATTTTGTATCTTTTTTGTACTTCATTTGATAGGTTTTAGAGAGTCATGGAAGGTTCTTTAGCATGAGTGAGGCAATCAGAGATGATAGTGTACAGGTTGTTTAATCTGTCATATAAGATCAAGGTCACAGAGTCTTCCGAAACTTAAAAAAATTTTTTTATTGATTTGAGAGAGAGAGAGAGATCAGTTTGTTTTTCCACTTATTTATGCATTCATTGGTTGATTCTTGTATGTGCCCCGATGGGGGTTGACCATGTAATGGTGTATCAGGACAATGATCTAACCAACAGAGCTACCCAGCGAAGGCTCTTCTGAAACTTTGTCTCAGGTTTTCCATGTGCAATCAGTTTCCAAATCCTGTAGCTTTAACTTTCACAAGTTTTGTTCATTCCATCCTGTCATTTCCATTGCGGGTGGGAAGCCTGGGAACTGACCTTGGGATGTTGGAATGAGGTTTCTGTCTTTAGGAGGCCTTTTCCATATAAAAATGACACACTTGTCATTTGTAGGAGTGTGAGGCAAGAGATCTAATTTAATTGCTCCTCAAATGCTCAGCTCATTGTTCCAAATTATTGACTAGTTACCTTTTCTTCACCAGTTTGAAAGGTCAGTCCACGAGTATGATAAAGGTTAAGGTACAAACATATCATCAGATTGTTTGGTGCTTTTCCCAATGAGTTCTAATTATACTAGCATCCCTAAGATGATCTAAAGCCCTTTTCTTTACTGTGGAGTTTTCTAAGTTGTCATATTAATCGACTTGTTTTCATTTGGGTTCCCCTAGAAGCAGACTCTGAGGCAGAGTAGGGCATTGGGGAAATGAAACAAGGAAGGGAAGGCAGTCAACAAACATTCCTTTATGAAGCAAATTACCATTCTGAGTAATTAGTTTTGGTCTTAATCTGTGAAATAAAAATTTTAATAACTAACACTTACATAGCACTTATGTATTAGGTACTTTTCTAAATCCTTTAAAAATCTGAACCCATTTTTTCTTTATAACAACTTAATTTCTCCTTTTACAGATGAGGAAACAGAGGTAGGGAGTGATGAAGTCTGTATGCAGAGTCACATAGCTTGTGACAGATCCAAGAATCTGTATGACTTTATCATAGATTACAGGACTGATTGTACAGGGGAAAATATTCTTTATAGTGAAGTGTTTGGAAAGCCAGGGCTCCTAAAATTACATCACTGGTGAAAACTGGTGCAAAGTACTGCCTTTTTGCCCTCTAGTAGTTAAATGTTTGTGAAAACCCAGGTAAGGCTCTTATATATGCCATTCTAATTTGAAACAGAGTAGGTAATAATTTCCAAAAGAATGCCATTTAAAAAATAGTGATTATAGGAGAATATCCACTTGAATGATCTTATAATGGATTTATTATAATGTTGTGTGTAGAATAAGGAACAGGGGAAAACATAAAAACAAAAACATCTTGTTTCTGCTGGCATTGGTTTATATATCCAGCTTCTTACCCCATTACTCTATGTCAAAAATTAAAATAGAGAAAGCATTTTTGCCTTTCATTTTTTATTAAAAATACTGTTATGACTCTAATGTTGACAGGATATGTTTAATTTTTAATTTGCATTTCATTTATCTGTCCCATTGATGTAATTGGTACTCACTCACCCCAGGATATAGATTAATAACCTCCTAACCTGAGAAAAAAAGAATGATAAAAAGAACTCCCCATGGTTTAAGTGACCATTTAAGTCCCTGTCCCTCTTTTTAAAATAACCTATTCTGTTTCTTCCCCTGTCTGTCCATGCCATTTTGTGCTTTCCAAAGCTCTGCTAGCCATTAAAAAAAAATTAATTATGTCAAGGTATTATTTTCAAAAGAAATATAAATAAATTACCTCAAAAATTAGACCTTGGTTTGCACAATAATGGCAAGAAGATAAAGTATTTCTGTTGTATGTACCTATATTCAAATTAGAGTATTGTTGTTTGTGATTTGAAATATACACTAAGCTATTTTTCTTATTCATATCTTAAAAGCAGTGTTAGTTCATGTGCTTCTTAAACACATTAGCTAATTAATCTTATGGAATGTTATGTAAAAACAATAAAAGAGTTTTAAGAAGTGTACAAAAGTTGTTGGTCAAAAACTATGCCAAATCAATGTAGTTCTCATCATTATATGTTGTAAACAAAAACATTAGTGTAATAGCTAACATTTTTGTTCCAGCTAAGTTAGCTCAATGTTTTGCACATTGTAGCATTGAATAAAAGCTTGTCGAATGAACAGATGGATGAATGGATATGGTGGTTGATTTTATGTGTCAACTTAGCTAGGCAACGGTTCCCAAATATCTGGTCAAACATTATTCTAGATGTTTCTCTAAGTGTACTTTTTAGACGAGATTAATATTTAAATCAGTAGACTTTGAGTAAAGAGATCACCCTCCATAGTGTGGGTGGGTCTCATATAGTCAGTTGAAGGCTTTATTTAATAGGAAAAACACTGCCTTCCCCTGAGAAGAGGGATTTCTGCCTCTAGGTTTAAGGTGAAATACTACCTTCCTTGAGTCTCTAGCCTTCTAGCTTATCCTGCAGACTTGAGATTGCCAACTTTCACAACTGCATGAGCCAAATCCTTAAAATTTATCCTTCCTTCCTTCCTTCCTTCCTTCCTTCCTTCCTTCCTTCCTTCCTTCCTTTGCACACACAGTTAATTGGTATTGTCTCTATTTCTCTGGAGAACCATATGAAATGCAGATGATAACCATGAATAAATATATTATGGCTTGTACAATTAATTGTATTACAGTTGTGAAGGCAAAAAATGTACTCTTCCCAAATCTTATATTGTGATGAACATCAACTTGGTTATTATCACTGAAATTATTTTGAAGACTTTCAGTCAAGATGGAGGTGTAGGTAAACACATTCCTTGCACAACCACAGCAAAAATTACAATTAGACTACAAAACAACTATCATCCAGAATTGTCAGAAAATCGAGCTGTATGGAATTCTGACAACCAAAGAATTAAAGAAGTCACATTCATCCAGACAGGAGGGGAAGAGGCACCAAGAGGTGCTAAGATGCAGGGATATGGAATGAACAGTCCACAGCCATGTGTGGTGGATAAAAATCAGGAGAGATACCTTGGGAGTGAGGGATGTGAGTCCCACACCAGATGACCTGGCCCAGGGTTCCAGTGCCAGGAAGGTAAGTCCCCATAACTTCTGGATGTAAAAACCAATGGCAGTGGGGGCAGAGGAAGAAAGAGTGGGATTCTCAGGAGTCTCCTCTTAAAGGATCTGCAATGGAATTAGAACTTATACAGATTCATTCCCTCTGGACACCAGCATGGGGGCACCAGCATGGGGACAGCAGCTGCAAGGGCACCAGGTGCATACGGGAGAAACTGAAGTGCCTGGTATCAGGGTGAGTGCTGGGGGAGAACTTCCTCCTGGACAAAACTCCAGAGGCCAGGCAGTGGCATTTTCCCCTTTCTGAGCCCTCCCCCATACCAAACCGCAGAATGGCAACACCATATTGGAAACTCCATCAACCTGGCTCACATGAGTTACCCCGCCTAGGTGATTACCTAAGGCTCCACCCCATTGAACTTACTGGTGTGCTTTTCTACAATACGTGATGCTACTTAGGGAGTCAAAGAAGCTCTATCTAATACATAGGAACAAACACAAGGAAGCTGCCAAAATCAGGAGGCAAGGAAATATGGCCCAAATTAAAGAACAGAAGAAAACTCTAGAAAAAAAACTAAACAAAATGGAGATAAGCAACCTATCAGATGCAGAATTCAAAACACTGGTTATTAGAATGCTCAAGGAACTCATTGGGTACTTCAACAGCATAAAGAAGACCCAGGCAGAAATGAAAGTTACAGTAAGTGAAATAAAGAAAAATTTTCAGGGAACCAACAGTGGAGTGGATGAAGCCGAGAATCAAACAAATGATTTGGAACATAAGGAAAAAAAAATTCAACCAGAAAAGCAAGAAGAAAAAAAGATCTGAAAAAACAATGATAGTTAAGGAACCTCTGGGACTTCAAACATACCAACATTTGAATCATAGGGATGGTGGAAGGGGAAGGGAAAGAGCAAGAAATTGAAACCCTATTTGAAAAAATAATGAAAGAAAGCTTCCCTATTTTGGTGAAGTATATAGACATACAAGTCCAGGAAGCACAGACAATCCCAGAAAAGATGGACTCTAAGAGGACCACACCAAAACACCTCGTAGTTAAAATGCCAAAGATTAAAGATAAAGAGATTCTCAGCAAGGGAAAAACTGTTAGTTATCTACAGGGGAGTTCACATAAGACTGTCAGTGGATTTTCTCAAAAGAAACTTTGCAGGCTAGAAAGGATTGGCAAGAAGAATTCAAAGTGATGAAAGAAAGGACCTACAACCTAGATTACTCTTTCCAGCAAAGCTATCATTTAGAATGGAAGGACCGATAAAGTGCTTCCCAGACAAGGTAAAGCTAAAGGAGTTCATCACCAAATCATTATTACATGAACTGTTAAAGGGACTTATTTAAGAAGAAGAAGATCAAAACTGTGAACATTAAAATGGCAATAAATTCACAACTATCAGCAACTGAATTTAAAAAACAAACTAAGCAAACAATCAGAACAGAAAAGAATCATAGATATGGAGGCCATTTGGAGGGTTATCACTTGGGAGGGGGAAGGGGAAGAATGGGGGAAAAGGTACAGGGAAGAAATACAAATGGGTAGGTACAAAATAAACGGGGATGTTAAGAACAGTATAGGAAATGGAGTAGGTAAGGAATTTATATGCATGACCCATGGACATGAATTAAGGAGGGAGGGATTGCTGGAGGGAATGGGGGTACCGGGTGGATGGGGTTTAGGGGAAAATTGGGACAACTGTAATAGCATAATCAATAAAATATATTTTAAAAAGAAATTATTTTGAAAGTAATTTTCCTTGTGAAATTTTTTCTTCTTTTCATTTCTTTACAAAATCCTTCTTATATCCCTTTTCCATTTTTCTTGTCCTGTCTATATACCTTTGGGGTTTACACTGACTTGTCTTTTTAAAGGTATTGGATTTTATCCCCCTTTCAGAATTTGATTTGAATCTAAGGGTACAGAAATTTCTCTCAGCATTGGGAAGAATTCTTTTCCTGTGTTTTCTGTTGAGTAGCATTAGTGACCTTGAGCAAATCACATAAACCTCTCAGTCTTGCCTGATAAATGATGATTTCTAAAATGTGTTATAGCTTTAAAAGTTGACAATATCACTTATTTACTCAGTTATCTTTAAAGAGTTATCAGTGATCTTTTTGGAATGTAACTTAGTACCTAATTTTATTTGAAAGTAACGATGGTAACAGTAATTCTTTTGGTATTTGTTACCTTGAGTTCTAGCTGTCTAGGTGAGATCACAAATTAGACAAAGTAAGAGAAAAATAAAACCTTGTGTCCATCTTTTAGGCATCAATGTTTATAGAATAGGGAAATGCAGATGGCACCATAACTGAACTATAAATACCAGAGGACAGCCACACGGAGAGCAGCCATGGATGAATTGTAGAAAAACATTCTGGAGAGGCCATTTCACTGTGATTTCTGCCACATTTCATTGACTCAAGCCCACTGTAAGACCATGGCAAGGGTTTGGGTACAAGTAAGGATAAAGATTTAGGGCTAATCATTTTATCTATACTCTATTTGGTATATATTGTTCTGTACCTTTAAAATTATTTTTAAAATCTTTATGATATATCTGGCAAAGCAAAAGAAATCTTTGTTTAGGGGATTTCCTTTCAGTTCAGCAAAACTTGATCTGTATAGATTAGCGTTCCATTGGGTGGATAACCAATAAGAATATAACTTAAAGGGTTGGATAAAGAGCTCCCTTTCCATATTAAGCTATTATGATTTCTGATGCCTAGTTTGATTAAATGTTTCATAGGGGTAGAACCTTCCCATTGGGAGTTTTACACATTACCTTAATTCTTTGAGCCAGTTGTTTCTTCTGATGTAGACATCTTTACAGTGTTCTTGCATTTGAGGGAGTATTGATCAGTTTGCCAGTGTTATAGATTTTCATTCAGCAACAGGGCTCCTGAAACCAATGTAGAATTGCCTTTGAGAGAAACTCCTGTCCCATAAAAATTTTAAGAACTGGAACAATGACTATCTTTTGATTATTTTAAGTACAGCGCTTTTTGGCAGTCTGGTACAGTAAATAACCTTTTTTAGCCCTTTCACTAGTGTGATTTTAAGATTCTTTGCTGGAAAAACTGACCGAATATCTTGCAGAAATAGGCCAACAAGGGACTCATAAGTGTTCATTGTTTTACATTTGAGAGTCTTTTGCTGCTCTGAGGATAAAGACTGGCTCACTGCTGGGGATTAAAGGGTTTCAAGGCAGGCCAAATAATAACCAGCTGGCCTCAAGTAAAGTTTATATTCTAAGACTTTCTTTTATTTTCCCCAAAGATTTTATGTTTACAAGAGAATTCAGAATGAATTTGCCATTGGTGCATGCTGGTATCCTCTAAGTCTTATCAAATAGGAACCTAGAGAGGAAGTTTATGAAGACAAAAGGCAGGCGGTATAATATAGCACATGTGAGTGAGAAGCAAGGAAATTTTATAGGCCTGAAAAACAATTGTGGACCTAATAATGTTTTTGGAAATATTGAAAGCTAAACTTGTGAAAATTCTGTATTTTCACCAACCTAAACAAAAATCCAGAATAAGGAATATGGAACTTGATAGTTTAACTCTCGTATATTCTTTATTTTCCCCAGTATTAATTCTCTTTGCTTCAGAGGGGCAAACAAAATCTTAACAAGATGGCTTGTGCACATTCCTTTGGACCTGGTGTTCTGTGATATTAGCTGAGGATCAACAGGGCAATGGTTGAGAAAGCACCATTGATTTTGCTTCTAGGCAAAAACAAGGGTTGCTGTTGGTATTTTGGGGTAGGGATGTATTCACTGAGATACAAGGTCAGTCCCATTTTCATGAGGAAGTTGCACTTTGATCTTTACTTTTTGCCCATCAGGATACTGAACAACAGCATGCTGAAAACATTGCTCCATTGTGAACATTTTCCTGCAGTCTTCTCTGTAATGAACATGCATACATGAAATAGACAGTGGGGGTTTGAGGTGGAGTCAGATACAGGATCTGTGGGGCCAAAAGCTTATACAATTTTAGAACTCTCTTTAGGAAAAATACAAACTAATGGGTACAAATTATGTATGAAAATGAATATTTAGATTGAAAAACATTACAATGCTTAAAAAGCAGACAAATACAACAAAAACCATAAGAATGGATGATAATATAACATTTTTATTAATTAATTGCCCAACATATCTCAGTGATGCTTTTTTCCTTATAGTTTTTGGCTGCGTAATCTTGACAACTAATTAAGTTTTATTTTTTTCCAGATTTATCAAGACATAATCAACACTTAACATCATTTAAGTTTAAGGTATACATGATGATTTGATAATGTTTTGACAATGATTTTTAAATTTTGCTTTCTAGTCAGAAGACAGAAAGATGATTCAGTCTTTTTCTCTAGCATGGTTGATTGGCATTTGTTTTTTATTGTTGATGTTTAGAAAAATTTATTTTAGTGTCCTAAGCCTGTATTGGTAATGCCAATTGGTAATGCTTATTGGTAAATTTTAAAGATTGTTTAGGATTAAAATTTAGAAAACTTGCCCCCAAGTTTCTTTTCTTTTTGGGCTATGAGCTTGCAAGGTATTTCAAGTTTTCTCAGAATAGTATTGGTCTTTGAATTGACAACACTCATTGTTCTCTGTGTCCTATACATTGTAAGTTTTATGTTATTTTCACCAATATCAGAACTTCCTGTCAAATTGGGAAGAAATGTAATCTTCTTCCCAGTGTGGTCATTTGGGTTCCTCCTCATTAATTTAATGATTGAACAATTCAAGAGTGTATTCATTATGACTAGTCAACATTTATCTCTTCCTTTAATGAAGTACCGCTTTTAGTGGGATTTAAACATTTTTGATGTAATTCTTTTTTTCACGTCAGAGTAATGTTTACTGATTTCAGCTCTCATTTTATCTCTTTTGTTACATATTCCATTAATTTCATCTGAAATTTCAGTTATTTAGTAAATGACTTTAAAGCCAAAAGAAGATACCATTTTTACATACATCGAAATCAGGAATTCTAAAATTTCTCTTATTTTATTAATACCTCATAAGACATCTGTCTAAATTATAGTTAAAATGTTATGTTTAAACTTTCCTATTAAAAAAAGAAACTGTGTGGGATATTTTAATTGTACACACTGTATCATTTCTGATTGGAGAGGGCTTCTATTTTGACTACACATTAATGAGAACTGAGTTTTCTCCTTTCAATTTTATACATCTGATGATTGGAAGAATTTTTTACAGACTAGCTTTCTGCTTGATACCTTTCATACCTTGTCATATCATGATACAACTCCAGAATTTGCCTCTTCATGTCATCTAGATGGATGAGTGAACACAGTGGGAAGTATGGATATTCCTGGAAGCCATTCCTCTGGGAAGATGAGCAAAATCTTAACTATATGGAATGGACAGCAAAACATATTAGTATATCCCATAAACCCCAAATCAGTGTATTCCCAACTCAACTCTCCTTTACCAAACATTAAAAATGCCTGCAGTCTCCTTAATGCCACCTGACACAGGTGAAGTGTGACAGAAAAATCAGAGTGGAAAGAGACAAGTGTCTTAACTAATTATGGTTAAAACTATATTGGCTTTGAAAATTTTATAAAAACATATTGCTAAGGTCTCTCCAGAGCTTTGAAAGGGGCTGTGCAAATGAGAGGCCCTAAAACTGAAACTTTATTACTTTCTTGGGAAAGATGCCTTAGCTGTAAAGATAAAACACAATTTTGTATGTTTTACTGAGGTCTTCTCTTAGCCATCGATATGCGTCTTTCTGGGGCATACATTTTTCATAATGTACCTAAGGAAATTTTTACATCTAAATATTTTCTAGAATGCTTATCTCCTTTTTCTGATTTTCCCTCTTTCATCTCCCTCTATCCATGTGTTGAAGGAAACCTCTCTGGGCATATGTAGTTTCAAGTACTTAGGCAATTTTAACTTGAGAGTGAAGCCAGCAGTTTCCCATGTCCTTCACAGTTGGACTTGAAAGTGGTTCACTTATACATTGGTTTTGATTGTGTCTCAGAGGCTCACTCAACAGTAAGCATAATGTGCCTACTGTTTTTTGATGATTTTTATGTTTTTTTAAAGATACTGCTTTAAGTTTAATTTTGTCTTGAAGTTTTTATTATAGCTATTTACAAGTTTCATATACAACTGCCTTGCCTCCATTTGTATATGAGGATCTGACAACTGTGATGATAGTCCCTCATCAAAGATTTGCTACATTATCATAAACAAATGGTCTTTCCCCCTGTACTATGTGCTTGCATAGGTTTGTGTAAGGAATCTTCTAGGAGGGAATATGAGGGCAGCAGGAGACAACTTACTTGTTCATAGTTATAATAGTACCTGTGATGGAAGACATATGAGACTACCAAGCAAGTGAAAGCCATAAACTCCAGAGAACCCTTGGCCAACTATTCCTTGGTTTTTCGCTCTATAATTTTGTGAGATGAGTCTGCCAGTTTTAACACTAAGCTAAATAGTGGCTGGGTATTGTCTCCTACTACAGTACTTTTTTTCAATGTAATGAAATTACTTTTTATAGAGACAATTTTCTCATGTTTACTTGTCCAGGGAAATGATAGCTAAAAAATTTTTAAATCGATAATTCATAAGGAAAGCTTTATCTGATTGTGGTGATTTTTGGAGATTACCTTCTTAATTAAAAAACTAAAATTCTCGTTTTCTAGGAAATTCAATGCATTGCAAATGAGAGAAGCCAAGTGAACAGTGTATATTTTCTCACTCGTACTGTAATCTCTTTCTTTAGGTCAAGGTTAAGCGGGTCTAGAAAAACAGACATCTGTGTTTGTAATGCAATAAAGTGTAATGAGTGAGGCAACTTTTTCTAATTTTCCTCAGCTGGATATGCAAATAGAACGATTAAACTTATAACCCATAACTCTGTGGGGGAACTGATGGGTAACGAAAGTACACAGTATTTACTGTAGCTAATGGGAAAGTTGTTAGATGATAGGAATGTAATATGTTCTATTTGCAAATGTACTAAAGAGCTAGTTAGCAGTGTAAATGAAGATTTGGTTATTTAGGAATAACCTTCAAATTGGCAAAATTAGTCCCAGCAGCACAATTTAAATTAAAAAAACCCCAATCATTTATTTAATGGTGTTTGAATTTACTAACTACAGCTTGTTATGTGTATTTAGAGATGTAGTTTTATAAATGGGAAGTCAGTAGTCCCAAATGGACATAATACACCAGTGCAATGTACTAGTTTCTTTTATTTTATGTAATATTTTTCTTCAAGAAACTTAAATCTTCACAATGTTTAACTAGTTAATGTCATAACATATTTGCCAGGAAGGCAAGGGTAAGGATTATAATAATTTTATAAATGTAAAAATTATAGATTCAGTCTATAATTTTTTCAGTCTTGTGCTCTAATTCCATTATTAAGGACATGGAGTAAAATTTACATATTAGTCTCAGCCAATATTTAAACAAAACAATTATTTTCTTTCTACAATCAGTTATAAAATTTTCCATTTTGTAACCTGCATGTGTATACATTTTCCAGTCTTTAGGGGTCACCTTCCCCCTTTACACCCAAATGGCCTGCTCTGAAGTATTCTGTAGTCACAGGGATAAATAAGTAAATAGCTGCAAAACAGAGAAGAGGTAAATCCATCATGTTAAGAAGCAGAGAGAAGTCCCTCTTCAGACTAGCCTGAAAAGAGGACTGTGTGTAAACCATTCACGAAAACTCAGACTCTTATGATTAGAAAAGGTGTTAGGGCTGATTCAGTCCAACTTCTTCACAGTACTGCATACATTGCTTTACCCTGTAAATCCTCCTTGACCTGGGATCACCTGATGTGAGCCCTTGCAATCACAGAAAGCTAGCAGGTATATAGAATATATACCTGATATGCAACCATTTTTGACCTATAAAGTAGCAATCTCGTATGGTTTATCCTAATAAGTTCCTCCTTATTGGAGGCCACAGTCTAACTGTCCTGCTGCTACATAGGAATATTTTAAAAACTGTTTAGGAAAAGAGATTTAAACTCCATCTTTGGTACACTATTCTGATATTTCTGTCACATTTCTTCTTTTTTTTTAATCTACGAAGTATTAAATAAAAGTAATTTAAACCTATTTTATTTCAAAATTATGTCTTTAAAAATGATCTATATATCCTCAATAGAATTGATTTTTGCCTCCCTTTGCCCCTGTTTTATTTGGACTCTATTGGTCTGCTTATTATTCTATCATGCTCTATTGAAAATAAAATGAGGTAGGACAGATAAGAGTTCACGGTCAACTCTTCCCTGAATTTCCCTAAATAAGAATCATGTTCCCTCAATAAAGCTGGAAAAAAGTAATGTTTCTTCCTACAGCTCTGTATTTCTTAAAACAACTTCTCAAAAATAATAAGACAGCACCATAAAATAATAAAGAAATCTCAATGGATATGATATGAAAAACAAGCCTCATCACTAGAATGAAATTAGAATCTACTGAAATCCTTCTTGATACAAATGTTTTATACTTTTATACTTTCTTGAAAATGTTTTATACTCTTTCCAGTAATAATTTAGTCAGTTATCAATGCTAAAATTATTGGATGAATGAATGATGAAAAACAAGATATTTACATGGTCTTAAACTGTCTTCATACAGATTATAAAAAGAGAAAGAGTAACTTTAGAATGAGAAAACCACTTGAACCAAATCATCAAAGTTACTATCAGCACCAGTGGGACAAAATGACAGCATGTGTCTCCTGATGTGATTTGGTAAACTCAGACACAGTATTGTTTCAGTGGTATTCTTGCCAAAAACATGTTTGGTATAACCTGAATCTGATCTTGAGGAGGCATTATTAAAACCAAAGCGAAGGACATATTCTGTTATCTTTAAAAATCTCTGTCATGAAAAACAAAGATGAGTCTCCAGATTAAAGACTAAAGAGGCATGGCAATCACATGTAATATGTGAGGCTGGATTATACCTCATACTAAATGCTGAACAGGATCATATTAGAGTTGGAGAAATATGAATATGAACTGCTTAGTGGCTAATGATATTAATAGTAAATTCTTGACTTTGATAATTGCACTATAGTTATGTAAGAGAATATCTTTGTTTTTAGGAAATACACTCTGAAGTACTTAAGTGCTACAGGGAATAATGTCTCCAACTTACTCTGAAATGGTTAAGAAAAAAATGTTATGGAAGTTTTTTACACCAGTCTTGTGAATTAAAACTTAAATTATTTCATAATAAAAAGTTCTAAAATATTCTCCATTAAAAAAAAATATATATATGTATGCTGGAATTTCTCCCTTTGATTTCATAGGCCCAAATAAGCATTAAAAGAATCAACATATTGGCTGCCATAAGGAAGCATGGTACTACATGAAGAAATGGTCCAAAATGTTATCAAGGCCAGGGAATATTGTTAAAACACTGGGTTTTATTGATTTTAAGATCATATTTTAACATTTTAGAATCAAGGTGAATCCTGCAATTAATGGTATGTACCATTCTTTGTAGTATTTTTTTCTTTCTTTCTGCTACTTAAAAGTGATTTAATAAGTGTCAGATTTTTGTTCAAGTTTTTTTTTTCTTTTAATCCTCACCTGAGGATATGTTTATTGCTTTTGGGGAGAGAGAGAGAGACAGACCGACAGACAGACAGACATTGATGTGAGAGAGAAACATTGCAGTTATTGCCTATACTGAGGATCGAACCCACAAATTAAGTATGTCCCCTGACCACGAATTGAACCTGCAGCCTTTTGGCATATAGGATGATGCTCCAACCAAGTGAGCCACCTGGCCAGGGCTGAATGTCAGATTTGATAAAATATGGTAGTAGTTGGTCCTGTAGGTCCTTGGTTAATTTAAAAGAAGATAGTAAGTCGGAAGATTTTATTTTGTTCATGAAATCCTTGAGAGATCCCAGCCCCTGTGTGGCACCTCATGCTTCATGTATGTTGGACCCAGATTGATATATAGCAAAGAAATTCCACATCTAAGCACAACATCTCAGTCTTCTGCTAATTTCAGCCCCTTCAACACAGCATCTTATCCTCTAAACATGATTGGGGATGGGAGGGTGGAAGTGGGGAGAGAACATTCTGAGAAGAGATGAGGATAATCAGCTTGCCACTGCAACTTTCATTTTGAAATTGGAGAGGTTTTTATTACTTTTTCCCAGTGAGTTTCTGACCTAATGTGACTTACTCAATATAGCCACCAAAGATTATAGCTTTACTAAATATTTTAATGCTTGTGTCCCTCCTGCAAGTCCATATTCAATAGATCAGAGATACTCCATTATTATCCGGGGTAGTCATTCTCAAAGTGTGGTCCCTAGACTATCAGAATCAGCATCATTAGGAACTTGTTAGATAGGCAAGATCTAGGGACCACCCTACCCCCACAGATCTACAAATTCAGAAACTCTGAGGCCGGTAGCCAGTCATCTGTGTTTTCACAGTCCTCCTAGGGATTGTAATGCACACTAGACAAAGCCCAAGAACCAGTGGTCTGGAGGAAATGAGAAACAAAAAGGGAAACAGGTTGTCATGGGTAGGTCTGTTTAATAGAGAAGGAAATGAGAACATGAGAAGGACCATAAGACTGCTTATTTCTAAGCAGCTATGACTCCAGACCTCCTATGCTTAATTGGTTACTGAGGACACATACCTTTTTTAGAAGGAGGAACACTCTTGTTTGCTTGAGGTGATGGCACAGCACAGGCACTCTACTTAGGTGAGAAGAGTGGTGTGCGTCTCAGGAAGCACTTGGCATTGTGTTTCCAGCATGTGCTAGTCATCAGTATTTTGAGGCAGCTCTTTTCAAGTTTTGCCATTTTGATTTTAGCTGTCACTTTTTGTGTGTGGTTTTTTCCTTCTTTTGTTTATTTTCTAAGGTGTACGGACGGTGTGTGCATTATGTAAGGTTAGTAGATTTGATTTTTTAAAAAGTGGTTTTAGCGTTTTTATCCAATGAAAAATTTTTGTACTGTGCTATTGAGTTCGATGCAGGCACTCCAATGAGAGTTTAGTCTGAATTAGTCCTTCAGTTGTTCCTCTTGCCACATAGAAAGCATTTCTTACTAATTTTAGTTTTGGGTTTGTTTCAATTGATTGGTTTTCTCTTCATTATGGGTCTTGTTGTCCTGTTCCTTTGCATGCCTGGGATTTTATATTAAAAAATGTTTTTTGATGTAGACATTGTGAATTTTACTTTTTCGGGTGCTGGATATTTTTTATTCTATATATGTTCTTGAGCTTTATTTTGGGATACAGTTGAGTTACTTTGAAGTTCAATTCTTTGGGTCTTGCTTTTAAGATTTGTGAGGTATGATCATAGTCATTTTTAGTCTAGGCCTAACTATTCTGGACTACTGAGGTTAGACTCTCTGAGTAGTCTGCTCAAAGCCCATTGATTTATGAGGTTTCCTAGTTTGGCTGATGGGAACAGGCATTACCCTTGGCCCTGTGTCTGAGCTCCAAGTTTTTTTCTATCTAATCCTTTAGTCTCTTCTTTACCCAACCATGGTGTTAGGGTAGTTTCAGTTCCCTGCTGAAAGCTTGAATGGGGGAGCCTCTACAGATCCTTGGAATTCTCTCTCTGTAGGACTCTGCCATGAGAGCCCTAGCGGCTTGGCCTCCCCAGATTCTCAGCTCCATTTCTTCACCCCAGGACATCACCAGGCTGTGCCTGGGTTCTATTCTTCATGTGCTGTGCCCTGGAAACTCTTTCCAGGCTCCTAGCTGGGGCAACTGTAGGCTTACCTTGTTTGTTTCCCATTTCTCATGGATCACTGTTCTTTGCTGTCTGATGTCCAATGTCTTGAGCACTGTTGTTTCGAACCTTGTGTCCCAATTTATAATTATTTCAGATGGGTGAGTAAATCCAGTCTCAGTCACTCCATCTTGGCTGGAAACAGAAACTTTTAATGATTTTGAATGTAGTCATAAAAGTAAAAAAATTCATAATTTTAAAAGATGGTATTTTTATTTTAAAAAATAGGTAAAATGCTGGTTCAGACTTAAGAGATATAGATAGTTAAAACACTCTAAATTTGTGGGCAGCCAAATAAGTGTGTGCGCATTTGTGTACACACACACATAAAATTCATTGCTCTGGTTAAATATTATAAATGCTAGTACTCTGGACTGTATATTCATTGTAGCAAAACCATCTGTGGAAACACATCCCCTCCCTGGGTTCCCTCTTTACTTTTCATTTAGTGATGCTTTCTCCAGAAATTTGGACATTTAGGTGTGTCATGCTCCTATAACTAAAGTCAAAGCAGAATGAGAACCACAAACCTATCATAACTATCTTTTCTTTGGTGGTACCATCATTCTTTATAATCAGTCTCCAAGTAGCAAAATTTCCCAAATTTATATAAAAAGACCACACACTGAACTATTAGTGAGACAGTCTTTGAATCTAAATGGAAGTCTTGACATGGGCTGGAAAAGTCAGATTAGGCCTTGGAAAACACCTGAATCAGGTTAAAAAAAAATGAAAAAGAGAAGAAGAGGATATAAACAAATTTTTAGTTCAGATGGGCTGAACTCTTAAATAGTACGAACATGTAGTTTCTACTTAGAAGTGGGTTTGGTTCTTCGTTTATGTTTTAATCAGGAATTATATTGCTTATGAGAGAAAATTGACATGATTCAAAACACAGTTAAGTTAGTAAATTGGTTTGTTTTTACTGAAAATGCCTGGTGAGCTGATGGGGCATTACTGAGTACATGTATTTCTGCTACGTTCAGTTATTCATATCTGAAGTTCAACTAACCACTGAACTTACATTATGGTAAACAGTCACTAAAATTTGCCTGGAGGCAGTTTCTTAATATAGGCATGATGGTTGGAGAATGTTAATTTATTCCTTGAAAGACTTGATTTGAATACTAATTCTGGATGTAAATGTCACAGTTTTCAAGCTTCAAGAGTTACAGTGATTATTTAATGGATACAATATTTGAGTAATCATAACTTTTTTCCATTATGGAAGAAAACAGATAATCATTCAGCCAACCATGAGTACCAATATTTATACTCATGTTAGTGGCGATGTGGGCTCTCAGTTCTTGAGTTTGGCAAATAAATAATTCAGAACCAAGAACTCTAGTGTAAGAAGTTTAAATAGCATGCAAAGTAAATGTACACTTAAAGAGAAGATTTAAGTGGGCTGCTCAGAGAGCCGCCTTGGTCTTTTAGAAAGAAAATCACAGATGCAGAAGAAGTGAGCCAGCCGGGGTGTGTGGACTCAGGAAACAAGTTACAGAGGCAAAAGAAGTGCCCTAGGAGCTTAGAGAAAGAAAGCAAGGATATATGCCTGAGGAAGAAAGAGGGGAGGGAAAGGTACAGGTGTGCTCTAGAGAAAGCGAGAGCACTAGTCTTTTGTCTTAAGGGCTTTTATCTGTTTTCTAAAGTCAGGAATTTTAGGGGAGGTCTTGTGTGAATCTCAACAGGATATTCATCAGCTTTTCCAGGTGTGTCCTTTAATATGCTGATTCATCAAAATGAATATATAGGGTCAGGGTTGTGGTCTCTACTGTTTGCCTAGAGCTTTGTCTGGTTTTACTGCTCTTCTTAGGCTGGAGCTGAAACACAACTGAGGTCCAGATGTTATCTTTAGTTTGACCAAAACTCTGCCTCTGTGTTCAGTAAATCTGAGGCCATATTCCTAAGATTATTTGATGCTGATCAGAACCTCATTGTTCTGAGGGCTTACTGCTTAAGGGAGTAGTTGTGCAAGGGAGAAGTAAGCAGGTAAGTCAGGGTGCTAGGTAAGGCCAGTTTGAATCAGCCATCTGTCTCATTTTTCCCATTCCACTTGCCAAGGAATTTTCCTAGCTTCTTACAATCCTGCCTCAGTTCTAGTCTCAAACATAATCTAAATTCATTGTTTTCATTGTAATAAATATGCAACCTATATTAGATGTTAATTACTAAGTAACATGGTTTTCAAGTTTTGATCTCTGATATTTGACTCCGTGCATTTACAGAGACATACGCTAACTAAATGAGGAGTCTATTTCTTTTTTTCTAAAAGATTTTATTTATTTACTTTTAGAGAGAGGGGGAGGGAGGGAGAAAGAGAGGGAGTGAAACATCCATGTGAGAGAGGAACATCAGTTGGTTGCTTCTCGTACACACCCCGACTGGGGACCAAACCTAAAACCCAGGCATGTGCCCTGACTAGGGATTGAACCAGCAATCCTTCATTTTGTAGAATGATGCCCAACCAGCTGAGCCACACCAGTGAGGGCATGACTCACTTTCTTTAAATAATTAATAAAAATGGCATTTGAAAATAAGGGTTTTAAACTATATCCACTTTAAGAGAAATACAATTTTTTTCAGTGTTTCCTATGCTAATGAAAATTTGGTTGTCTGAATTGTCTCAGATATTAAAGTAATGCACTTTTATGACCTACTTTGAAAGCTCATTTTACTAGATTAAAATTACCTAAGACAGGTACGTATCTAAAATGATTTTTCTCAAAGTGATGTCCTCCAGATCAGCTATATTAGTATCACTTACGATACCTGTTAGAGATGCAAATTCTGCAGGCCCACCTCAGTCCTACTGAACCAGAAACTTTGGTGATGGGTGGCCTAGTCACATGTGTTTTACCAAGCCCAAGGTAATTCTGATATTTGCTAAAGTTGGAACACCTGTGATCTGAAAGTATGCCTCTCCAATTGCAAGCAGATGCCAGAAAAGCTGCTTTTCACAAGAATTTCCCCCAATGTTTGAATCCCGAAGTCCTGTCATAAATCTGGTTTTGAACTGTTAGTTGAGGCTAATTAGGATTTAAACTTATTTAAAGGGAAGAAGTGCAGCCTCCTCAAATCATTTTTTTTCAATTTAATGTTCAAATGATCATTTCATTGCTTTAGATGAAAGTAGCTAATTTGTCTTATGATTTCCAAACTGTAACTAGCTCAAGTGAACCATGAGAGTTTCATCTAATTGGATCAATTCTTGATGGATAAACTCACCAGAACTAATCTGAAAGCAGAGATCTACTTTTTCATTTGTTTTTCTCCACCCACAAAAGTGGGACAAGAACTATCTGCAGATAGTTATCGCTTTCATCTATACCATTTCTAACTTGCATTTACTGTCATGAAATGCACTTAGATTTGCTTCCATGTAGATTTGCTTCAACATAGATTAGCTTCGATGTCTTTAAATAATTGCTGCAAGCTAGAGGACTGGGAGTTGCCTCTTCGCTCTGGGAGAACCTAAACTGATAGCAGGCTACAGGCATACCTCACTCTGTTGGGCTTCACTTTATTGCACTTCACAGATGTTGCTGTTCTTTTACAAATTGAAGGCAAGACCCTCCACTAACAGAGATTATGACTCACTTTATTTCTAGGCTCACTTTACCGTGGTGATCTAGAACTGAATCCATAATGTCCAAGGTGTATGCCTATATTACAAAGCCAGGAAGAGGAAAATGTTACCCTCTTGTCTGCCAGAGGAAAAGAAAGACCTTTGAAAGGTGAGTTTGAGAATTTTTCTACTCTTGTAGGACCGAATTTTCTTAAATTAAACTCTGTATCACCTTAAAGGGCTGACAGTATTGTGAAAATTTATGGCTGTTCACAGTGATAGAAAGTCATTGCTTATGATGAGAAATTTCTCCTGTGAATGGCAATAAAAGATATTTGCTCTCTTTGAAACTTGCAATGAGTGTTGGATATTAATATTATGATATTTAATATGACATTTAGGCAGTTGTCATGTTCTTTATTCTTATTTAGATGGCCTCATGAGATTCATGCTCTGATAAGCAATGAAAGTTAATGGTGGCTAAATCTTAGCATGGATTTCAGACATATCTACAATTGTGCTCAGAAATAGCAGGTATGTGCAGGTAGCTTCTGAAAAATGGGTTAATTTTGGTAGTCATGTGCCTTCTGGACTAAACATCCCAAAGTAGCCGTTATAAAGCTACAAGGTTGGAAAAGCAAATCCCTGCCAGATACTAGAGAAAATGATCAAGTAATTTTTTTCTTGGTGATTTCATGTGTGATCCTCACTGAATGCCTTGCTATTATGTTTTTATTTATGCAATTAAATCTTAATAAAGCCATCGATTATGTCTTCTAGTCAGTTTCCCAGTGTATAGTGAATACAGTTTTTAAGGATCTGGAGAGCTGTGTAGACTTAGGATTATACATTTGCACAGTTGTATGTAGCTCTCCATCCCCCGGGTCTACCTCTCAAAAGCAGCTGCCTCCAACTCTTTTTAGCTATTTTGTTAAGGATTTTTCAGATTTTTCTCCTAAATGATCTGTATATATCACTACTACTTATCCCCACCTCCATTTTGGGACATTATCCTTGACTTTTTAGAAGAAATATGAAGAATTTTTAGCCTTTTTATACTACTCACCTCCCTATCCCATACCCACACACATCCCTTTTCTTTATTCTTTAAATGTAGTTATGCTATAATTTTTGGTTAAATTAAATTTTAATGTTTATATTATTTTCATAATGTAAATATACTTCTTAACTGAGCCATATAATGTTCTACAATTTGATTTTCTTTCTGGGACCACATTTTTGTTTTCCTGGAGATAATAATTTCCTTTTTTGTTTGTTTACTTAGTTTCCTGGTTATGTGTTACTAAATTTCATCAAACTTTCTGTTTTGGTTACCTGTTTTGCTTACCCTGTTGCCTTTCTTTCTTTCCTTCATTCCTTCCTTCTTCCTTTCCCTCGCATCCATCTGACACCATACACAGTTATCAGACTATTATTGACTATATTCCCTATGCTGTACTTTACATCCCCATGATTATTCTGTAACAGCCAATTTGTACATCTTAATCCGTTCAACTTTTTTGCCCCCCTCACCCCCCTTCCCACCTGGCAACTGCGGAAACATTCTTTGTATCTAGGATTCTGTTTCTCTTCTACTTGTTCATTTGTCTTTTAAATTCAATTGTTGATAGATCGGTATTTATTGCCATTTTATTGTTCATATTTTTCATCTTCTTAAAGAAGACTCTTTAACATTTCACATAATACTGGTTTGGTGATGAAGAAAATAGACATACAACTCCAGGAAGTACAGAGAATCTCAAAAAAGATGAACCCAAAAAGGCCTACATCAAGACACATTATAATTAAAATGCCAAAGGTTTAAGACAAAGAATCTTAAAAGCATTGAGAAAAAAGCAGTTAGTTACCTACAAGGGACTTCTATAAGACTATTAACTGATCTCAAAAGAAACTTTGCAGGCTATAAGGGACTGGCAAGAAATATTAAAAGTGATGAAAAGCAAGGACCTGCAACCTAGATTACTCTACCTAGCAAAGCTATCACTTAGAATCTCAGAACACATAAAGGGCTTCCCCAGACAAGAAAATGCTAAAGGAAAGATGCATTTTAATTAGAGGAACATTAAATGTAAACCAGTAAACATTAAATGTAAACCAGTAGGCCATTCAGAATCAAATATAGTGGTTATTAGTATTTGTTGGCTACCTGACTTTTTCCAGGGACCAGGTAAGTGCTTTCAATGTATTATCTCCTTTTACTGATTATCTCTACTTCTCAGATGCAAAAACAGAAGTACAGAGAGACATCACTAGCCAAAGTCACATACTGATGTGACCCGTTTCACCTGTGACATGAAATCTTCCCAATAGAGTCCCATTCCCCTTCTTCCAGCACTCAGAGCAGCTTTTCCACCCTGCTCTTAAATCAATCTGTGCATACATCCTTCCCCACTTTCCTTTGGGAAATTCTAGTACATGAATTATATTTCTGTATCACTCTTGGCAACTGAGAGTTTCACCTCCAGTGTATGTGATGCATGAATCAATCCTGTTACTGGCATTTGCAAAAGTATAAGCTGAGAGTTGGGAATAGAAGTTGGTGCAATAAAATTTAGAAGACGTAAGAGAAGCTGAGGAGAGAGTAACCTGGGTCTTGGGGTAGTGTTCTGATGCTGTGGGAAGAGGGACAGGGAGTTAGCATGGCCATACAATTCCTTAGGGTAGGGGAGGGAGGTTCAGAAATACTCATCTATGCTGAGTAGGTTAAATAAGTGTTACCCAAAGTAGTGGTTGTTGCTGCTGCTGTTCTTCCTCTCCTCCTCCTCTTCTTTCTCCTCATTCCTATTCCTACTTCTCATCATATTATTAATCTAGTTACTCTGTAACTCAGTTACTTTGCGAAGCTTGGGAAGAAAGAATTTACTGAATTATAAGATCAGAAAGGGATTGAACATTTTGTTGAATGACAAAGAATATAATTACATCTGATGCAAAGCAAAATGAACTTACAAGTGTAGAACATCCATAGAAATTGTGGCAAGATTGCCCTCAATTTGTTCTTGCCTCACTGAGTCTAATTCTGTGTGGACTCTAGCCTTGGCCATGGGACTGACTTTGGTCAATGGGATAATAGCAAATATGATGCAGAGGCTGGAAAAATACATACTCTAGTTGGTGAGAACCCTTCTACCACTGTGTAAACAAGTCCACTTAACCTATGTGAGTGACACCCAACCATTCAAACCATCTAGTAGAGGCCACAGACATGAGTGAGGCCATTCTTCATCTTTAAGCCCTGTCAGACCTGACCCACCCCAGATCACAGAGTCATGAGAAATAATTTGTCTATTTTAAGTACTAATATTTGAGGTAGTTTGTTCTGTATCAGAAATTGATAATGTATCATAACCTCTACTGCATATTTTTACTATATGAAATATTGTTCATATTCTCTTCATTTCATGTGCTACCTTTCTTGTATTTTAATCAAGTTCTATAGGTTAGTCATTAAGAATGTGGGCTCTGTAATTGGACTACCTGAATTTAAATTTTGACTTATCTGCTAGCTGCATGACTTTGCACAAGTCACCAAACCTCCCCAGGCTCAGTTTCTTTATCAGTAAAATGGGTTGTTGGAAGGGTTAAATAAGAATGCATGAAAGGTACTTCATGTTGTTTCTAACATATAGTAAGTTCTCATTACACACAAACAATGAGAAGTAGTCTGCAATATTCATAAAGGTGCTCATAGGTTAACTCAGTACTCTGACCCTGTTTCTCCCTAACTCCTATAAAGTTTCTTTTTTTAAGGTATATTTTATTGATTAAGCTATTATAGTTGTCCCAGTTTTTCCGCTTTGACCCTCTCTGCCTGATACCCCCTTTTCCTCCAGTAATCCCCCCCTGCCTTAGTTCATGTCCATGGGTTGTGCATTTAAGTTCTTTGGCTTTTCCATTTCCTATGCTATTTTTAATATCCGCGTATCAATTTTGTTCCTACCAATTATGCTTCTTAATCCTTGCACCATTTCCCCCATTCTACCCCCTTTCTTCTCCCAGCTGATAACCCTCCAAATGATCTTCATATCTTCATACCTATGATTCTGTTCCTTTTCTCATTGTTTGCTTAGTTGGTTTCTTTTCTTTTCTTTCTTTCTTTCTTTCTTTCTTTCTTTCTTTCTTTCTTTCTTTCTTTCTTTCTTTCTCTCTCTCTCTCTCTCTCTCTCTTTCTCTCTCTCTCTCTCTCTCTCTCTCTCTCTCTCATCCAGTTGTTGATAGTTGTGAATTTGTTGCTTTTTTAATGTTCATGGTTTTCATCTTCTTTTTCTTAAATAGGTCCCTTTAACATTTCCTGTAATACTGGCTTGGTGATGATGGATTCCTTTGGCTTTACCTTGTCTGGGAAGCACTTTATCTGCCCTTCTATTATAAATAATAGCTTTGCTGGACTGAATAATCTAGGTCGTAGGTCCTTGCTTTTCATCACTTTGAATACTTCTTGCCTGCAAAGGTTCTTTTGGGGAATCGGCTGATAGTCTTATGGTAACTCCTTTGTAGGTAATGCTCTGCTTTTCTCTTGCCATTTTTAAGATTCTCTCTTTATCTTTAACCTTTGGCATTTTAATTATAGGGTGTCTTAGTGTGGCCCTCTTTGGGTCCAACTTGTTTGGGACTCTCTGTGCTTCCTAGACTTGTATGTCTATTTTCTTTGCCAAATTAAGGAAGTTTTGTTTTCTTTTAAAGATTTTATTTATTTATTTAGAGAGAGGAGAAAGGACAGAGAAAGAAAGGGTGAGAGACATCAATGTGTGGTTGCCTCTTGCATGCCCCCTACTGGGGACCTGGCCTGCAACCCAGGCATGTGCCCTAACTGGGAATCGAACCAGAGACCCTTTGGTTTGCAGTCTGGCACTCAATCCATTGAGCCACACCAACCAGGGCGGAAGTTTTCTTTCATTACTTTTTCAAGTAACTTTTCAATTTCTTGCTCTTCCTCTTCCTTCTGGCATCCCTATGATTTGGATGTTGGCATGTTTGGGGATGTCCCAGAGGTTCCTAAGCCTATCCTTGTTTTTTTGAATTCTTGTTTCTTCTTTCTGTTGTGTTTGAATGTTTCTCTTTCTTATGTTCCAACTTGTTGTTTTTGAATCCCAGCTTCCCTCCCTTCTCTGTTGGTTCCCTGTGGATTTTTCTTTATTTCACTTAGTGTAACCTTTATTTATTCATTTATTGGCCATACTCAGGGAATTCTCTGAGTATCGTGTTTGCCAGTGTTTTGATCTCTGCATCTGTTAGGTTGGCCGTCTCCATTTTGCTTACTTCTTTTTCTGGGGTTTTGTTCTGTTCTTTCATTTAGGCCATATTTCTTTGTCTCCTCAATTTGGCAACCTCCCTGTGTTTGTTTCTGTGTATTAGGTAGAGCTGCTTTGACTCCTTGTCTTAGCAGTATGGCCAATGTAGAAAAGGAAATTGTGTGGGGCGGAGCCTTAGGTAATTGCCAGGGTTGGGCAGCCTGCTTCACCACTTTGTGGCTTTTGGGGCATGCTCGGAGAGTGGACAATGCTGCTGCCTGGCTTCTGGAGGTCTATTCCATTTCCAGTCACTTCACCCCCTTCCCGTGTGTGACTGGTGCCCTTCCAGCTGCTGCCCCAGTGGTGAATCCTGGAGTGAGCGGGTTCACATACATTCTAAAACTGTGTAGGTCTTGTAAGTGGCAAGAATCCAGCAGTTTTTTCTACCGCCCCAACCGCCACTGGTTTTTACAGCCAGAGGTAACGGGCATCTACCTTCCTGGTGCTGGAACCCTTGGCTGTGTGGTCTGGCCTCAGGCTGGGATCACTTGCTCCCAAGGTATCCTTCCTGATTTTCATCCACCATGATGAATGTGGGGCCATCTGTTTCGCTGCCACCTTGCCATGCCACACCACCTCTCTGCCTGTCTGTGTGACTCCTACGCATCTGGATGAATGTGGTTTCTTTAAATCCTTGGTGGTTGGACTTCCATACAGCTTGAATTTCTGATGGTTCTGGGTGTTATTAGTTTTGAGATCTGGTTGTAATTCTTTTAATGGTTGTGTGAGGAGGCAAAGCATGTCAGTGTACACCTCCATCTTGACCAGAAGTCTATAAGGTTTTTTTAAAAAGTATTTTATTGATAATTCTATTACAGTTGTCCCATTTTTTCTCCCCTTTATTCCCCTCCAGCATGCACCACCCCTTCCCACCAGCATTGCCCCACTTAGTTCATGTCCATGGGCCGTACATATAAGTTCTTTGGCTTCTCCCTTTCTTATACTGTTCTTAACGTCCCCCTGTCTATTTTATAGCTACCACTTATGCTTCTTATTCCCTGTACCTTTTCCCCCATTCTCCCCCTCCCCCAACCCCACCCCTCCATGTGAGCTCCATTTCTGTGATTCTGTTCCTGTTCTGGTTGTTTATTTAGTTTGTTTTTGTTTTTGTTTTTTTACGATCAGTTGGTAGTTGTGAGTTTGTTGTCATTTTACTGTTCATAGTTTTGATCATATTCTTTTTCTTAGGTTAGTCTCTTTAGTTTTCATGTAATAAGGGCTTAGTGATGATGAACTCCCTTAATGTCACTTTATCTGGGAAGCACTTTATCTGCCCTTCCAGTCTAAATGATAGTTTTGCCAGATAGAGTATTCTTGGATATAGGTCCTTGTCCTTCATGACTTTGAATACTTCTCAGCTCCTTCTTGCTTGTAAGGTTTCTTTTGAGAAATCAGCTAATAGTCTTACGGCAGCTCCTTTGTAGGTAACTGTCTCCTTTTGCTGCTTTGAAGATTCTCTCCTTATCTTTAATCTTGGGTAATGTAATGATGATGTGCCTTGGTATGTGCTTCCTTGGGTTCAACTTCTTTGGGACTCTCTTGAGCTTCCTGGACTTCCTGGAAGTCTATTTCCTTTGCCACACTGCGGAAGATCTCCTTCATTATTTGTCCAAATAGGTTTTCACTTGGTCTTCCTTTTCTCCTTCTGGCACCCCTATGATTCAGATGTTGGAATGTTTAAATTTGTCCCAGAGGTTCCTCAGCCTCTCCTCATTTTTTTGAATTCTTGTTTCTTCGTTCTGTTCTGGTTGAATGTTTATTTCTTCTTTCTGCTCCGAATCGTTGATTTGAGTCCTGGTTTCCTTCCCTTGGTTCCCTATATATTTTTCTTTATTTCACTTTGCATTGCCTTCACTTCTTCCTCCCTTTTGCGACCATACTCCTCCAATTCTGTGAGCATCTAGATTACCAGTGTTTTGAACTCTGTATCTGTTAGGTTGTTTGTCTCTTCATGACTTAGTTCTACTTTTGGAGCTTTGATCTGTTCTTTTGTTTGAGCCATATTTTTTTTGGCTCCGCGCCTGTTATGCTGTGAGGGGCAGAGCCTTAGTTATTAGCCAGTGTGGGGCAACCCACGTCACTGCCTTATGGTGCTCTCTGTGGGGGAGGGGTCTGAGAGGGAACAATGCTGCTTGCTTGGCTCTTGGCCAGCTTTCAGTCACTTCCCCTGTTACCCACAAGCAAATTGGGACCTTCTGGTGCTGATTCCCAGGCGGGTGGGTTTGTGTACATTCTAGGACCCTATGGGTCTCTCAAATGAACTCTCCTGTGAGACTGGCAGTCTCTCCTGCCACCACAAACCCCATAGGCTTTTACTGGTAGAGGTTTTAAGGCTTTCTTTTCCAGCGCCAGAATCCCGGATTTCATGGTCTCTGTCACTCCCCAGTTGTTCCTCCCAGTTTATCTGCATACAAACGTGGGACTGCCTGGTCTGCCAGCCACTGCCTTGCCGTGTGTCCTCTCCACTCCGGCTGCCCATCTCTGCCCCTCCTACTGGTCTAGATGAATATTTCTTCTTTAACTTCTTTACTCCTCAGTTGTCAGACTTCCATATAGTTTTATTTTCTGGCAGTTCTGGTTATTTTTTGTTTTTAAATTTGTTGTCCTTCTTTTGGTTGTGCGAGGAGACAAAGTGTATCTACCTACACCTCCATCTTGGCCACAAGTCTTAGTCTATAAGGTTTTTAAAATGTCAATTCTACTGTTGGATTTTCAGGAATAGACTTCAGGGTTGGTAAAGGACTGTATCGTCATTAGCATTTATCATATTTTTTATTTGTACACTTCTTGCCCTCCATGGGCTATGTTTTCCTGAGGGCTGAGACCAGAAACAGCTATGTTAATATTATCTAGCGTGGGCCCTGGCTGGTATGGCTCAGTTGGTTGGGGTGTTGTCCTGTGAACTGAAAGGTTGTGGGTTTGATTCCTAGTCAGGGTACATGCCTAGATTGCGGGTCTGACCTCCAGTCAGGGTGCATGCGAGAGGCAACCGATCAATGCTTCTCTCTCACATTGATATTTGTCCCTCTCTCTCTCTCCCCCCTCTCCCTTCTCTCTGAAATTAATAAGCATGTCCTCTGGTAAGGATTAAAGATATATTACCTAGCGTGGTTTCCGACATGCCATAGAGTAGACAATGTGTCCATTGCATTCATTGCAGCTGCAGGCATTAAGTGGAAGCTCCAGAATTCTGTTTGCCTTTGGCAAGACTCTTCCCCTCCCAACACTCACCATGTTGGCAGCTGGATCCTCTACCTTGGGGCCATCAGGATCACTGTCATTGAGTGTTTATCCCTGTTTATGATGGCCATAAAACCGAAGCCATAGAAGGCCTTCGAGTTTGTGACGCCTGACCAGAACCCATCAAACATGAAAGCTCAGTGACATCTCTAATCCTCCCCATACCTTATGGTAAAAACCATCATCATATTCTATTTGTAGGCAGTTGTATCTAATATAGAGGGATGTAAAGTGATGTGAATCTGAAATCAAACAGGAGGTACCAATAGGACCATGAGTAGAAACTAGGATTCTGTATCTGTTGGCCTGATAATGATGATTAATGTATATGAATCATTTGACGCTCTGCCCAATGTCCCCTTGACTTAGAACTGAGTCCATTTGGGACTATTTGGCTGATTCCTGTGCATTGTGACAACTTCCATTTCCAGTCCTGTGTTACTGCTTCCCTCCCTGGGAGTTTTCTCTAACTCTGTTTGAGGCTGTCCAGAAGCTGGGGCTTTAACTTTCCCAGGAGCTACCCCTCACTTCTGAGAGATAGGAGTCAGAGAATACAATCTCCTGCTTTTCTGTCCTTTGGAGCTATACTTCTGATTTACATGGCAGCTCAGAGTTCCCCAAGGGGACTGAGTCTCAGTTGCCTATAGCAATAGCCCCTCCTTTACACACCTTTTTTGGTTTTTCTTGCTCCTTGTATCTCATTCCCTTAGTTGTGCTTTCTGAGATCACCTTCCAAACGAACTACCTGTGCTCGACTTGCCTGCTCAGGACCTACCTCCTATACCAGCACAGTGCCTGCCTAACCTTTTTCAAAAGAGCATTTAAGGCAGAAGTAAGAGTACTATATTTTTTTACATTAGAGCATGCAAACAGTTGGCTTTGTTCATAATAGAGAAATAAGGAGAATAACTGGCAGTATCGTGTCAGATTTTTACATTTCCTGGATTTCACAACTCTCTAGAGAAATCCTGGGATGGTAGATATATTCGTTTGTTTTCTGGATCTCCTCCAAGCCTGTCTGTACATTATACCAGGTATCCTGCCCATATGAAAAAACAAGCTAAAAACTACCTCAATGGAGCAGAGTGGAGAAATCTTTCATATTGAAAATGACTTCTGTTGAGTAATGTGCCAACCCTCTAGGAAAAAATACCTGTTCTTATTGCCTTGAACACAGTGGGTATTTAATATATTTTTGCAGAATTATGCTAATAGATTTTAACATTCCAATTAAGGAGGCAAGTTAGGCGCTTAGTAGTTACACACCTCTTAAAGGTGTAATTTAATTAAGGACAGTAATTAACAGGATAGGTAATAAATGCTTAGAGTCATTCCCCTGGAACCTGGAGTAAGTAGAAGAAAATTATACAACTGGTAAAAAATGACCTATTATCTTGATTTTACAGCTACTGAAACGAAGGACATTCTTGCACGGTCCCTTCTCTTAGTTAAGCATAATTATATGGTTGAGTCTAGTTATTATCAGTATTTAGTGCTATGCTTAGAGCATAAACCCAGTTATAAGGGTGGGATCTTAACAAGGATTAGTAGCCTACACTCTATATTTTCAGCTGTTTTTTAAAGCTATTGCTTATTCTTATACTTGATGTGGGGGTTCCCTAATAAGTCTGGAAAATGTCAGAACCGGCCATTAGTGTCTTAACTTTTTTCTCCTAGTATTGACTTATCAGCAGAAAATAAATAAAAAATAAAAAGAGATCCTTTTTTTTTTTTTTTCCAATACATGTACTCTGGTTCCAGTATACTCTGGTACTCTGGGTAGTAAGTCTGAATGTCCTGAAATGCTTAAGCATTTCAGAGGGAAAGGGGGAAAGGAATTAGGGAAAACCCCCTGGAATTTGGAGATGTTTCTGACTTGTCTAGAGGGCAGTATAACAGGATGACTTGTTCCATGTCCATATCAAATCAAATCAGGCTGTCTGCTGTTCATGGTTGGTGGGAGGTGCAATATTAGTTTTCATATAATTTCCCTTGAGTTGAGCCTAGGACTTCTGCCACTGAGGACAAAGAGGGAAGAGATTTCTGACCAGGCCCATCCTGTGCATCACTGAGACCATTCCTTGGGGCCATTCATAGATCAACTCTCCTGGTGTTGTCTATACCAAGCTCGTCTGTGGATCCCAAGGCTGAGGCACTGAGTCATAGATTTCCACAAGACTACTGCTATCTGAGGTCTGTCTGTTATCTACAAGGTACTGCTGCCCATGGAACCTGCTATCTTTTTGTCTGGAAACCAGTTCTAACCTGGGGGGAACATAAGGCTGGACATTAGACAGTTGGGCTGGCTCTCTTCCTAGAATGAGGTCTGAGGAGAAGAATACATTTTATTTTTTGCTGATGATTTGATTGTAGGATTAAAAACTTAAGACATCTATTCATGTCCTCATATCTCTGGAGTGGGAACCTCTTTTGGTAGAGTAATTGAGGGTAATTTAGGTGGAGACAGATTAGATAAAATCCTTGATTACCAGATTACAGAAAACTTTTCCTCAGTATCTGGACTTTTTCCTAAAAAGAATGTGTTGCATTTTGAAGTAGGGGATTGATGTAATGAAGTCAGTATTTCAGGAGGTTTAACCTGGTGTTGTTCAGGACAAATTGGAGGAGAGATAGGATGGAGTTTACTAGATAGGAAGTTTTATAGTTAAGTCTTGAAATGAGGTGTCTGCTTGCTGGCAATTTGATTAGAAAGAAATCATGGAATGGTTGGATGGATGGAATACTATTGACTTGTCACTCTGTCAAAGGTGCATGGTGAATAAGATCTAGAATGTCCTTACTGCCATAGAAGGAAGGCAAATGATAAACAAACAAAACACAAATAAATGAATATGAATTTTGAGCGGTGACACACACTCCAAAGAAAATAAAAGAAGACGATGCAGAAGACGGTAACTGGGGAGTAGCTAAAGATTTCTGCTTTATATTGGTTGGTTAGCGAAGGCCTTTCTGAGGAGATAACCTTTGAGCTTTAAGCCTCTTTCCCCACCTTGCGCCTTCCCCTTCCCATCATACATGAACTCCTGTGCATGAATGCATGCCCCTAGTGTCCTCCACCTGAACACTTATCATCCTAAATTGTGAATATGTGTTGGCTTATATGTATAACCCACCATACTATTATGAGGACAAGGAATTATCTTATTTATCTTTATTACCATAGCACCTAGAACTGTACTTGGTACATCACAGGCATTCAGTAAAGATTTGTTGAATGAATAAATGAATGAGTGATCCAAGAGAAATGATATAAAGAGAATGGGACAGTGGGTAAAGGATGAAACTTTAAGAAACCCCCACAGTTGGGGATGGGGACAGAAAGAAGAGGGCAAAGGAGGGGAGTTAAACCTTTACTTTCTGCCATCCCTGCCCAGTTAGGATATCAGTCTATGCCTGCCTCACTTCCATCTGTCTGGAGTTGAGCTCTCTGTGTGGTAGCCACTAGCCACATGTTGGCTACTGAACATTTGAAATGTGACTAGTCCTACTTGAGATATGCCATCAGTATAAAAATACATATTAGATTTCAAAGACTTAGTTTTTAAAAAGAGGATATGAGATATCTGTTGAATACTTTTTGGTTGACATTGTTTAAAGATGTGTAAGATACATTAGGTTAAATATATAATATTAAATTTAATGTCACTGTTAATTTTTATTTTCTTAATGTGGCTACTAAAATTTTGAAATTAATACTTACATTATATTCCTATTGCACATTACTGGTCAATAGCTTATACTAGTTAGGTTAGTTTGATATTAGCTGATAATTTCTGAAATGAATGGTGCAAAGAAGAGTGATAATTGTCACTTTGTTTACTTCTCAGCAATATAAAGATCTCAACACATTAAAAATAATGGGATCAGATATGGGAGATATAATAAATTGTATAGCAAAGAAGACATGTTCTAGTACAAAACATATTTGGGAAGTACTGGATTAATTTTTTAATCTTATCACCTCAATTAGAAAGCAGCTTTCAACTTTTGGGGAAAAACTCATAATTTTATACTAAAAAACCCCTTTCCTAATTTTATTTCTGTTTTATTCCTGCTCTTTGATATTTCTGCTATAGAGTAAGTTTAAGACTTAATTTTTTTTATTGGTGGAGTACAGTCCCCAAAGACTCAGTGAATGGTGCCCCAGGAGCCCATTTTATCCTGGCCTCACATGAGTGATAGCAATATAAAGATTCTTAAAGAAGAAAAGCAGGTGTTAAGCACTCTATCTGTATCCTACCAATAACATTTTAGGATTGAGCTCACAGTGCCCGGATGTTAAAATTCTTTCACTGATCCCAAATTATGAATGCTCCATGTTGCTTTAATCCATTCCCTTGCAATGGCTTTATTAGATGAAACACCCTGTTGAGCATCTGAAGAGCAGTGGGATTATCACATTTCTCTTTGAAAATCCAGTAAAGACAAAATAAATGGTTAACAAAATAGAGCAAATTCAGTTTGCAGGTGTTCACGGGCAATGCAACCCCTGGTAGAATCTGTGTCTCTATTCTTCTTTCCTTGTGAAATACCTTTTACACAGGCTGAAGATATTCTTGAGGAAAAAGAAGTCATGGGGCAAAAGTTACTTTCCTCGTTTTCTGATGTGTTGCTAATTGCATTGTGTAGACTGCAGAGACAGTGGGTAAGAAATCCAAAAACTTTGTTTTGTTAAGCTTCACTTTTGACTACACCCTGGGTGTGCCAATAACAGTTCATCATCTTATCTCCTAGAGTGTTGACTCTCAACGATTGATTTTTTTTTCTTGGCAAATCTAATTAACTATTTGAAGTATTTCATCAAGCAGTACCCAGTTACTATACACATTTGGTGGGTGGCTCCTAGAGATTCTCTGAAAAACTCCGTTACATCCCAGCACTCTAAAAGTTCTTGTCTGCCAGAGCAATTTGAATTTTGTGATTAGTGTCTGCTGGAAATCATAATTCAATAAAGACTAACTCATTTAAAAATGTTTCATACTGGGTAACAGTAGACATGGAAAAACATACAAACATTCAGGTCTACAGAGGAAATTGGAGTGGTAGTGAGCAATTTAAAGGAGGCTTTTTGTATTTTTTAAGAAGCTGTAGCCAGATTAGGCTACAGCCAGAAGCTGTAGTCCACATTTAAATCAGTGGACACAGTAGTCTTTTCTTTTACTCCCCTAATGTACTAGCATTTTCCACCAACTCCCAAATGCAAGCTGTTGGGCATAAAAAGAGCCTCCATCAACATTTAAAGTAATGATAATGATAGAACAAGAACCCCTGCATATTTCTTTGTGTAACGTTTGTATGACCCTGGCTTCTCCCCTTGAATGAGATTGTATCCATCTCCTGGCGTTCTCCCTCTCTTCCTCTTGTTCCTTTTATGGACATAGGATTATTGCTATAGAAAATATGTTCATGCCATAGGGGAATGTACCTCCTGCTCATGGTTTTTTTTAAATTTTTTTTTTCAACTACATCTGCAGACTGCAGCTGCTACAGCCTTTGGGAAAAAAAAAAGGGTCCTTATGAAACTGTAATTTTTGAACAATGAATTCTTCCTTACAAGACACTCTACTTTTTCACTGCTGTTTAGCCCAGTCTGCCATTAGTCTTCCCTGCAGTTTATTTGCTGCCCAAGTTCATCATTTGATATATGTAGGAATATTTAAACATTTTTTCCCCTGGAGAAGTTTGTTTCATCTTTGGAACCACAGGGCTTCCTGCTGTCTTCACAGGAGCTCTTCTACTCTTCCCTCCCTTTTTCTCTGTGCTGCTTATCTGTGTCCATTCCCACATGTTCCTTTTTTACGATGAGGTATCACATTGTTTTCCATTTGCCTCCTAAACTGCATTCAGCAAATACCATCCCTTGCCCATTTTCCCCCTTCCAGTCTCTATTCTAAACCTCTTTATCTTTTGCAACATATCAATGGGGTTGAACTTCCAATTTCTCCTTCATTTTTTACTGTTTCAGTATATTATGTGCTTTCATGAGTTATAATTTCCCTTGCTCTTAAAATTAAACCCAGGGTCTAGAGAGATTATGAAGTTTTTCCTGAAATGTGGGAAAATAAAAAAATATGTATTTTATTTTGGTACATTTCCCTCTTTTGTCCTCTAAACATTATTAGATATTCGAAAAATAAGAGGGACCCATGCTGATTTAATGAATGGAAGGCTGCAGCCTGCATGTAAATAAAAAGAGAGCTAGATTATGGTTGATAATTCATCATATAAAGAGATATATTTTTGTTCTTTCAACTTTTTTGTACGTATCAGGCCAAATCAACCATGATGTGTGATTTTGTAGATGAACTTAAAAATCAAAGGTTTGAAACCAATGGAGGAGACCACTTAGTTCTTATTTCTCCTTGAAGCTTCAAGAGCAAATAAAACCAAACTATTGATTGCCCTGTAATGATTGTACGGTTATTTCTTGTAAATCCTTTAAACAGAAGAATTAAACTGAGAAAGAAACTTAAGGTTTTAACGTTCTGATTAGTATAGAGATCCTTGTTAACATATAAGCTTCTTGTCAGTTAATATTTTTATGGGGAACTTTTGGTGCCTTTTCTTTTAAAGAATAATATAGAGAAAGCAGTTGGCATGTTGACATTAAGCCGTATTGAGGAAAGTGGGTCCCTACTCCCCACATCTGTTCAGTGTTTCTGTTGCCTTTCATTTTCTAAAGTGTTACATATGGAATACATATGTCTTTCTGTTCCAGTACCACAGGAGAAAAAAAAAAGGAAAGAAATAAAAAAGAGAAAAATCACAAAGAAATCAATAAACACCTGTTATTCCCAGATCTGCAGTTATTTGGGCTCAGAAGTGCCTGCAGGCAAAGTTAGAACAAAAATCCTAGGATGTCTATATATGTCTTCATAGATTTCTTAACCTGTATGAGTTTTTTAAATTTTACTTTATATTTATTTCATTTTGTTTCATCTTATTTTATCCCAGAGTGGACCCTTCACCTTCTGTTATTTTACTGCCCTGGATTTGTTCTCTCCAACGTATATTTCCTCTTTTTTATACACCATATTTTGTATTCAGCAAAGTGGAGTTTTTTTTCAGACTGCTCCAGAATGCAGCCTTGCTTTAGCTCTCACCAGTTTCATAGCAGGTTTCCTACGTTAGATTGCCCCCTGCTGCTTCTGGAACATTAAAAATAAGGCTAGAAATAAAATGTTTGGGGAACTACTATTATAAAAGTATGCATTCAGTGAAATTTTTTATAGTGCAATCATTTGAAAATAGATTCAAATATAAGTAATAATTGGTAAATGCTTTGACCATGTCATATGGAGATTTTAAACTTTGTGTGTGTGTGCATGTGCACACAATTCACACATTGTCCCTTTCCACTGAAAGTTACCAGTGATTTAGAGGGCACCCTTTTAAATAAGTATGAATCATATGGCATGCCTTTTCCTTTGTCTGTGACAGGCAATGTACTTCGCATAAGTGTGTTCTTACCCAACTGTACAGCATACTTTTTCTTAAAAAATTATACTTTTCTTTAGGGTAGAGACCATATGTTTGTTTTTGTGTCTTTGGTCCAGTTCCTGACCCATGAAACATACTGTGTGTTAATTAGATTTAGTCATTCAACAAAGAGAGAATAAGATCACTCAAATTTAATTCATCAAATTAATTTTATTGGGCTTAGAATTCAGAAGAGTAAAGAATGTTGCTGACATTTTGACAGAAATAACTCCCAGCAAAGATACAGGAAATTTTTAGTAATCCCTGTGTCAGAGGGAGATTCCACCTTTGTGGCTGCATTTTTGACTGTCAGAATTTTCATTCTTTCTGTTGCTTTTTCCTTCTTTTCCAGCTCATGTTTTATATATAGATTTGACCTTCTCTCATGCGTATTCCTCTCCTACACCACATGTATTTCTAGGATACCCCATTGAATGCTTTGGTTACTAGAACTTGTCTGCATTCTCTGCAAAACCTTTAAGTGACTCGAGGGCAGGAACCATGTCTGATTTGTTTCTACATCCCCAGCAGCTATCCCAGCAACATCCATTTGTTATTGAAAAGTTAACATTGAATTGGGATTCAGATACCCTCCAAAGAAAAGTACTTAAAATAGAAAAAAATAATAAAAATGGAAGTAAATTATTAGACATGGTATCTAGTTTTATGGGTGATCCAACTATAACAAAGGACAGCAATAAGGTATAAAATCACTATGCTGCCAAATGCAAAAATAGGCTGATAGTGGACTGAAAACATAAAATGAATCATGGTTGACTGCCCTAATCTCTATTCTCTTTTCCCACCTGTAATCATCAGAACATCTCAGTATATACATATGACACTTCTTCCTGTTCCCCTCAACAGTTGAGACCCACTGGACCTGGTATTCTGATTAACCAGCATTATGACTGACAGTTTGATTTCAATAGAATTATGAGACTCTAGGTTGCTAGTGAGGGACCTTGGCCCCCTCACTTATCTGCATACTGTTTATTGAGAGTGTAACCATGCTCTAGACCTTTTGCTTCTGTTTCATCCCTGGCCTGCAAGGGGTGAACTCATAGGGTGTATTTATTGGGATAATATGAAGAGAGGCCAGACCCCTCATACTGATATCTGATTAACCATTAAAGATTCACTCTGTGTGACCCCAGGAATGTCTTCTACCACCTCTGGTTTCAAGTATGTGCAAATGAGTTTTATAAAAATCATGTTTGATTTTAACCTTTTGCTATCTAAATAAAGAAGAACTTATTAAACAAAATTCCTTTGAGACTCATTTTTTTCCTTACCAGGCAGAAGTAACTAGTTTCCTGAAAATTATTTTCCTTATGTTACCCTTTAAAAAAACAATAATTGTAGCACTGTGTGATATGTAGAATTCATATGTATGTGTCCCTAAAATATTCTTTAGTTTTGCTTATTTTGAAACTTCGTAAAGTAGTATCCTATTTTAGGTACTCTCCTGTAACTTTGTTTTTTTCTTTACTGAGATTTTTACTTCCAAGATTCATTCATGCTGTTGCATGTGGCTTTTAATTCATTCCTTTTCACTGTTACAAAATATTTCATTGAATGAATGTAGCCCCGTTTATTTATGCAGTCCCGTGCTAATGGGCTGTTGGGTTACTTCTACTTTTGTTATTTCCAACATTGCTACAAGGAGCATTCTTGCACATGTGTAAGCATTTCTTTAGGGTATGTATAAAGCACAAGAATTTCTCAGTTGTTGGATATGTTCATTTTCAAGTTGGTAATGCCAAATTACATTCTAAGATTGTAGCACCAATTTATATTCCTATTAGCAGCATATATATATATAATAGTTCTTATTCTTGCCAGCCTTTGAAACCGCCAGACTCCTAAAATTTTGCATATCTACTGATCCAGAATTGTTATCTCACTGTGGTTTTAATTTGCATATCCTTTATTACTAGTGTGACTGAGAGTTTTACATGAATATTGACCATTTGTGTTTCCTCTTCTGAAAAATGCCAGTTCATGTCTTTTGCCCATTTTTCTAATAAGTTATCTGTTTTTTTCTTATCAATTTGTGGGATTTTCTTATTTTGGATACTAACCCTTTTTTAGTTATGAGTATTCAAATGTCTTTTTCCATTCTATGGCTTGCCTTTTCATTTCCTTACTGTTTTTAAATTAAATTAAAAATTTTCCATTTATGATATCTTTTGATGAAGAGTAGTTCTTCATGTTAATATATTCTTATATATTAATCTTTTGCTTTGTGGTTTGAGTTTTTAGTGTCTTGCTAAAAATTCTTCCCTATATGGAAGCCATAAAAACATTAGCCATATTTATGGAATTTTGAGAGTTAAAATGTTTTTGAAGTTGTATTTTTCATGATAAAATCATTAATCTCCCTGGGACTGGTTTTTGTGTACGGAGTAAGGTATGGATCCAAGTTCATTTTTCCCCCACATGGACAATCAACCCAACACCATTCATTAAATACTTCATCTTTTCTTCACTGATCTACAGAGCCAGCTCTATTATCTGTCAGCTCTTCATAAACATGGGGTCTGTTCTGGGCACTCTGGCTTCACAGGTCTAGTTATTTGTCCTCTGCCTTATGGATTTCCTTTCTCTTGTGTTTTCCACAACTGAAAGATAATAGTCATTGAAGGACAAAAATCATTGTTTTTGTCACCTTTTGTAAATCTGCCTTAATGTATATTATGAAAAGGAGCAGTTGGAAAACTATTTGTTTATATTACTGTGTGTTTTAGCAGCTGTTTTTAGGCATATTTTCCTGTGCTTTCGTGACAGCATAAGTCATTTTTGTTATCCAAATCCTTAATTTGATTATCCAGTCTTTTGATAGTTTAGGCTCTTGTTTGTAAGTCTTGAGTGAATTTTTGTCATCGTGATTCAGTTTCCTAAGTGGACCTGTTAGAAGTGTTGGATTTTCCTCTTTTTTATCCCTATGCAGAAAAGTACATAGAAATAATGTTGCTTTCAGTAATGAAAATTTGGTAGGATCTCATTATAATGCTGATGTTGGATAATAAATGTAAAACCTGCTCTGTTGTGGACTTACTGGGTTATGGTGTGAGATACTGTGTGTAGATGGGAAATTTGGTGGTGCATGATTTGATTCATTTGAATCCTTGCAACAGCGAGATCCATTATGATTGTTTTTGTTTTTAGTATATATGAAACTTCATACATACCAAGGACCATAAACTTCAGATTAATTTTTTTGATAAAGGATTTCTTAGAGATGGAATATATCCTTAAAAGATTAATATGGCAAGTTTCAGGACTGTTTCTCACTTGGGTTTTAATAAAAGACATATATTTATTTCAATTTTATAGTAACTTGCATATATACTTATATTAATTTTAATAAATCATAAGAAAATGGTGACTAAGGGATCCACACATTTCAATGATCTAATGTAATCATAAGCTACTCAGTATTGACTCTCTAGCTAAGAGAATGTGAACTGGAATTTCATTGATGTATATAATACTGTTCTCTTAAATCATAGCTGTGTGTGTATAGGTACACCCATACAATTTCAGTAGATTATGGTCTCCATGAACTCTATATATTTCATGGAAATTTATGCACTGAGTTTTGTAACTGTACCATTCAACCTGTGCATTGAATTTAATTCTGCCTGCTTCCTGAAGAGAGTAGTTTTTCTTTCAAAGTCAGTTTTGTTCCTAATTTTTAAAGAGAGTATTTGTTATTTTTTATTGATTTTATAACCAGCCTTATATTAGACTTAATTGTCATTTTAAGAAAGGTACCATTAAATGCATGATCTCCTATTTAGAAGTCATCAATGTAGAAAACTAACCAATTGCTGGATATCAAGGAATCTGGATTTATGTCCTTGGTAGAAGTGCTGCTACTCCAGTCTGCAATCCTTTCTCTCTCGGGAGCATCCCATCACCGTAAGGAAATCTAGATGACGCACTATTTTGAGCTCCTTTTAAAAGTGAGGGACAGCATTAGATACTGCTAAAACCATGCCTGCATTACTTGAAAGTTAACTGTTATATATATTATATTTCTTCTTAAATTTCTAGCTTTGCTGAGAGAAAGAATGTAGATAGAGGGAAGGACCTTTGTGTAAAGGTCAGGAGGCAGGAACCAACTCTGGACTGACATATCCAGTTTCCTGTTTTGATGTCCTTAGTGTAATCAAGAATATGAAGATCCAAACCAGTGTTTGCGAGGTGTTGTCCCTGTAGCAGGGGGATGAGTATCATTTGGGAACTTATTAGAAATTCACACTCTCTGGTCTCAACCAGACCTGCTGAATCAGAGTCTTTGGGGGGTCTCTGGGGGTACTTTAACAAACCCCCTGGTGATTCTGATGCACACAAAATTTGAGACCATCCATATTATTAAGTATTTAACCAATTTTTCCTTTGGAAACACAAATTAAGCACCTCTATATTCATGACTAATTATCAAGTACTTTTTGTTCCTCTATCATTAGTAAATAATGGAAGAAAAAGTGTTCCCAATTTGTGTGTGTGTGTGTGTGTGTGTGTGTGTGTGTGTTTTACATTAGCATTCCTCTAGTACTTTTTCTTTTCTGGCTAAATTTGTTGTTCAGTCTCCTGTTGCTTTTAGGTATTATAAAATTTTATTCCCATTTGACTCGATCATTTTTGCTGTAACTCAATTTTCCATGTGAAAAATACTATACTGAGTCCTTTGAAAATAACAAAGGAGAAAACGTGATCTTTTTCCTTAGGGAGAAAGAAGAAAACCTAGTTAGGAGGGCATCAATTCCTTGACTTGAAACTTCTCTACAAATATAATAAAACAGCACAGACAGGAAAGAGCTATCTGAATTGGGGTGGACAAGCTTTTTGCATGAAATAAGTTATATTTTTGTATTAACATTTTTTAAAAATTGTGGTAAAATACACTTAAACATTGTATATTTTAGTGATTGGATTTAGAAGATTGGAATGATGGTTGCCAAAGGGGAGAGGAGGGGAATAAAAAACTACATGTATACATAAAATGTACCATCTTAACCATTTTTAAATGTACAGTTAAATAGTGTTAAGTACTTTCACATTGTTGTACACTCAATCTCCAGAACTTTTTCACCTTGTAAAACAGACACTATATATCTGTTAAGCAGCAACCCCCCATCCTCCCCTGCCTTCAGACCCTGGCAGCCACCGTTCTATTTTCTATCTCTATGAGTTTGACTTTTTATGTATTTCATAGAAGTAGAATTATATAGTAGTTGCCTTTTTGTAACTGCCTTACCTCACCTAGCATAATGACCTGAGGTTCATTTAAGCTGTATTATGTCAGAATTTCCTTCCTTTTTAAGACTGAATAATATTTCCTTTTATGTATATATTACATTTTGTTCATCCATTCATCTGTTGATGGACACTTGGGTTGCTTCCACCTTTTGGCTCTTATGAATAATGCTGTTATAAACATGGGTGTGCAAATATCTCTTTGAGACCCTGCTTTCAACTCTTGAATATATAGGCAAAAGTGGAATTGCTGGATCATATGGTAGTTCTACTTTTGATTTTTTGAGGAACTTCCATACTGTTTTCCTTAGCAATTGCACTACATTATGTTCCCACCAAGTGTACAAGTGTCTCAGTTTCTTCACTCCTTTGGCAGCACTTGTTATTTTCTTTCTCTTTCTTTCCCTCCCACCCTCCCTCTGTCTCTCTCTCCCTTTCCTTCTTCCCCTCTGCCATTCTGGTGAATGTGAAGTGGTGTCTCATTGTGGTAGAAGGTTGTCAACTTGGGCTGATGAAAGATGGGTAAGTTTCCCAAGCGAGCAAAGAGCCATGAGAAAAACAGAAGTTTAAATGTATAGTATTTGGGGGAAAAAGAGACTATACTGAAGGACAGGGGATAGTAAGGTAGGTGATGTGAGGAGTTTTCAGTACCAGATGATGGAGGACACTGTTTACCACACTGAGGTATGTGCTACACCTTTATTATAGAAATAAAAGCTCCTGAAGAGTTTTGCACACTGAGATTATCTGAAAATGGTAGAGGTTATCTAGTCATGTTATTCTGGCAGTTGTTGATTGACTCTCAGTGGCCAGGGATAGAGCAATTGAATGTTATCCTAAGAGCTGTCACTCTCATCTGTGTTTGAGGTTTTGAATGACAAATCAGGGATCTAAAGAAGAGTGTTAAATTAACTATAATAGTTAACTTTAAGTAGTCTTTAGAATTTTGATATAATTTAAAAAACTTTTTAAAAGATCTCCATTTCCATATTTACCTTTTTAGCTGCTAAATTGGAGTCTTTCAGTTAATTTATTTGCAATAAAAGTGTGCATTATTTTAAAAAAAGAGCTTACCCAAGCCATTGAAAACTATTATAACAAATAGAGTGGGTGTGGTAGACTAAAAATAACCCCCTTCCACATATAGATAAAGTCCTAACATCTGGAACTTGTAAATATTGCCTTGTTTAGAAACAAAATTTTTGCAGATGTTAAGGATTTTGAGATGGGGGTGTTATCGTAGATTATCTGGGTGGGCCCTAAATGCAACCACCAAGTGTCCTTAGAGATTTCACACACAGAGACAGAGGAGAAGGCCATGTGAAGACAGAGCAGAGAGAGATGGTGGCCTTGAAGATTGGCATAATGTGTCCACAAGCCAAGGAATGCTGGCAGCTACCAGAAGCTAGAACAGGAAAGCAATGGATTCCCGCTAGAGTTTGTGGAGAGAGTACAGCACTGTTGACACCTTTATTCTGGCCCACTGAAACTGAGTTCAGACTTCTGGGCTCTAGAACTTTGAGAGAATAATTTTCTGTTGTTGTAGGCCATGAAGTTTGTAATAATTTGTTGCAGTTACTACAGGAAAGTAATAAGGTGGATGAGAATATTGCAAACAGAACTCCTGAATAAACAGGTTGGCATTGCCACTTGCTGGCTATGGGAAGTTTTGCATTTAACTTACTTCTCTGTTCCTCATCTGTAAATGGGGATGATAAAAATGGAATGCTGTCTATTTAATAGGGTAGATCTGAGGAGCAAATGAGCCTGCCTGGCCATGGTAAGCTCTATCATCACGATCACCATCACCATCGCTGATAGCATCATTTCTCTCTCTCTCTCTTTCTGCCCGTCAGTCCTCTGCTCTTCAAGATTGGGTATTTGTTTATCTTCTAATAACTACAGTTTATATTCTTTACTTTGAAGCCTTTGCCCCTTTTCTTTCTCTTTCTCATGAGCTCATGATTTGGCTTCTCATTGAAATTTTATTATTTTGGCAAAGTAAGGCCAACTTCACCTTCAGCAAAAGACTGAAGGATGCTGCAAAAAAAAAAAAAAAAAAAAATTATGGCCAAGGTCACCCTAAGTAACTGTGAGGTTTTTCTCTTTCCTCTTTCTTATCTTCTCTCTTCTTCATGTACCTCTTCCTATTTCTGCTTTCTTCTACTATTTCTTTTTCCACTGTCATTCTTCCTCCTCCTGTTCCCATCTAAAATGGTTCTAAACCCTTCCCTAGTGAAGTATAGAGTCAGTCCTTGATTATGAATTCTAAAGGAAGAAAACATTGTGATGATAACCCTAAATGTTAGATGAAGGCATGCCTTGTTACGTGGCAGCCCTATAGGCTATGTGGGTTTATGGAATTATGAAATTAATCAATCAGCCAACACATTTGGTCTCTAAATTATTTGAGAATTCACATTTCGAGTAAATGATCTCTTCCTTTCTTGCTTATTTCTACTTCTAAGCCTTGGGTTAGCTTTAGGCTAACTTCTTTGACCTACTGAGAAGACTATGATTGCCATTAGGGTTAAGCTTGCCAAGAGTCACCACCAGACCCCCAAATGCCAAGCCCACCTACTTACTGATGCCTACAAAGGATTTGGCTCCGTGAGAAAAGAAATATCCAAGGTCCAGAGAGCTTGGGTCCTATAATTCCTTTAAAACCTTCTAGGTTTTAATTTTCTCCATCACTCATCTGGGAGGTATTCATTTATAGAATAAATGCTAATATGAACACCTACTATGTGCTGGGTGCATTGTTCTCAATAGTGACCAAAACAGAGCGTATGTTCTCCTATGTACAAGGAGATACAGGCAGGTGAAGGGACAATTAAAATACAGACTAATGATTATTACCACTGGGATAGTTCAGGGCAAACATATGGGGACTCTTTTCAATGACTATGCTTTCACTGGAATTGAAAATAGGACTCCACTCTTTTCTTAAAAAACTATCTACTTTGCACAAAGCTGGATGTTTACAGCATGTCTTTGAAAGGCCATAATGATATGCTTTCTTAGCAACAGAATGAATTTCCAAGTATTTACTTAGCTAAAAGTAGTTTGGGAACGGATTTTTCTTCTGTCACTTTGGCACATATGGGGGAGTACTCAGAAATTCTGAAGAGGCATGGAAATGGCAAATAATGAGATCTGGATGGAATGTTTCATTGTGGTTGAATTTTAAAAGCATTTTTGTTTATTAACAAAGAATGAGTTTGTTCAGATCAACAAACATTTGTAAGTAGGAGGAAAACTATTTTTGTGAAATAGAGCATTTTTCTAGAACTTGTTTTTGAGAGAAAAAGACTGACTCTCACAAAAGCTAGTCCTAATAGGTCATCCAGTGCTCCATGTGCAATTTTGCTCTAATTTGGTTTAATGTAGGAAAAATAAAATTGTGGACATATTAGTTATACTATTATTGTAGTTGGTAAGGCTGGTTGTAAAGAGTTATGAAAATCAGTGAAGACAGTCTAAGGACCTTTCTTTTCATGGCTGACACATCTCAAACTTGTTACATGGCCAATGCTTATTACTCATCTCATATCTCATGATTTCATGGAGCATAAGTGACCTGAAGATTTAATACTGTTGTCAATATGGCAAGATTTCAAAGAGTCACTTGTTCATTTTTCAACAGAAGAATAGGGCCCATGCTCTAAATAGAGCAAGATTTCAATTTACAACATTAAATAAATTATCTTATTGGGTTTTAAATCTTTGGGATTAAAAACCTTAATGATACATTAAAATGGATTTATGGGATGTTTGAAAGATAGGATGCTAGGACCAAGAAAAGTTCACTGCATATTTGGATAATTTTCAAATAAGCCCAGAACATCATTCTGGGCTTGTTTTTGTTTCTGGGGATTATGATTTTCTATCCTGTTATTTTTTAGGGATTTCACTCTTTATCCCCACCCTTTGGACCATCTATTTTGTTGAACATTCTGGGCTACAGCTTCATCATAAAGGTGATGCCATTCAAGGTCAATTTATTTACAGCCAGAGGCAAGAATTCTTAAGGAGAGTCTTGTAGGACCCAGAAAACCCTCCCCCAAATAAACCCTATTTTCCATATAATATCAGCTGTTATTGTCTGAATTTTTCAATCAGTGAGTCATTCCTCTGGGATAGCAAACACCTTTAGAAAAAACGCTAGCAAGCAGTTATCAGTCACACATGCTCTAATGCAAATCGTCTCTTTGGCTCTTCCCAGCCAAGAACTGAGCTCCTTGGTAATGAAATTTAAATCCGGGATAAGGGAAAGGGATCATTTGAAGTAGGAGCTCTGTTAGAGATCAGGCCTATGTGGGGGTGATTGGAAGCTATACTTGAGGCAGCATTTAGGAGTGCAGAAAGGGAAAGTAGGAAGATGCATTTCAGTGACTTCATAGTTTCCTAGTTTAACCTCATGTTGGTGACTTATCATGTTGAGATTCCCACTGTGTGGATTATAGCTCTGCAGGCCTATTCATTCAATGGTGTTTGTCAAGCAACTAGTATGGTGCCAGCACATAGTATGTGCTCAATAAATATAAGTGTGAATAAATAACTTGATATGCAAAAGCTACTTTAAAAGTGTTTTTGGTCTACATTGCTAAAACTATCTTTCAATTTCTGAAATGCCCTTATTTTTTACCCCAACCCTCAAATGATTTTTAGTAAGTTTCAGTATACCAGACTTAAGTAATTTCCACCTTCCCCCCATATTTAAAATACTAAGGATCAGATATCCCACTAACTAAACAAGCCTATTATAAGAATTAATCAGGTATTTATTGTCAATAAATATGTTGTCAACATATTTTGTGCTCAAGATGATGATGATGATGATGATGATGATTTTTAGGTCTAGAAGAAGGAAAACACCAGTCTGTTGATTTATATTTTGCTTTTATACTTACAAGAACCCATGGCAAGCAATTAGGAGTTTTACTACTTGGGGATGCAAATATTCATGATAAATAATAGCCATCATTTTAATCTTTCAGATTTGATTTTATGGTTGCATTATGACCATTTGTCTGATGTATTTAATTTTCTAAATTTCTGTTACATGAAAAATGGAAACTGTATTGATTTAACATCAGAAAAATGTACAGCAGTTAATATAAAAAAGGCTGCATCTAATTTTGTTAATAAACTATAAATGGTAAAATGACATACAGTTTAGATTTCAAATCATGGGGAACCTGCATTTTTCTGTAGCATTAATTATGTAGTTTAAGTTTTGGCAGCATCATAATTCTACAGTGTGATATTTTCACTTTATTGTTTCTCAAAGTAGGCCTAAAATGTTAATATAATATGTGAAATTTTCCCCTGCTGGAGTGTGTACTGCTCTAGGGGATGTAATTTTGTATTACAGGTTAACTCTTGCAGATATTTTCAGGCTAGACACACTGGTCATCGTAACTACATTTAACCCTGACATTGAAAGATTTTATTAATGTCTAATGATATATACATTTGCCATTATCTGTTATAAATTCAAATGTAGTTTGCTCTTCTTGGCTGTCTCTGGAGTAATGGACAAGTTTAGTAGTTAACTGTGGAATCTTATGTCCTAGATTTGAATCCTGGCTCTTCCACTTATTAGCTGTGTTTCAATTTTCTCATCTATGAAATGGGGACAATAACTAGATCAACTCATAGGTTTGTTCTGAGGATTATAAGTTAATACAAATACATGTTTAGAACAGTGACAAGAACATGGTGCTTGATAAATATTAGAATTTCTATTATATATTATGAATATTCTTGTTCTGTAGAAATTTGAGCTCCAGTGTAATAGTAATATAAGAGTACTATGAATAAGATTAGTTCATGCACAAAATACAGAGAGCTGTATCTGTGTGGTGTGTCATGTCTTGGAAGAGACTTAGTTTAGTCTCACAAGGAGAGGTTAGACTAAGCACAGAAGCCTTTAAAGTGAGAAAGAACATGGGTCTCTGTATTTAGCAGTGCAGAAGTTACTGAGTTTGTGAGATGAGGCTGGGTAAAAAAACCAGGGGTGAATCCTGAACATGTGGTTGAGAGTGTGGCAGCTATCTTGAGGGAAATAAGGAAACCTCTAAAATTTTAAGTTGTAGAGTGACATGCTAGATGGGTTTTGAGCAGCAGCATTGTGCCTGCAGTACAGAGAGGGGAGCAGAGGGACCTTGACTGGTGCACGAAGTCAGTTAAGAGGCTGTTGAGAGGCAAGAGTGATGGTGACCTGGATGAACCCGCTGGTGCACCAATGGAGATAAATAACTAGACAGATTTGAAATCCATTAAGAAGACAGAATCAGTAGTATCTAGTGATTGTTTCGATGTGGTGGGTGAGAAAGTGGCAAGAGTTGAGGATGATGGCAAGGTTCTAGGCAGTGGCCAACTAACACATTACCCACCTCCCTGAACAGGTGCCTAGTGTTGTGGTTTACCACAGGGCTTACAGGACTAACATTGTCAGATGAAGCTGCTGTCTTGAGAAGTCAGCATCAGAGGTAAAACTGAAGTATTTTGTCATGGTCTGGAGGGTAGTAGGGAGGGTGTATAGAAAGAAAGAGGTGTATGATGTTAAAAATAGAAAATGAGGACAAATCTGAGACAAGTGTTCAGGACAGCCTAGGACACAGCCTCCATACTCTCAGGGTTCGACGGGGTAGTAGGCAGTCTTTTAATTTTTTAAAAATCTAATGCGACTTTTTTCTAGTGACTACTGTCCCTAGAACAGTCCTCATAGGCTTTAAATGCTCTGGGCGATTCCAAACCTCTGTTGACTCTTTTCTTATTTGCCCTGGAGCCTTGGTATTAGCAGTTAAGAGTTGTGTCTCTTTCCCTGAGGCAAATTGGAGGTCACCTTGAAGCTGAGATTTTTTGGGGCTCATACCTTTAGGTTCTGAAGATGCTTTTTTTCTCTCTGGGACAATGGACCCTGAGAAGTTAAAGCAGAGTTCTTAACTCTTCTTCTTTAGCCATATTTGTGATATGTCCATTCTATACCTCAATTCATAAGGTGCCTTAAATCAGTTTTCTGAAACCTGAAACCTGATGCGTTCTGGCTAGGCATTTCTGCCAGCTTGGCTCTAGAAATGAGTTAGGTCGAATTCAGCTAATTGCTAAATTAACTTTCTAATTTCACAAAGTTTGAGTTTTATGAATTATTGCAGTATTTTTATGATAAAATATAAACCTGAACACAATGTGAATTGCAGCACCAGTGGGTGGGAATTAAAAAATTAATGTTCAGAAATTAGCAACCTAATATTTCATGAGCCCTCTAAGAATAGTAGAATTGTTAATTCATGTGAATGGAATGTGAATCTTTTTTCAGTTTGTTTAATATTAGGAATTCAAGAACAGGAAGATCCACAGCATTTCAAATATTGCAAACCTTCTTACGGTGATCATTATAGCAAACCTCACTGAAAGTAAACAGACTTCTCTTGCTTTTTCAATAGACAAAAAGTGAGGGTGAGAATGAAATTAGCACTGAAAGTATTAAAATATTGATAGCAATCATTTCATGTCCACACTTTTCCAATTAATAATTAATTTTACCTTGAAGGTAACTCTAAGAGTCACATTTTCCCCCTATGCTTTCACTTGGCAAGAATGTTTGACTTTTTTACATCAATGTTACCAAGTCTCTGTTATCATAACTCACATTTTAATGTGGTCAGTGGCTGGAATTTCTTTTGTGTGGCTTCATAAAATAAAAAAAGTTTGCTGTGAGCGATTTAAAGAAGACCTGAGTTAGTCATCTCTCTGATTTATAAGTCATTAATAAGGATGCATCATTGCATTAAGTCATTGCCTGTTATGTACGTCTCAGTGTACATATTTTAAAAAAAATTTTAAGGGCCACATCCAAAAGTAGAGGGAATGATTATTATACTCTGCACACTGATAATTACAAGAAAGTTATAGATTGTTACGAAATGGATGTTATCTCACCAAAACAGGAAACATCCTTCAGTTCTTATGGCTTTTTATTTGAGCAAGGTAAGTCTGTGTTGAACTTCTCTCAATATCACATGTTAACAGTCTTCTTGTTATCATGGTATTTTGGAGTTAAAAGAGGTTATACTATCTAAGTGTTGATCTTGCCCTAACAGTTGGTAGCAAAACTATGACCTAATTGGTTTTATACATCCAACAGTTATCTATTCAGATGTACATTGGAATGAATTTTATGTTGTATTTTTATTTTGATAAAAATAATAGTGGCTAACATGTTCGCTCATTCTCTCAACAACTAATTGCTGAATGCCCGGTATGTGCTATTCTAGATAAAAGCAGACTTAAAGCCAGTTCATGTCATACGAAAATGGTTATTAAAGAATAATACACACTCTGTTTCTCATTTTCTAAAATGGGACAAGATGTTTATAGTCTTTGGACCTTATACGAAAATGTCCCCCCTTTAAAATATCCATGCCTTCCAACTAAAAGCACGGTTAATTTTATTTTGAGTATGTACATTTAGTTGTAGTCACCCTTCACTCCAGGTTTTGGAAATGTTGTATTTAAAATATTTGTTTATGTGCAACTACAGAAAAATGTGTAATTTTCCTAAGTGAGCCTGTTCAAATGTTTGAAACAGCACCTAGCATTGCACCTGGCACACATGTTTGTTCATGCTGAGTGTGCCTTAATCCCAGTCTCCAGAATTTAGTAATTCAGCACCCCGACTCTGTTTAGTCACTTATCTTCTCAGTGGTGCTTTCTTGTCTTTTTTTCAGCCTTGGTGCCTCAGCTCCAAGTTAACCCATGCTATTCAATTTGCCTGTTACTAACTAGCACAATGACCAATTTTCTGACTAATTGCAACACTGACATAAGACTTGCAGACATTGATTATTTTGAATAAAAAGTCAGGAACAGAAGATAGTATTTTTATTTGGGTGAGGACATTTATGAATAAAAGTAAGGCTACTGGCAAGGTTTCATAAGTTAACCACATTTATTAGGATTTGTGTGGCTTATACTGTTTTTACCAACTCCTGTAATGACCCAGTGACATAAGTAGTGAGACACTTGCAAATGAGTTACGCAAAATTTTCTTCAGTTACACATGAGATTTATATGGTCATGCCAATAATTTAATTTGCGCAATTTTAAGGTCAATAGGCATTGCCACTTGTGAAATGAAAGTAAACCAAAATTTATAATAGCCTTCAGGTAGACTTTATTTTGCTCTTTATAGTTACTCATGGAGAGAGTATCTTTGAAAACAAAGATGTACTAACACAATATAGTATTTATCATTTTTCCAGACTAGGTGGAAAGTACACATCTAGGTTATTTGTATTGGTCACAGGAGAGTTTCCAATGTAAGTTGACAAGAAATGCTATAATATTTTATGTTAAACTTTCAAAACCTTGTTAATTATGCATAAGATAATGCTCTCAAATAGTATCAGGAGTAGACAAATGAAATCATTAGTTTTGTATTCCAGAGCCCCATGCACATCTGTTATAACTATGCATTAGAATGCCTCCACCCCATTTCTCAAAATCACTTTTTTTGTTGTTGTTCTATTACAGTTGTCCCAATTTTCCCCAGTTGTTCTCCTTTGCCTCGCCCACCCCCGACTCCCGCAGTCAGTCCCCGCCCTGTTGTCCATGTCCATGGGTGATTTATACCTGTTTCTTGACTAAATCCTTTGCCTTCTTTTCTTTCTTATCAAAATCACTTTTTCATAGATTATAATGTGGTACCATAAATGAATATGAACATTATTATATAGTGGATGAAATATACAAAAACAATCTTAGCTTTTGAAAGTTATAAACCTATCTCATTACTTGGAAGAGACAATTTTCTAACAGCCTATGACAATGGAAGGACAGGTATTGATCAACTATTTACCATTGTCTTTATTATGTAAAATGGGGCCTCTGACAAATTTGTCATCCACTCCCACATGCTTAACATGCTGCCATGGCAGTATCAGTGAGGGTAAACATGGATCTTTGTGGTAGTACCTTCTAGAAATATGAAGTCTAGCTGGAGAAATGTATACCTGCTTCCTGCAGAGCCTGGTTATGATGGGATATCCAGGGTGTATCTGCATATTCATTTAAGCTCCAAGCATTCTAGAGAATTATTTTGAGAGGTACGAGAAGAAATGCAGAATGTATATTTAAAATGACTTTGTAAAATGATATGATTTGCCAAAATGCACATTATTGTAATTCAACCAAGATAGGTGGCCAATTGAATGTTCCCGGAACTGTAATTGTCTACATGCTATTTGCAAGGCCCTTTCTGATAGAGCTAGCAAAATGCATCTTTTTCTTTCAATATCCATTTGGTTAGGAATGCATCTATCACTTATAAATGATAACTTTTTTTGGCTCTATAAAAACAGGTGAAAGTAATTTCTAATAGTTTTTTTTTCTATTTTTGTAGTTGTGGAAATTATTTTTAAATATACTATATGTTTATCTTAAAATTCACTCTAAACTGTATATTTGCTTAAAAAGAAAAGGGAGATATAATCTGAGAAAGACAACCATCCAAAAAGAAGCTAGTTCTAGCCAGGCATTTTATAGCCAAAATTTCAAAACATGGATGGGAATATTCTCAAAGTTTTCATTATTAAAAACTGGTTAAACTTTTACAGGCTTCACTTTGCTGACACCAACCAGAAACAATTAAAATATGACAATAGAATTATATCTGTTACAGAATTTTAACCTGAAAAAGCTATGATTTATTATTCATTGATAGAACACTGGTGCTTTTGTTTTATGCCTTTGAGGTATACACACATGAACCAAATTATAGAAAAATTCTGTCTATGAATGACACTATTAGTAGTAAATATTAAATATATCTTCTCATTGAAATTTTTTTATTGGAAAAGATAAAACAAAAAAATACAAAAGTAATCTTTGTAAATTCTGAATTGTCTTCTGTATTAGACCTGATACGTTCATTACGGTCAGTACACATAGCTAGTTGTATTCCAAATTAGTACTGTCTCTACTAACTGTGTGATCTTAGGCAAGTTATTGAAGTCTTTGTGCCTTAGTTTCCTCATGTGTAAAATAAAGCAGAAATAATATTTCCCTTAAAGTTGTTATAAAGATTAAGTGCTTTAATACATGTATTTTGTTTAGAGATTCAAAGAACATGCAGTGTTAGCTATTCTAAGTTATGCTATATTAATGAAGTTACTAATAATTAAAAATGCCTACATAGGAATCCCCATAAGACTTTCAGCTGATTTCTGAAAAGAAACTTTGTAGGATAGAAGAGATTGGCAAGAAATATTCAAAGTCATGAAAAGCACAGACCTACAGCCAAGATTACTCTACCCGGTAAAGGTATCATTTAGAATCAGAGGGTAGATAAAGAGCTTCCCAGACAAGAAAAAACAAAAGGAGTTCATCATCACCAACCTATTATTATACAAAATGTGAAAGGGGCTTATTTAGGAAAAAGGAGAAGACCAAAACTATGAACAATAAAATGGCAATAAATACATATCTACCAACAATTGAATCTAAAAAACAAACTAAGCAAAATCAAGAATGGAGACAGAGAGCATGGATTCAGAGAGCATTTTGATGGCTGCCAGATGGGAGTGGGGTGTCGGGGAATGGGTGAAAAGGTGAGGGAATTAAGAAGTCAAATAGGTAGTTACAGATTCACCATGGGGATGTAAAGTACAATATAGGAAATGGGGATTACCTGAGGGAGTGAGAAGTGCTGGGTGGAGAGGGGAGGGGGAAAATGGGGACAACTGTAATAACATAATCAATAAAATATAATTTAAAAATGATATCAATAAATAAAAAATTTAATAAATAAATAAAAAATACATGCCTTATTTCAAACTCTAAAAATAATATATTTAACAATATATTATTAAAATAATAATGTAATAATAAAATAAATTTTAAAACAATTTTACAATTTTTGGAAAGTACTGAAGGATATGAAGAACATGATAGAAATCACCATTTCTCACAGAGATAATCACTGTAACATTTAGTTATAAATTATCCCATTCTTAGAAATTCCACTTTCTTTTGGCTGGTAGTTGCCTAGCAAACCTTTATCACTTTATTTTCAGCCTTTCAGTGCCACTCTATAGTGTCTCTCTAATAAACAACATATAGCTAGATTTTAATTCTGATTCAATTTGAGAGCCTGTTTTTTGAAAAGATATAAATCATTTGCATTTATTATGGTCATTGACAGTTAAATTTTTTTTGGTATCTTTGTTTCCTATTTTCCATATTTTTTCTTTTCTTTTTTCTACTTTCATGCCTTTACTTGAATTATGTGTTTTTAATTTCCCCTGCATGTATTCTCCCCTCTCTGAATTTGAAGTTTGCTTCTATTTCAGTTCTTTCAATATTTACCCTAAAATATTTGACATGCATACTTAACTTTAGATTTTCCTAACACAGTATAAAGTTGATGAAAATCCTATCCTACTCTTAAATACAATAATCCTAGAACTTTGATAACATATTATTGTTACCAAAGATTCCATTATGATTTGAAACCCTTCAAAGTTAGCTTTTATTGACTTAGGTTTACAAACTCATAATCCAATTTCTTTGCTTGCTCTTATTTCTTGTATCCCATTCTTTCCTGTGGGATTCATTTTCCTTCTGGTTGAATACATCCTTTGGTAGTTCTTTTAGATAGGTTTATGCTTAGCAAGTTTTTAGTTTTTATATCTTTGATAGTCTCCTTTGTTTGACCTCAGGTGATTGTTAGCTGGGTATGGAATTCTAGGTTATGTTATTTTTCCTTAGTATTCTGAATTTACTGTTCTCTTTGTGCACTCATTGTTGCTAATGATAGAACTCCTATTGCTCTGGTTGTTGTTCCCTTGAAGGTAGTTTATTTTTTCTCTCTTGTAGCTTTCACAATTTCTCTTTCTCTCTCTCCACCCCTCTACCTCCCCTTGGTGTTCTGTAGTTTCACTTCAGTGTTTTAATTGTGAATTTGTCTTTATTTAGTCTGGAAACCGATGAACTTTTTAAATCTGAAGATTTATATCTTTCTTCAGTTCTGGAGAAAATTTTTTTTTGATTCCTTTCTTTGTTTTCTATAGTTTCCTTTTCTCAGATAAATGTCATATGCTGGATCTTTTTATTCTCTTTATCTAAATCTCTCTCTTACATTTGTTATATTTTTAACTTCTTGTTATAGATTTTGGGTGATTTCCTTAGATCTATTTTCCAGTTGACTAAATTTCTCTTCCTTTTTGTCTTGCATACTCTTTAACATATTCCTTTGTTTTCCAGGGATAATCTTTTAATTCCAGAATTTTTTTCAAATTTTCTACCTTTCATAATACCCTATTCCTGCCATGTGGAACCTATATCTATTATCTTTTTCATGTAGTTGTTGGTTATAAACATTTCTTTTAAAGTTCTTTTTGAATTGCTTTAGTATCTACAGTTATTTGATCATGACTTTTGTTGTATTCGCAAACTTTTATAACATCAGATCTCCATGCATTCTTCACTATCTTTGCATTTGGGTTCATCAGTAATAATTATACATTTACAGGCTACATGCTGGCTTGTGGAAGCATCCTTATGGGGAAGTTTTGTGCTTTACTCTGTCATGAATGTATGAACTTCCCAGCTTTGGACTACTTTTTATGTTAATTTCTGAGTTTGGAGTTTCCTTATGGCTCAAATAATTTTACAGGGTGCTTTTATGCCTTGCAGGATTGAGAATTTCAAATTGTCATGTTTGACTATGCTCCTTGCCCATATCTTGAAGCAAACCTTGTTATTAGGCAATTGGGAGCTTTTCTAGTTACAATTTACCCTAGTCTTGTTTCATGAAGAAAGCGCAGGATTTATAATCATGACTTCTGTGCATTGCCAAAATCTACATTCCACTTCTTCCTTAGGGTCACAGTGGCTTATTTTTCTGGATGTGAGAAACATTTTTTTTTTCATATTTTCAAGTCCAGTTGTGTACTTTGAAATTGGTCTTAAACTTTTATCTAGAATCTGTAGATGTGTTTAAAGTAGTTGGAGGGACTTTACATTTCAGATTGATCTGCTATCTTGGTTGGAATGGCCTCCCATTTTTTAAAAAGATATTTATATATATTTTAATTTTTTGATTACAGTTTACATTCAATATTATTTTGTATTAATTTCATGTGTACAACATAGTGGTTAGGCAATCATATACTTTACAAAGCGGTCCCCCTGATATTTCGAGGTGCTTACCTGGCACCTTACATAGTTATTACAATATTATTGACTATATTCCCCATGCTGTACTTTACATCCCTGGGACTATTTTGTGACTACCAATTTGTAGTTCTTAATGCTTTCACCTTTTTCACCCAGACCCCTCAACACCTTTCCCCTCTGGCAATCATTGGTCTGTTTCTATTTTGTTTTTTCTTTTATTTTGTTCTTTAGATTTCACATATAAGTGAAATCATTTAGTATTTGTCTTTCTCTATCTGACTTAGTTCACTTAGCATAATACCCTCTAGATCCATTTCATTCTTTTTTTAAAAAAAAGATTATATTTATTTATTTTTAGAGAGAGGGAAAGGGAGGGAAAGAGGGAGAGAAATAGCAATGTGGGAGAGAAACATTGATCGGCTGCTTCCCATACACCCCCAACCAGGGACCTGGCCTGTAACCCAGGTATGTACCCCAACTGGGAATTGAACCAAGCCACACCAGTCAGGACAAGGGTTCATTCTTTTTTATGGCTGAGTAGTATTCCATTGTATACATGTGCCACAGCTTTTTATCCACCCATCTATTCATGGGTACTTGGTTTGCATCCATGTTTTGGCTATTTTGAATAACACTGCAATGAACATAGAGGTGCGTATATTTTTTTGAATAAATGTTTGAGCTTCTTTGGGTATACACCTAGAAGTCGAATCACTGGGTCATAAGGTAGTTCTATTTTTAATTTTTTAAGGACTCTCCATACTGCTTTCCATAGTGGCTGCACCAATCTGCATCCCCACCAAGAGTGCACAAGGGTTCCCTTTTCTCCACAGGTTTGCTAACACTTATTTGTTGATTTATTGATAATAGTCATTCTGATATGTTGATATCTCATTATGGTTTTAAATTGCATTTCTCTGATGGTTAGTGATGTTGAGCATTTTTTCATGTGTTTATTAATGGCCTCCCATTTTTTATTTTGTTATTTTAGTTTTATAAAATTGGGATTCTACTATGTATATTTTTATTAACTGCTTTTTTTTACCTTTAAGAATTTATCATGACTCTTATACCATTATTAAGCTTTTAAATCATGATTCTTTAGTAGCTGTTTTTCACAGAATGCATATATCATTTATCTAGGCAGTCCCTATTATTGCATATTATTTCTGTTTTTTTTTTTGTAATGATAAATAAAAGCTTCTTTGAACATCTTTATGTATATATCTTTGTGACTATCGCTGCCAAGGCTGTCTTCTTAGAGGTGGAAGCATTAATGTAGAAAAGGATAGGATCTTAACTATCTGAATAGCTAATTAAACAGTAGTAATGGAAAAGTGTAATGGATATATTAGAACAATTCTAAACATTAAAAAAACAAAACAAAACAGGATAGCCCTGGCAAGTGTGGCTTCATTGGTTGTAGCATTGTCCAATAACTGAAGAGTTGAGAGTTTGCTTCTTGGTCAGGGCACATGCCTAGGTTGCAAGTTCGATCCCCAGTCTGGGTGCTTATGATCTCCTGTGTGGTTGTGTACTGGAGGCAACCACTTGATGCTTCTGTCTTGCACTGATGTTTCTCTCTCTCCTCTCTCCTCAAAAGCAATGAAGAAAATGTCCTTGGCTGAGGGGAAAAAAACAGGATAAAATGGTCAGAGGAGGATAAAAGTACAATGAATTAGAACTTTATAACATTATAAACTTCAAATCTGTTAGTTCATTCATACAAGTATTTCAGACATTATATGGAGTACTGTCACTAATGGGGAGGGATAAAAGAGTAAGATGTGGTTTCTGTTTTTCAGGAGTATCTAGGTCAGCTCTCAATGAAGATAAATAGAAGTACAAGAAACTAACAAAAAAGGCAGGCATAAAAAAAATACTAAAGGTAACAGGAGATTGCCGTGAGATCTTGCAAGAATTCAACTCAACCCATTTGGAGGAGGGGCCAAATCAACCTAATAATTTATGAAATTTCCACTTTCTAAATGTGATAAGATGGCTTGTATTCATGTTTTTAACTACCCATTTTAGAAATAAACCCTCTCTAAATGAAGAATTAAAATGACATAGTTTTTGTAACACCTGAAGTACCCCATCACAGCTTGAATTTGAAGATCACTGTTTTTTAAAATTATTTTTTATAATACATCTCACATTATGGAACAAATATTTGATGAACTTTTAGTGTCCTTGAGCTTCTTGAAGCCAGAACTGGTATCTCATTCGTGTCTGCATTTCTGCTTTTAGGTGCCCAGTTTTACTTTTACATGGTCACCTGTTATTCAACCAACCGAGAGCTTTCCCAGGCGATATCCCTCATCCACACAGCACAGTGCCCACTGCATGGTAGATCTACGGAATGAATTGTATGACGCTCTGACAAACATTTCTCTGCCTATTCTGATCTATTCAGTTTATAAAAGACCTAATTAGGGGTTGGTCTTAATTAGGGGTATTGACACTTACAGTATATGCATGCACATCTATTTATGGCAACTTTTGTTGTTCTCTTCATTTTAAAGATAAATAGATGCTCGTTGTAGAAATTTAGAAAGTATAGAAAATTACAAAGAAAATAAACACTATGAAGCTTTTCCATTTCCTTCCAGCCTTCTCTTTATATATTAATTATATAAGTGATGTCTAAATCCTACTTCTTCACTAACATACTGCGGCATTTCCTCACGCCATTAAAAAGTTCCCATAAACCCAATTTTAATTGCTTTGTGAGCTATTCCATCTTATGAAAGTACCATGGTTCATTTAACCCATTATTTATTGTTAGAAATACAGTTTCTAATCTGTTCTTATAAATTATGCATTACATAATTCTATGATATTCTTGCATATAGGTGTCAACTGTGCAAAGATTTATTTGTTTGGGATAAATTCCTCAAAAAAAAAAAACTGGGTCAAAGGTACAAATATTTTCAGGGCTCTTGTTACATTTTTGCTTTAGATAAATTTCTAAATGTACCTATGATATTGGAGAAGGAGAAGTCATATCTGTTTGGTTGCAGTTGGATAGTTGTTGATGCCTTAGTAAATGAACCCTTCTATTAAGGATTTTGGAATTTAGATGACAGTAAAAGCAACATCTAAGTTAGATTTATCAAATCTAGCAGATAGCAGAACTAGACCACCTTGTTATTTAAGAGAATTGGCTTTGAGACACTTTACCCTGAGTCTCAGTTCCTTGGGGATTCACCCTCTAGGGCCTTCTGCATCTCTGGTTCTTAGTGTATTTACATTTCCTGAGCTTCATTTGCATCTGACCTTTCCCTAAAGAGAACCTGGTAAAGCTTGCACTCCACTTAAGAACCAGCACCCTTTTGCTTTCTCACATACTGACCTTGGTTTCTGGACTGAGGAATACAGTCCTGATTTCTTTTCTTGATTGTGCATTAACAAAGCTTTAAGCTCACATATGTGGAAAGACTTGATATAGTGGGAGCATCATTTTGTTTCAGGGGAGGAATGATATATATATGTAAGCATAAACGTTGAAACTAAATTCTTACATATTTAAAAAATTTAAACTATTTACTCAGAAGCGGAAATGATTTGGGCTTAGAAAAAAATCACAGATATTTGAAATTCATATGTTGTTTGATTTAAAGTAATATTTTTCTTCATCTAAATCACATCAATTTAATCCTAAGAATCACGTGCAAGGGCTTTGAATGAAATATTTTTTAATGTAAAGAAATGGCACTTAAAAAAAATCAGCTTTTCTCAGTGGCAGACTTGCAGCTGTTAGCTAATCCCATAACAAGTGGTATTTACCCACACATTTTCCAAATTAAATATGGGTATGTGCAGGCCTGGCTTAAGATCCTATAATACAGATACTTTACCTGCTAAGGAAAAAAAGCAAAACAAAACCAAAATTGCCCCAAGGATTATAAACACTGAGGGATAGGTGAGAATAAAAAAGCCAGAGAGAAGGGAATGTATATGACTTTGTAGAATGCCCTCTTGGGACAGAGAGGAGAAGAGATAGCAGGGATGGTTAAAGGATAATGCAAGTGCCTCTGAGAGCACTGCTTAGAAGATCCGATCAGTTATCCAGAAGAGGCCATGCCTACATTATTAGAACCTAGGTATTAAGAACTGCCATTTTGGCCAGCAGTGATGATTGGGGTTTTTTGTTTGTTTGTTTTTTGCTAGGAGGTGTTAGAAATTATTTTTTCAGAAGTACTTCTATTTGCCCTTTGCTTTTAAATTCTTTTTAAGATAGTGAAATGACATTTTTATATCTTTAGTTTAATTTATATTCAGTTCAATACAGTTTTTGAAAACAAGAAATTAATCCTGCACCGGACTAAAACTTGATTTCCTAGAGTGGCCGATTATCGCATCTCCCCCTAGCCTGCACATTTTTTGAGAATCCCATTAAGTTTTATTCAGGAGTCCCTTACCAGCCAAATGTATTGTTTCCATGGATACAATTAATGGGGAAAGCAATTTTATAAGACTGATGTAAAAAATGAGCCCTTCATCAGCCCCCCTGCTGGTTGCATTTAGAGACTGGAGGAGGGAAGTCTGTTCTTGTGGGGTTGGCAGAAACTCTGTGGTGTAAAGGGGGCAAAACAATGAAGGCATAAGTCAGAAGTGTCTTTTTTAAGTGTAAGGAATTACCTCTGAAGACTGTATTAGGAATTGGAAAATGCCACTAATTCGTGACACCTTTTCACATTTTTTCCATTTACAGAATCCACTCTATGACAACTTTAAAAAACAGAATGCAACCCATTTCTTAAAAATACAGACTTTACTTCTCCTTTAATTTCAGGAACAGATTTTAGGGTGTTTGGTACAAGACAAAGAGACCCAAGAAAGAATCAAAACCTTAATGACCTGAAGGATGCACTAATTTTCACCACAATATTTAAGTTTATATAGCTATGACTGGATTATTAAAATTTCTCTCAGTTAGCATTTTTATTTATTTATTTTCTGAAATACGTTTGAGGAAATCAGTAACACCTCATATCAATTTCAAAATATTAAAGTGAGAATAAAAGGACCACAATGCAATTTCCTAAGCATTGAAGAATTCTTTCACTCTACTACCTCCAGCTCAAGCCCAGAGCAGAAATTTAGAGAGATTTCTTAAAGAAATCATGGTCCTACTGTACAATTGTCACATCACATTTGAATAACTACTAAAAATGTACTTTTTGTGCCTATTCTAATTTGGGAAAGAAATTAGACTTCAACAATCATGTGTTCAGTTCAATATCATGAGGCTTGTGACAATAATGTTGCCCTTTCCTATTTTTGTGTGACTGGAAATGTGGGCTAAGCTAACTTTATTTAAAAAAATAGAGTGTAAACAAGCACCATATTTTGTCATGGATAATGCGCACCAACGTTTTTGGTCCAAACTTTCAAGAAAAAAATCTTTTGTTTTAATTTTTCAATTCAATTTTTTATTTATATGTAAAATTGATTATTATATTCCAGGGTATTATTTTGCATACAGGTATCATTATTACTTTCTGGAGTTACACTTTTAACACATAAGCATAAATAAAAGAATTAAAAACATTTATATAGATACCAATTTAGTACTACCCATATATCATGCTCATCCTTATTTTTCACTCAAAAATTTGGGCAAAAAATTACACATTATACTCATCAAAATACAGTATATTTTAGGGGAAATGCATGTAGTTTAATTGCTTATAAGCAAATCCACTTAAGAAATTATTTGTTTATATTTTCAGTATCACTGGTCTACTGCTTTTTAATTTTTTATTTTATTTATTTATTTATTTATTTTTTGAGACTGCTTGAGAGGGGGCTGTTAGAAAGATGTTTCCCCCTGCAGAGGGCACTCTGCCTCTACAAAATACACCTGACCTGGACAGCATTTGAGCATAGAGAACAAGTATGTATAATTATTTTTTAAGCTGTGAATATAAATAATTCCTTTTTCTTTTGAATGACACTATGGGAAAATTTTTCTATATTAGAAAATTATAGATTGTGTACAGCTCTTATGAGTGTGTTTTCCTCTTGCCGTTTTATGTATTGTCTTGCTGACCAGTTTTTTTTTTTTTTTTAAGATTGAAGGCATTTTTGAATAAGCACTGAGCAAGAGAGATAACAAATAAGGTCCCAAATGTAGCGGGGAGGGAAATGGTAATTGGGAGAATAAGAGGAACATCAGGCTGGGTTGTAGATTAAAAATGTATTTATATTAAGAATTTTAAGGCCTACAAATTGCACCACAAATGTAGAGAAAGTAAAACATACTACCTGATTTTTTTTAAAATACAGAAATTAATTTCAGTTTAAAGAGGTTTCTATGTGCAGCTGGAGATATTTAATCTGAGAAGTGTGAGGAAATAGGTATTTCTTTCTGTAATATTTCTTTCCTGTTTGATGTACGTCTCTGTCTGAGAGAGGAATGGATTAACTAGAGGCAGCTATTCCAGAGGAGAATCGGAACCTTTCAAGAAGAGGCACTGAAATGGGTGTAACTGATGCACAGATAAATACAAGACAACAGAATTCCCAAACAGTTTAATCGCAGGTTTCCTGGACTTCAAAGGGGGAGGTTCCATTTTCTGCTGACCAGGAGAAAAGTGTTTGGAGATATTGTGAAGGCTTAGTTTAAGGTGTGTGAAAAATGATCAAGTGGCAAATGATCGTTTCAATATCAACTTCAATGGGCAAAATAAGCCACCTTCCTAAGTGTAGAAATTCATAAATACTGAAAAAAAATTACATGGCTTTTGTTTATTGAAAAACGGAAAAATGTATAAAACACTCCTTTAAAACTACAATAACTAATATAGGGGAAAATGCTTAGAAACTTATGTCTTGGGAATATTGCAGGAATCTGCAGCTCACACTGATTTTCACGTCGTGAATGCAAGTTTGGAAATACCTTTGAGAATTTCTGTTTCACTGCTTGCTTGCCTATTTACTTACCAGCATTTTCTCAGGTCCTTTTCTATTCTAAAGCCGTTTGAAAAATGTGATTTTGTGTCGAGATGCTTTTGCAAAGTGCAGTTTATTTATTTGCTTCTCACCACATATGTTTTTATTAACGTGCAATTACTATTTAGCAAGATAATGCCAGCACAAAATTTATTGTCTCTAAATGAAGGGGAGGGCCTGTAAGTGGTTTAATTTTTGAAACTTATAGTTTTGGAGCTGGCTCTCAAATCATGCTGCTTTGTAGTCTGCGATTTATGATGGCTGCGGTCGGGCCAGGTGGAGCAAAAGCCGCAAAATTGCAGGACAATTACTATAAGGGAAGATCATGGAGGAGTCTTGTCAGTTTCCAATGTGAAATCTAATCAGGTTACATGGAGTGATGTGATCTATATTGTTAGCCCATCTAAACTATTTTGAAAATGTAAATTATGAACCTCTCAAAATTTAAAACAGGGAGATTCAGCACTGCATAGGTTATCATCCAGATGTTTATTTTACTGCCATGAATTTTTATATTAGCAAGTTTATTTTAATCAATTCCATTTTATATCATTTTGATATTGTACATGCAATCATGGTTGTTAGTTTCATCTATTTAGAAAGAATTTTATTTTAGCAAGTTTATTATAGTAAAATACTCTAGTCTCTATTATATTGACATTTTTCTATCCTATCATAGTTGCCAAGGCCAACAACATATAATTATTCTTTTCCAGAACTATAGATCAAGTATAAAGTGTTTATATACATCAAAGAAGCTCATCTTCGAGAGATATTTTGCCCTGTGCTATCATAAACAGTTGAGCAGTGCTATGCCCTTAATCTACACAAATCTTAAAAAGTTATTCGTGTTGTGTCCTTTTGTCTTAAATGAACACTAATTTAAAATCCTTGAATATTAAAAATTAAATATGATAACAAAATGTACAAAGTACTCTTGAGACTTCCAGATATTTAGAGGGTTATAATGTTGGATAGATTGGCTATTTTTCACTAAAAAATTGAAGACTTTCAACATGTGAAATTTGTGTGCATTTTATGTCACCAATACTGATACAATTTAAAAGAATGATACTCTTTCTTCATTCACACACACACACACATCCCTATATGTATGTATAAAACACATAACATCCTTTTCTACAAAAAATATGCATACTTTATTCCATGGCTAGTGAGGTACCCCTAATCAACTATTTGTACATTATTACCCTTTCCAAAATATGTTAACTTTTATGGTCTGTCAAGTGCACCATGAATGCTACAAGAATCACATAGTTGGATTTGTCTCGTTCCTCCTAACTCCTCAGGAACAATGGTTACAGACAAGGGTGGGTGACTTTTTTTACATGGCTTGGAAATATCAAATAATATTCCAATTCATATATAGGTACTATTAAGTAATCTTAGTGCTTTGAGTTTTTAAAGAACTCTTTCAGAATTTTTAAGTATATATTGAATTATGAAAAAGTATACTAAATATTTTTTTCTGTCATCTCAAGAAAACTCAATTTAACCAAGTTTCACATTTCATTTGAAAAGCAGAAACATTCAGTGCTGTGGTTACCCCTCTGTCTTGAGTCTGCATTGTACTGTGTTTTCTTGCCACCATCCACAGCTGAGTGCAAAAAAACCCCACAGTGTGAACCCTGGTTTTTCAGCCATTCTGTATCTTTGTTGCTGTTAGAGTCTTAATTCTGCTTGAGTTTATAATATTTGCATTTGCTCTTGTTACACCAAAAGAAATTCCTTGGAATGCATATTCACTTTCTCCCCATTCCTTTCATTTGCAGATGAAAGGCAAATGCAGATTTTAAAAAAATAAATAAATACGATGTGGTTAGGACCATTCATCACACTCCCTGTCTGCTGGGTCTTTGTTTCTGTTTCATGCTGCGTGCATTACATTACATTTCTGAACCTGTTGTGAGTTTTTTTTTCCCCAGCATTTTTCTTTTGTAGTTTATTAAAATAAAAATATTTTCAGTCAGCAGAAATCCCATTGGTTCTTCTGGAAATCTTGCCCCACAGGCCTTTGCAGGGCAAGAACAGATTGTCTGGGGCCTAATTTTGAGCATTGTTTTTTATGAGGAAATCAAAAGTATAATTGTTAAAACCCAGTGTGTCCTTTTATGTCTGAAAAGGAGAATTAAATTGCTGGTGGCAAAGCAACAGGGGATAGAGAGAGAATGGATGTGAGGCAGGCCCTCTGGAATTGGGGGTTTGTTGTTGAAAGGAAAAGGAGAATACACTTCAGAGTGTACCCAAGCAAGTGTGCATTTGGCAAGTAGATCATGGGACCCACTGAGTATAATGCAACGGGAATTGAAAAGGAATAAATGTAATACAATGGTCTCTTTGGCCATTCAGTTTGTTGCTGTCAAATTCTTCCTTAAAAGTCCCAATTTGCAAATGGTGGAGAAAGCATTTTGATTCAAACTTAGACCACATACTATCAAATACCTACCAACTTTGGCTCTTTCTGGGATAAAAATTTTTATGTTCTTGAGGGCTTTTTTACTTAGGCATGCACTTTTGCACCATTATTCATAACAGTATTAATCTAGCTCTTTGACTTGTACTTTCATTTTTAATTATGAGGAGACATAGGTTGAAATTTCTGTTTCATTTGAGCTAATTTCACTTTCTGGATCTGATCGTTTAATGGTATGTCTTGATTTGGGGTTTGTGGCCTACCTGTTCTAGATTCCTAAATTTTGTGAAGTTCTAAGATCATCATCCCCAGAGGTCTGTCTTTCATCGGAATATTCATGCAATTACAAATGAAATATAGCATGTCTGCATAGTTTAGGGTACACATGTAAGACAAAAGATACCTTGAAAGTACTTTATTTTCCAAATTTAATTGGGATGTAACAAAATAAATTTAAAAAAAAGAGTGCTGTGAATCCTGGCAAAGCCTTAGTGGTATGCTGCGGTGGACAAAGGGTTAAAATATATACTCATTGGAGTATGAAGGCAGTTCTTCTTGGCTGTCAGATAGTTTGACCAGTGTCAGGCTATCCTGACGCGTGCAGCATACCTTCATTGCATCATAAATAAAACAGACAAATTACTTTTTTTCTCCCTAGGATGGAATAAGCACCATGAGAGGGGAGGGAAAAGGATTAAGGCGG